>CM041783.1:68347941-68947941 GCA_023374045.1 Limonium bicolor
GTGATGCTCCATGATATTTTCTCCTATCAGCAGCTGAGTAATAGACAGACTCTGATCAAAGACAATCTCTTTGTTTATTTTCATCTTCTTTTTACTTTGGTTTTCAAAGTTTTTAACTGCTCCAGCCCAGTCAAAAGAGTGATAGAACTTCCTTTTCTGAATTTCTTCTCGAGCTTCAATAATTTGTTCAAAACCAGGAGGATAAACAGGGTCATCTTGTTTTCCTGTTTCCTTCTTTTCAGTTTCACTACTCTTATCTTCTTCGATAGTTAACATCTTCCTTTGGGAGTCATCTGCATAATCCAGGTTAAGCTGATAATCCAGGGCCTGTTGACTTCTTTCAACTTCTTCCATATTAACATTGTTGCCTTCCTCCCCATCCTCATGAGACTCTTCATTTCTTTTGCTTGACTCCCCTTCCTTTTCCTTTCCTGACATAATGAACTTAATCAACCTGCTCCTTTTCCTTTGTCTCTCTTCTCTTTCCTCAGACAAAATAAACTCAGCTAGAGCTGTAGGAGAGGAGTCAAATTCAGATCTCATCCAGGACCCGTATCTATTATTCTTATCACTTTCCTCCTTTCCCCATGGACATTCAGCTTTAGCATGATTTAATCTTCCACACCAAAAACAAAAGAGGGGAAGATTATCATAAGAGATTCTGCAGTACCTATCTTTCTTCCCATCATTCACCATTAACATCCTACAAAGAGGATCATCCACTTCAACTTCAACACACACTTTTAGGACCTTGGAAGAGAGTGAATTTATTTGATCACTTGCTCTGATAAAAGACCCGATCATATTTCCCAGAGCAACTGCAGTGTTCTTGTTAAAGTAGCTCATAGGTAAATTATGTATACCTACCCAGATTGTGACTTTAACAGGTTCATGCTCATCGATATGTAGAGATGGATCAATAGGCATTAGAACCAATAATCTGTTTAGTATATACCACGGTCCATTCATGAGAATATTTCTCATATCAGCACCTGAAGTAAACTGAAACGAAAATTTGTTATGACCAACCTTTAACACCTTAAGGAAGGCTCTTGGTTTCCACATTTGGATAACTAGTTTTGGACTATCTTGGCTTGTGACTTGTTTGGATGCCATACTCTTCCCATCAGAGCATTCTTGAGATCATTGTTGGGAGCTCCAGAACTCAATGGATCACCCTCCACCTTTTCCAACTCTGCTGGGTGGATCTTAAGCTTTTTCCAGTTTGCCATGACTTCTTCCATGACTAAACTAAAGATCAGCAGGTAGGAGATTGCAGCTAGATTTTTTTGTAAGGAAAATTGACCGTACCACGTTCTACCACTTTGAACTCTATTGTTTTTCCAGTAATACCACTTACATATTTGAGGAGTATGTACTCCTAAATCATCATCACCTCTATTAAAACGGTAGTTGAGATTGCACTTAATCTTTGATTGGATTGGAATAGCATAGTTTGTCCCTTTCTCATTGGTCCACCTAGGCTGAGCCCTCCTCTAACTAACTAACAGCCTGCCACTACTTGAAAATACTCCTCTCGAACAACTCCCTATCCGTACACACACCACTACTCCTTTCCCTCCCTTACTGAGATACCTTCTATTTCACCTAACGGCTAGACACAGAACATTCCCAGTAGCAGAGAAAAATCGCCTAACAAATCGCCCTACAGATCGCCTGGGAATCGCCCGAGAGAGACTATGAAAAATCTTTAGTTGCACGCTTTCATCCCGTTGGTAAACAAATGGAAGATCAAATAGGTTAGGTGAAAAGTCGGTGGCGTTTTGTATTAATGCCACTGAAGGTGAGAAGAACATGGTAGAAGATATCTTCAAATGTCAAGTTGGTACACTGCCAACAACATACCTTGGTTGCCCCTTGGGAGCAAACACTAGAAAAGAGGCAACTTGGGAGCCGGTTATCCATAAGGTTGAAACAAGATTAGGTACCTGGAAGGCTACGAGTCTGTCCAAGGCGGGACGGGCCGTGCTTGTAAGATCAGTATTGGAATCTATCCCGCTTTACTATGCTAGCCTATTTGTCATACCATCAAAGGTGAGAAAGAGGCTGACCTCCATGCAGCGCAAGTTCTTATGGGGAAAGAATAAACCTCGCTTCCTTACTCCGATAGCGTGGGATAGATTGGCTCAACCGAAGAAAGAGGGAGGCTTGGGTTTTTCAAACCTTGAAATGAGAAACTTATCATTCTTGACCAAGTGGCGATGTAACTTTGCGAGAAATTCCAGACCGCTGTGGAAGAGAGTGGTGCAATCTATCCATCAGCTTCGAGATGGATTGCACATGGGCGAGTCAAATAGTGCTACCGCTAAGATTCCGGGTATATGGTCTTCGATAGTCACAGCCACGTCAAAAAATTTAGTAATACAAGATACTCTTGAGGAGAACTTACAAATTAAATTGGGTAATGGTGAAGATACCCTATTCTGGCATGACCGATGGTGTGCATTAGGTGTTTTAAAGGGAGTGTTTCCGAGACTCTATCAACTAACGGAGAGTGAAAATATACCAGTAGCAGGTCAAGGGCGGTGGCTTAATGACTGTTAGTATTGGGAGATGAAGTGGAGAAGACCACTATTTGAGTATGAACAAGTGATGGTGTCGCAATTAACAGAATTGCTCCAGCCCCCCTCTTCGGCTAACCATGAAGATAATTGTGCATGGATGGTCGGGGACATCAGATGCGTATCCAGGTACGTGAACATGAAATTACATGCATCTATTCGATCTAATCTTTAAGTTGCAGGCGGACCAAACCTGAGCCTATTGTGGAAGGGTTTGTGTGAGCCTCGAGTGGAAGTCACTTTATGGCTCACAGTTATGAGGCGACTCGTTACTAGAGAGTTGCTTTTTGAAAGAAATCTGGTCCCCCTTGGACAAAGCTTGTGCCCTTGGTGCAATAGGTCAATGGAAACATTGGAACATGTTTTGTTCCTATGTCCGAAAATCAGAGTAGTGTGGGAGCTCCTGCTAAGGTGGTGGAACATCCAATTTACATTTAAAGACTCAGTTTCCGACATCTATCAAGACTGGTTTGCAGTTACCCTTTCAACCAAGGCAAGAAGAATCTGGAGATCTACCTTATGTTATGGGGCCTATTATATCTGGATGCACCGTAATGAAGTGATCTTCCAAGGTGAAGTATTAAAGGTAGAACGTGTGGCTTCCCAAACAAAACTAGGTATCTGGCGATGGACTAAAACATGGTGGCATAGGTTCCCCCTAACGTGTAATACCTTTGTTGATCTGGTAGCCTTAAAGGAATATGTACAATGACCAGTGTGGTCATCGGGTAGATTTTAAATTCCCCAACTCTATTAATTTGTCTTCTAGGGCTGTACTAGGACATGGTGGGTACTCTTTTTCCTTCTCAGGCTTTTTCCCACTGGGTTTTGCTTGAGAAGGTTTTAATGAGGCCCGTTATACCGGTCCGAAAATTCATTAATAAAATGGCCAATGGCCCAAATTATCAAAAAAAAAAAAAATTAAAGCGAAGATTGCACTTAGTCCAAGATTCTTACCCTCCTTTGTTCGCCCATCTTGTGTTGAGGCCCAATAGAATCGCTTACCCGCACGCAGTATCTGCTTTTACCGTCCCTGTAAACTTTGCCAATTTTTGTTCACTCGTCTCTTCTTTCTAGTCTTTTTTATTTTGTTCCTTGGAAACCGATTGAGAGGGGGCAAAGAGGACAGCAAAGGATAAAAACGGGGACTAAAATTTCATCGCCGACACAGCGACTCCAATTTCGACGTTGATTATGATGTCGACGATAGCCCTCAGGTCTTCTCATTCTCTACGTGTCTCTATCACTCAAATTATATAGTCAATGTCGGTTTTTAATGACATTTCATGTTCCGAATTTTTGACGTTGATATCTTTTAGTATATCATTTAGGTTTTCGGATTCGAGCTCTTTTCCATCACTTCGATTTCTTCTGATCTGCAAAAGGTCCTGAATTGCCATGTTTATTCTTTTCCTATAAAAGTTCAACACAACTCGATCATTCTATCTGACACCCGTACGTGTTGATTCTCTGGAAGTGTAAAGTGCTAACCTTACGCTACTTTTATCTTTCTGAATGAGAGACAAGATCTAATTAGGTTGTGAAATAGCCTAAGATTCGGCTCACTGCTGGTGTACTGTTAAGTGCTCTTCTTCCTCGAATATCCCAGGCTATGTGTATTTTTATAATTTTCATTATTATTGTTATTGCCGTTGTTATTATTTGTTTTTTCTAAACTAATCTCTAGTGACATTAGTCATTGGGTGATATTAATCAGTGTTTAAAATCTACTATAATTCTCTGGTCATTTCTTGGAGACTCTTTTCCGCCTCTGAGAACTTTTGCTGAAAATGACAATTGTTAGTTATCTATTTGGGTTAGTGTTACAAGTTATTACGATCAGCTAGCTACTTCCTTGTATACCTACTACATCCCTAACCCGAAGCCTGACCTGTTTGTATTGGATTGTCGTTTACATTTGGTGATTGAATTTCTCGTTCAGCTTCTTCAGATTCTTTTTGCAGGTCATTTTATCTAAATAGAAAAACTCGCGATCACAAATTCTGGAGCTGTAGCTATAAATCATCCCCCATAAACTTGAAAAGAAGTATTATAATACTGAAGAGCGAGCTGCCTTGTATGAAACTGGTGAATTCACTAGATGGTCGGAATTCCTAGGTTTGTTTTCTAACAAAGTCTTGAATAAAGATAGTTAGCATGCTCTATTTATCTAGGGATGATTTTCATCTCTACTATTGTTTGTATGCATACGAGTGGGCTGGGTTTTCTAGTATATATATAACACTGCAATTGATTCCTTGAACCTCTGAAGATACATGTCTGAGCTTGGAGAAAGATAGAGCACAAAAACAGAGTGTATTTAACATTTGGTGTTTTTTTTTGTTAATACTTTGCGGCAATAAGTTACATAAAGTCATTACAGTATAACACAATTGTCATTACAATATAACAAAATTCAATCACCAAACAATGAATTGAAGACCAGCAACCTGCACCTAACCATCTTGAACTAATACAAAAATCAGAGGCATCCTAATTATTATCCAACACTAGAACAGACCTGCATTTAACGGACTCAGAGCTCAAGAGCTCTAAAATTATAATACAAAGGGACAGAGCAAATGCTCTTCAGCTTTATCAAAGCTACAAATAGATGGTTATCTTGTTTTATAGTTTTTTAGTTTATGTTCAGCATCTAATCTGGATTCTGGAAGCAAATGAGTGATTGTTAATGTTATAAAGTAATCAGTATGCAAGTGTATAAACCATGTCGGTGTGTTATTATGGAATCTCAATTGTGTAACGGGTTTAATCACTGTTATACAACATCAAATCAGATATTAATGTTTTGTTTTCTTTCTAACCTCACGGTTGATTATGTGATTATTATAAGTATAATCATTATGCTTACTCTCTCCCATGTTGTGCAGAGCCTTAATAATGGCAATACTGAAGGGATGCAACTTTGACTGTTCTAACAGATGTCGCTAAAGTACTGTTTGTAGAGTCATGCTAGTTTCAAGGTCATTGATAACAACTTTTGTGATATAACTGAGCTTAAATGTCAGTGCCTAGTTTGATATGTATACTAGTGCATTGTCCCTTATGGTCTTATGGTGGTAATATAAACAGCCTTGTGTGCATGCAGTCATTCATCTCCGTACGTGTCATCCCTGCTCATCAACATGTCGGAAGTATTGTCACGAGAGATGATTTTTAAGCTTAGGTGTGTCTGTCTTCTTTATTTCTAAAATGCAGTATACATCCTACACAAGGTTATGCTGATCTTACCGGTTTTGATCAGATTTTAGCTGCATGAATATATGATACACATATGTTGTACACTTGAGATTACCTCTGCTATGGATGGCTTTCTCTCTAAGGTGTGATTTGCCATACTATACACTGGGTAACTAAATTTTAGGCTGTTTGCTCATATTTACCCTTGCAAGTTTTTTTGTTTCTAGAATTCAACATTTTTGAGATGCATTGTCAGGTTTTGGGTCGTTAACCTGGATATATACTTGAATTTTGTAAATTTGATTTTTTTTGTTAAAAATAACAATTGTCAATGAGAGATACTTTAATTTGCACTATTGTTACTAACCAATGAGGGCAGTTTTGTTTTTTCCGTATGAAAGTTTTTATTGCCCTAAAAGTGGCTGTACTAAGGGTCAAAAGGGCAATTTGATTTTCGCTCTACTGTGACAATGTTAAGGCGGCAATTGGAGGGTAACGTGTTTAATTACCAGGGTAATGTTTTGATGAAAGAGTAGTGAACTAAGATGTTGTTGTAGTGAGTGAGTACTGTTATCTTTTTAACTTGGGCTGTAGGCTTGGCCTTCGAATCATAAAAGTAATATTCAGGTTGTTATTGTTTATGAATTAATGTAATGTGTTGCACTTATCATGCAATTTGTCCCCGTTAGAGGATTTTAATATAGAATCAGCAGTGGAGGTTTAGTTTTTTAAAGATGAATGGTCAATAGAGTTTTTGTTTATCACAATGATTGACGAGGTTGATATATATAAATGTGCTGTTAGCACGTAAGATCTATTAATACAAGTGTTTTGTAATCTATTATAAGTGCTGTTGGCACGTCGATGGAGCTAGCAAGAATTGAGCTGAATAATTTTCATTTTAGCATCATAAGACTTATGTGTTCGCTGTTTTTCTTATTGTTGTTGGCACATTTTATATATATAGTAATACAAACATCCAAGTCAAAAATAAGATGTTTCAACCGTAGGGAATGACCAAGAACCAACCTGTGTGTCTGTCTTATGAACTGTCAACTAGCGACAGGTATTTCCATCATAGTACCTCCATTGATCTAGTTGATGATCTTGATCATGAGCATGAGTATGCTGATAAATAGCCCTCGGCTGGCCCAAAACAAAATGAAGCGCTAGCACATGTCACCACAGAGAGAGGCGGCCGAAATGAAGGTAGCTAGTTACCAGTCTAATTCTTGGTTGTTTTTGTATTTTTCTTTTCTCATTGTATCTTATATTTTGAAAACAATGTGTAGAGCCAAAAAAAGTTTATCTGGGAGTATTTTTTTTTTTTGGGTTTTTAATCTCTTCATGATCAAATTAAAACCAGGTAAATATGAAGACAACTCAGAAAGAGTGAGACATTACGTGGATCGATCATCATCGACATGTCGATCGACGTAGTAGGAATTGCTAAGGGGGTCGGCAGTGTTGCGGCTAAACCTGCCTTGGATGCCTCTATAGAATGGATCAACTATGTCCGCAACTATGATGATAACATGAAAACAGTCAAGGATCGGCACCACGAACTCGAGAACCGTAAAGAAGAGATAGAGCAAAAGATGGATCTGGGGATTAATAAGAACGAAGAGGTTGTTCCGGATGTGAAAGAGTGGATTGAAGAGGTTGATAAGTTCATGGGATCAAAAGAAGAGTGGGATGAGCTTCTGGATGAGAAAGTGAGGAGGGATACTGAAAAGTGTTGTTTCCAGTTGTGCTGGAACCCAATATATCGACACAACCTGAGCAAGAAGGCGATGGACAAAACTACCGAAGTTGATGACAAGCTTGAGAAGATAAGAAAACGGGGACAAGATCCTGTGTGTCTTCCCAAAAGGCCGATGAAGCTGTCAAGTTCTAACTCATCTGCCTTCTGTCGAGGTTTGAAATCTCGGGAGGACAAGTTGGAAGACATACTGAAAGTGCTAAGAGATGACAAGGTCAATAGAATCGGTATTTACGGCATGGGAGGCGCAGGTATGTCCTTCATACAGTCATACTTTTCTTTATCATTTTACCTTAATATAAACTTCCTTTATGATAACATTATTACTTTTCTTTTCTCGAGTTCAGACCGTAGCATTTGTAATATTATAAGTTGTAATTGGTGAGGTTTGGTGTCGGGTGTTTGAAACCCGATGATCCATTGCATCTATGTTAAATAGGGGTGGTACAAAATATAAAAAAAAATCTTTTCTATTTCTCTTTATTCCCTTTCCTGATTCTATTCCGTTTCCCCGCTTGAAACAAACATCCCTTACTAAGTCCAAAGCGAGTCTGTCTAAGTTTAACACTGAGTGACTTTTTTTAAGTTATTGTTGTTATTGGTGTTGTTATTATTTGTTTTTCTGAATTAATTCCTAGTGACATTAGTTATTGGGCGATATAAATCAGTGTTCAAAATCTATACTGACTTTCTGGTCATTTCCTGGAGACTCTTTTCCACCTCTGAGAACTTTGCTGAAGTCTGACCTAGCTATTTGTATTGGATTGTCGGTTACATTTGGTGATTGAATTTCTCGTTCAGCTTCTTCAGATTTTTTTGCACTACATAGAAAAACTCGCGATCACATATTCTGGAGCTGTAGCTATGTACATCATTCTTCTAGTGTATCAGTAGTTAAGGTTTTTTTTTTTCTTTAAAGAAGAGTGGACAATAGAGTTTTTGTTTTCATTTTGATACAACAATAATTGAGATAAGTTTTGCAATCTATTATATGTCTGTCTGATGAACCGTCCATCCATCTTATTTAATACACTACTCCAGCTAGCGATAATATAAAAGACCGTCAGCTAGCGATAATATAAAATGACCGTCAGCTAGCGATTTAAGACCGTTAGCTAGCTAGCGATAATATAAAAAGACCGTCAGCTGGCGACAGGTATTTCCATCATGAGTATGCTGTTAAATAGTCCCCGGCAGGCCCAAAACAAAATGAAGCGCTAGCACATGTCACCCCAGAGAGAGGCGGCCGAAATGAAGGTACCTAGTTACCAGTCTAATTCTTGGTTGTCCCATAAGTACTAGTTACTATATTATATATGTTGGCAATTTTGGCTTGTACTCTCTTCATGATCAAATTAAAACCAGGTAAATATGAAGACAAATCAGAAAGAGTGAGTCAGGATCGATCATCAACGACATGTCGATCATAGACATAGTAGGAATTGCTAAGGAGGTCGGCAGTGTTGTGGCTCTGCCTTCCTTGGATGCCTCTAAAGAATGGATCAACTATGTCCGCAACTATGATGAGAACATGAAAACAGTCAAGGATCGGCACCACGAACTCGAGAACCGTAGAGAAGAGATAGAGAAGAAGGTGGATCTGGGGATTAATAAGAACGAAGAGGTTGTTACTGAAGTAAAAGAGTGGATTGAAGAGGTGGATAAGTTCATGGGATCAAAAGAAGAGTGGGATGAGCTTCTGGATGAGAAGGTGAGGAGGGAGACTGAGAAGTGTTGTTTCCAGTTCTGCTGGAGCCCAAGATATCGACACAACCTGAGCAAGAAGGCGATGGACAAAACTACCAAAATTGATGACAAGCTTGAGAAGATAAGAAAATGGGGACAAGATTCAGTGTGTCTTCCCAAAAGGCCGATGAAGCTGTCAACTTCTACCTCACCTGCCTTCTGTCGAGGTTTGAAATCTCGGGAGGACAAGTTGGAAGACATACTGAAAAAGCTAAGAGATGACAAGGTCAATAGAATCGGTATTTACGGCATGGGAGGCGCAGGTATGTCCTTCATACTTTTCTTTATCATTTTACCTTAATATAAAGTTCCTTTATGATAACATTAATTATCATATAATATATACCCAGCCACACACACTGCGTACAAGTCACGTATTATCTACATTAGACATACTGAAATAAGATAAATTATTTACAGTTGAATAAGTATAAAAATAAGATTAGAAGGAAACAACTAAATATATGAAATAGAAATTAGGAAAAATTACATCCCTCACCCATGACGTTTGGCGAAATTACACACCCCACCCACGAGGCTACAAAAATTACTTTGCCCACCCATGTGGTTTCTGCTATCTTACATCCAACAACTTTTCTAATATTTGATCAACTTAAATGAGGCTTTAAAGTTGTCCAAAATTGATAAAACTTTACATAGATGATGAGGTGTTATATTTTTGACTAATGCCAAATCCAAAGTTTTTTAAGGTCGTATATGACCTGTGGGACCCAATGAAAACACGTTCACATGTCACATATTTCATTGGGTCCCACGGATCACATATGATCTTTAAAAACTTTGGATTTGACGCTAGACCAAAATATAACACCTTAGCATCATCCGTGTAAAGTTTCATCAATTTTGGACAGCATTTAACCATCTTTTAAGTTGATCAAATATTAGAAAAGTTGCTGAATGTAAAGAATCATTTGAAAATTCTTGCATCTCTGTATTAGCAAATCTCATAAAAAAGACGAAGAAGAATGTCCAAAAAGATTCCATCCCCGTTCGAAAAACAGAAACACTATATATTCGGCCGCGGTTTAAAATCTGTCAGCTTTGTCCGAGCAACTAGCCCCCGCCACTAGACCTGGCAATTTCGACCCAACCTGAAATCCAATCCGAACCCAACCCAGAATTTTGTAGGTTAGGGTCTTGATTATTGATCCAGTATTTTTGGGTTGGGTTAAGGTAATAAGCTAATTTTGTGGGTTGGGTAGGGTAGAGATCCAAAACCATCACCTAACCCGAAACCCGAAAATATTTTATAATAATAAAACAATTAATGTATATATATATATTACTTTCGGACCAAACTTTATCTTAGCCTTAAGCAGAAAATATTTTACCGATCTAGTTGGACTATCTAACCTTTAAAAATATCACACATTTCATTATGTTAATCAAACAAACGGTCCAATCAGCTCTGCATATCAAATAATTATTTTAAGAGTTTTGACTTCATATTTTTTTGTTTAGTTTGACTCAACCAGCTCCACGTTGCTAATGTGAAGATAGCTATTTCAGGATGTTGTTCTTTGATAAAGATATTAGTTTTTGGCTTTTTGTATGTGATACAACACAACTGATATGTTTATCTTATGTAGAAGGGTGAACAAAAATAAGAGATATATATGTTTGTGAATGAATATAATACTTAATGTCTAGTAAGTTCTAGAAGTAGTTTTGTATTTTGAAAGGGGATCCATCAAATGCAATTTAGGGAAGAGATTATATCAATTAAATATGTTATGTAATGCTATCTAGCGTTTGTGAACAGTAACTTCTGTACTTTGAAAAGTGGTCTATCAAAGTAGCTATTGAACTAAACATATACTCCCTTCTGTTCTTAATGGACAATTTTCTAGCACAACACATGGGTATTAAGGAGACAGATTGGGAACTATTTTACCCTTACTTTTCTATGGGGAACAGAAGAGTTGTGGGTGTGAGGAAAAAAGTAAGAATTAAATGTGGAAAGTAAGTGGTAAAAAAGACCAAAACATCTTATATTTTAAAAACAATGACAACTCTTAGAATAGCATCTATTACGAACAGGAGGAAGTACTAGAGCTGTCAAAATTTGATCCAACCCGAAAACCCGCCCGTTTTATCTGAACCCGAAACCCGACCGAACCTGAAAATATTTAAATATAATAAACCTGAAACCCGATTAGGTTAAACCCAAAATGACCCAAACCCGAAATGACCCGAAAATTTATAACCCAAACTGACCCGAACCCAAAATGACCCGAAATAATAGTAATTAAAAATTATTCAAACTCGAATAACATGAAATAATAGTGAACATAAATTTTCACAAACATGAATGACCTGAATAAATATGACCAAAAAGCTTGGTTTAACCTTATTATATTTGAATAAAATTAAGAATATGCTTTGTATTGACTTTTTTGTGTTCTATGTGTAGTATATTTTTAAAGAAATTATTTATATCTTTATTTAGTAATTTTTTCAAGAAATATTAACCATGACCCGAAATAACCGAAACCCGATTCTACTTAACACTATTACAACCCGAACCTGATTTGACCCGAACTCGAATGACCCGAACCCGAAACGATCCAAAAATTTAATGACCCGAACAAATATGATCCAAAAACCGAATGGATATTCCGTTTGACTAGGCCTAGAAAGTACAATTTAATCTCATGTAATGTGGCATTAATGAATGTGTTAAGTAATATGGGTTATTGTTTGCTTAAAAAATGGGTTGGGTGGTTGGGTGGGTTGGTTAGGGTTTAACGATTTTAAATGGGTTAGTTAGGGTCATGATTTTTTGACCCATCTATTTTTGGGTTGGGTTGGGTTAATGATATTTTAAATGGGTTGGGTTAGTGTTGATATCAACCCGACCCATCAACCCAAATTACCAAGTATACCGCCATCACCAGGATCAGAGCTCTAATACCGATTAAACCCTATTGGCCTATTTCCTCTCAGAAAGGTCAAGTCTATCCTCATACAATCGATAGTCCTATCCCATAACTCCTCATCTACTTAAGTAGGCTAATTCCTTATATGAGAAAGACCATTATACTCCTACTTAACAAATTAATGTCTACTTAACTAATGTCCTAACACATACAAACAATGACCCAAACAGTCATTCTAGCCTTTAAATCCCCCTATATATGCTGTGACAAATAGATGCATATAGGCATTAAACTGAACTGAGAGCTGCAAGTCCCAAGGGCGCTTAACAACTTGAAAGATCTTAATAAATTGGCAAGGGAAAAATAGATGTTCATCATGCTACGACACCAAATTAAAGAGGCTCTACGTGTGGCGGAGCCAGAAATTGAAGTTCAGGGGACATGAACATAATTATAAAAAGTTAGGGATCTTTTATCAAAATTTCTAAAAAAATTTACACTAGAATTTGTATAATTTAACAAAGTTGGAGATGTATTGTACCCCTACCTCCCTCTCCCTCCGCCACTGCTCTACGCAGACAAAAATGTTTCAAATTAAGCACGAATATCCCATGTAACTCGAACTGGTCAATGGTGGGTGGAATAACTCATACTAATTCAAACGGCCGGGTCTACCCTCCCCACCAGATTCTAAATATGACAAAGGGCTTCATGTAGGGTCCGTTACAAAAGAATACAAAAAAATTCTTTATTTTAGATGCTCCATTCTCTGGGTTTCACTAGATTGTGTGTTTCCTAATCAACAGACTGGAGATGGTGCGCCGCCCCGCATTTAATTGTGGTCAGCTGCTGACTGGGTTGCTTTTTATTATATTAACTTTAAATTATTGTATCATTTAAAATATAAGTCCAAAATGCAAAAAAATTGTACCATTCATGTAAATTCAAGCTCTTCAAAACAAGATCAGACATGGATATATTTTGAGAACTTTAAAAATTTATATTAATTACATGTATATATCCATATATCAATGAGACTTATTATCCATAATATCATTTTAGTGTATCATAATATCACTTTTAATGAATCATAATATCAAAATTAATGAATCATATCTTCATTTTAGTGTATCATTGCAAACATATAAGAATAAATTTTTTACACAATAATACAACAAAAATAATATTTGGTATGTTGAAAAATACGCGATTCATCATATAAGGTAAAATACACCATACAACAATAATAATACACTACAAAACAATAATGATTTTTATTGGTTTCGAAGTTTGTTATCTAATTCACCACTTATTAGTTAATGAATCATAATATCAATTTTAATGAATCATAATATCAAAATTAGTGAATCATATCTTCATTATACAAATAAAAATTTCAAACAAAATACAACACAAAACAATATTTGGTATGTATGAAAAATACATGATTCACCATATAATGTTTAAAATACACCATACAACAATAATAATACACTACAAAACAATAATGATTTTAATCAGTTCTAATATTCGTAATCTAATTCACCACTTATTAATTAATGAATGATAATATCAATTTTATAAATGAATCATAATATCAAAATTAATGAATCATATTATCACTTTAGTGTATCACCATACACATGTAAAAATAGATTTTTTTTCAAAGTTGTCAAAACATATCTATGCCTGGTCTTGTTTTGAAGAGCTTGAATTTAGATGAGAAGTGATATAATTTTTTTTCATTTTGGACTTATATATTAAAAGTTACAACCATTTAAAGTTAATATAGTTAAAAGACAGCCCAGTCAACAAAACAGTCCAGTCAACAGCTGACTGGGCTGCCAAATGGATAGACTGTACGCTGCACGGTGCAACCAGCCCGTGTCTTCGAATTTGCGCATAATCAAATGCAGGATTATACTCCTTTTGATAGCTAGGATATCAAACGCTCTTCGCTATTATTGTTTCCCACCAAACATCCTAAAAAATTACACACCGCATTCACGAGATTTCAAAAATTACTTTCCTCACCCATGTGGTTTCCCCTGTTTTACATTCGATAACTTTTATATTTTTTGTTCAGCTTAGGAGATGCTTAAATGTTGTCCAAAGTTGATAAACTTTATATAGAAGATGCTAAAGACTAAGGTGTTATATATTGGTTCAGCGTAACATCCGAAGTTTTATAAGCTCATATGTGATTTGCGATCCAATGAAACATTGACATGTAACATTTTTTCATTGGGTCTCACATGTCACACATGAGATTCAAAAACTTTAGATTTTACATTGGACAAAAATATAACACTTTAACATTGTCTATGTAAAGTTTTATCAACTTTGAATAACATTTAAGCATCTCATAAGTTGAAAGAAAATTAGAAAAATTGTCAGATCTACAACAAGGAAAAGCACATGGGTGTGGAAAGTAATTTTTAAAAACTCGTGGGTGGGGTGTATAATTTCGCCAAACGTCATATATAGGCGATGTAATTTTCATTTGTTATTTTTAGGCCAGAATGTTGCATTAATTCCCATCGTAGGAGCTCACAGATAGAACAAACTTCTTCAAGACTAGATTCAATTGGTTCTTACAAACGTAATATAGCCTTTTTGACGTAAACATCAAGTTAAGAAAATTATTGTACGAAATGTGTTTAGATAATTAGTGTTTTAATAACACATACTCAAATGGCGGGTTCAAGGACTAATAATAAATCACCACAGCCCCGGGCTTCCACTTGGTTGCCTATTTAAAACCATCTTAGTAAAACCCTTAGGGGAAAAGAGTACAATTAACTGAGCCATCTCAGTTGCACCTTACTAAGAGCATGATTATCAATGGTTCTTATGGGTTCTTAAGTAAAAAAATAAATAAAAAATATGAGGTGGAAAAGAGAATAAGAACTCTAATTTTAGGTTCTTCGGGAAGAACTATTTAAGAACATAAATGGGACCACCATATTTTTCCTCTAATTATAATATGTCAATATAAATAATTAAATCTTATATGTTTTAAAATCTTATTTTAAAAAATAATAATATAAATAAACTAAATATATCAAAATTCTTAAAATCTCATTCTCTATAAAATGAGATCAATATTGACTATGTTTTTCATATTTTTAATATAATTTATTTTAGGTAAATTAATACTTATTATTTATATTTTAGTGATATAAAAATATAATATGTACTAATGTATTTATGTCAAAACTCATTATAATATTTTAATCCTAAATATCGAGTGAGTATTAAAAAATTATATTAATATATATATGAATAAATTTTATTTTATGTATGTTTCAAAATTATAATGAACTTTAATCATACATAAAATATGAAGTTAAGATTGTTTGTGTATTATTGAATAATAGGAATAATTATTAAAGATAATATTTGTATTCTTATAATAATTAATAATAAAAAATAAAATAGGGAAAATTCACAAGATACCACTGTTTAAGTTTCTAATTCACAAAATACCACTGTTTTTTTCGTAATTCAGCTTTAAACATGGTTAAACGTTGTTCAAAATTGATGAACTTTACATGGACAATGCTAAAGTGTTATATTTTGGTCCAATATCAAATTTGAAGTTTTTTAAACTCATATGTGACATTTGGGTTCTTGGATGTTGGTAAAAATTAGAAATGGTTCTTAAAATAATGTGGCAGTGAGAGAAATAGGAAAGAGAGTGTTAAGAACCTAAATTTGGGTTCTTTGATAATCATACTCTAACCCATACAATAGCGAAAAAGAAGGAACAACTATCTATAAACTTCCACTTTCTCAACTGACATTAAATAAAATAAAATCTGGGTAGTCAAAAGAAGATTTTAGTTCAAGGGAGCAAGGTGACTCTTGTATGTCACGGTATATTAGAAGGGGTAAAAAAATTCCTTGAGCCAATGTTTGACTAATGGGTACTATATAGAACATCCCAGAAGTAAAAGTGGAATATACTCTTAAATAAATTATATTGTATTCTCCTCCACACAATATGGGTGCACCGTAGCTATGAAACTCTGTAAAAGAGTTCCTTAAGTAAGAACTTCTTAGTTAAAGAACTCCTCTCTTGGTCTCTATTCTAAATATGAGCGTATCCTTTTTTTCTTCCTTTGTGTTCGTGTGTCAGTAATAAATAGTTAGGACTTAAGAAACATTGCTGGAGTTGGTCTTAGAGCTGCCCACTACTCTATTAATAAAGAACTTGCAAAGCTCTTCAGTCTTGACCATGCACTACTCGGTCATGACTCGCTTCTTAGCCTCTTCTTTACTCTTTCTCACCTTCATTCTGCTCCTTGGTTCACCTTATGGTTACCTCCTTGAAGTCTTTTTCCCTCAGCTTATCTCAATGTGGCTACACAAATGAGGAAACAATATAAAATAAAACACTAGATATTTCACCCATATCATACTTATATAAAGATGTTATGTTTGCCAAGTTGAGCAATGTCATGGTTGAGCTTTTTGTAAATTTTGGAACCATCTGTTTTCGCGTTAGAGGAAATGTTCTCCTTTATACTGTAGAATGATGCTTAAAGTTCATACATTTTTCAATGATTTTGTTAATTTTCTTATGTTTTAATTATTGGCACAATAGTTAAGAAAAAGGTAGAAGACTATTAACTTTCTCAACTGAAAAAAATCATACATACATATATATATACACACAAATAGTTATCGTTGTATGCTTATTTTTTTCACATGTATGTAGGCCTTTACTCTTTTGTCTTCTTTCCCAACTTTTACGTTTGTGTAATTGGTATAAAACTTGGACCAATACTCAATCTCTTACATGTGAGCAGGAAAAACAACATTGGCTCAAGAACTTGCGAAACAAGCTGAGAATGGCAAGCTATTCAATGAAGTCATTATAGCTGAGATCTCTCAAATTCCTGATGTGAGGTGTATTCAGGATCAAATAGCTGAGAGAATCGGGTTTGCTACTCTAGATCGTTATCATACTATTGAAGAAAGAGCATTCAACTTAGGCACTAGACTCAAAGGAATTAAAGGGGGAAAGAGGTTATATGACGATCATGAGCTGCATGGTCTGACCAAAGCAGGAAAATCAGAAGATGCGGAGGATGGAACAAAAAGGAATCTTGAGAAGGCTTCATCAATGAAATATCTTAGCAAGAGTTCTTCAAAAAAGGAGAACATGCTAGGAAGTCCTTATCAAAGCGGTCAAAACAAGGAGAATAGGATGGAAAGGGTTGAAGAAGAAGGTCAAATTCAAGGAGAATGTCATGATGGAGAAGGCCAGGTAAAGGGAAAGAAGTTTGGTGAGGATGATAAACAAGGTCACGAAGTAGAGAAAGGTGGCAAGTTGCTGGTGATTCTAGACAACATGTGGAAAAAACTTGACTTGCACCGTGTGGGAATTCCGTATGAGCTACAGAAAGATTTAGGATGCAAGATTATTGTTACTACTAGAAGTGAAGATGTGTGCAGAAAAATGGATGCATCCGGTTCTTGTATATTTCAAGTGGGAGATTTGAATGATGAAGAAGCTGAGCACTTATTCAATGAAAGAGTCGGAACAATTGCTGACAATCAAGAATACAAAGAGATTTCAAAAAAACTACTGAAAAAACTTCCCGCTTGCCACTCTCAATAAATGTGTTGGCTGATACACTAAATAATCAAACTTTACCTATTTGGGAACGTATACTTAAAGAGTTGGAGATGCCCATTCATGGAGAAACTGTAGGAATACTTGGGGATACTTATTCAATTATTGAGATGAGTTACAATTATTTAGGGAACAATGAAAAGAAATTGTTTTTCTTACTTTGTTGCATCTTCCCGGATCAAGTGTGTACCTCCAGGACTTGTTGAAATATGGTATAGGGATGGGTTTATTTCAATATGTTAACTCGATTGTTGAAGCAATTGATCAAACATATAAGTGGGCTGAAGATCTTAAGTCATTATCACTTCTAACGAAGGTTGATGTCAAAAAAGTAATAATTCACATCCATGACGATGTACGTGAAGCTGGAAAATCTTTTGTGGCAAAAGGTAATGTAGATTTCTTTTTATCATTTAGACATTTTGCCATTAATTCCAATTAGATGTTTTGTATAATTTTAGTTTCTCTCTTTTCTATTTTGTTTTATCCAGGCATTGACATAAGTCTACAAATGGTTTCATTATAATTCATTGTTTTTAGGAGAGACAATGTTCCATGTTGGAGCTATCCCCAAGTGGCTGAAGAAGGAATCATATGAGAAGTACACTGTCATTTCATTGACTTCTGACAACAGTTATGAATATCTAGTTGGACAAAATCTGCCAAAGCTGAAATTACTGCGCTCCCAAGGATTGAATTGTGCAAAACTTAGTAGGGATTACTTTGTAGGGATGCAAAGCCTAAAGGTTTTGGACATGTCGAACTCTGACATTACAAGTTTTCCAGGATCCTTTGAAAATTTAGGAAGTCTTGAGACATTGCTTCTTGAACATTGCTCCCTAAAAGACATCTCTCAAGTTTCTAAGCTAGTGAAACTTCAAGTGCTAAGCTTTAGAGAATCTGATATTACGAGATTACCAAGGGGGATGGAAGCTTTGGTGGAATTGAAGGTATTGGATATGACTAATTGTAATAAGCTGAAAGTGATCCCATTTGGTATATTTGTGTGCCTCATACAATTGGAAGGTTTGTATATGAAGAACAGCTTTTCGAATTGGACAATTAATGGGAGCATGGCGAGTCTTTCAGAGTTAACTTCCTTACCTCTTCAAGTGTTAGAGATTACAGTACAAAATATCTCACAGTTAGCAGATGGTGATTTTCCAACACTTGGTTTGTCAAGCTACAAAATAGATCTTGCAGTGTCAACATCACCATCACAACAAGACCTGTTATTCTCACGAAGCAACTGCAAACGATTTATTTGGCGTATTAAATACTAAAAAATAATCCTAGAATTCAATAATTCAAAAGATCGTCAGGTTGCAAAAATCCCGGTCGAAATAGTATAGTAATTAATGAAGCGACCGGGGTGTCAATCCACGGGACTTGATATGGTAAGTCTAGCCTTAGGTAATGGTTAACTCAAAAAAAGGGGGTTTTGTTTTGGGTTTGGGTTTCACAAATAGAAAACAAGAAAGTAAATAGCAAATAAATTAAAGTGATAGTCTTGGGAGTGTGAACGGTACTCTAGGTTCAGGGAGTTGTTTCACTAGCTAGGTTCTACATATTCTACTGCTTAAGTGGAGACTTGGATCGGCTTGTAATTCTCAATTATCTATTATGTATTAAGTCTTTAATTCCAGATAACTCATCTAGGCAGGGCATGTAGTTCTTAGTCTAGACCTAGCAAGTATATCTAGATGGTTTTAATGCACAGAATTACTAGCCTGGTTTAATCCGGACTAAAGCTCCTAGTGACTAATGTAATCTATCCGATTGCAATTATCACAGGTATCAGGTTAATAGGACCGTCAATGCTAATCACCTATCTGATCATAACATGATTCGAGGGCTTATAATAAATTCATGACGTTTATTAAAAGCACTTAAAAGCATTAACCTGAACAATCCAAATTGTCTCAATAAAGCAGTAAAATAATGGAGAGTTTAACTAATTACAACATCCCTTCCCCTAGAGTATATCCTCTTAGCTAGACATAACGATTATAATCATAAATGAGAGAGAGTTAGAAGAAATCATCTGTTACGAAGATCTTCTTGCTCGCTCCGTCCTTTGTCCTTGCGCTGTGCTAGCTTGAAGGTTGGTCTTGGTGATAATGGAGTGAACTGGGTGAAATGGGGCGAAAGTGGAAGTTTTGGTGAAGTTTGTGAGGCGTCCGGCTAAGTAGGGTCGGACACAGAGCCGGACGTGAGTGAAGATGGGCGTGTCCGGCTAAGTCCAGGCGGACGCCATCCGGACGGGAGTATAATGTGCGTGTCCGGATCTGGACGTGATCCGGACAAGGGTAAATGATGCGTATATGTAGCGGAATGTGTATGTGGGTGAGGGCGAGTGAATACGGAGGAAATTTAGTGAGTTAGTGAGGATGAGCAGATGAATGTAAATGAATGAGTCGTGGATGAATGAAAGATGCAGAATGTGGAGGAAGTGTAGTGAATGGATACGGATGTAGTGAATGAGAGGATATGCAGTGGGAGAGAAATGGAGTTAGACTGTGAAGTCTGGTGCAAATTGGAATGAAGGCAGGAGATGGTTTATATAGGGTTAGAAAGGAAACACAGATTAGTGGGAGTTTGGTATAGTTGGTGAGTGGATAGTTTGATTGAGCCTCTGATTGAGCATGGAGCTTGGAGCCTTGTTAATTAATGCGCCGCTCGTCTGTCGCCTCTGTTATTGCGCCGACTGATAATTTCACCGAAAGGCTAATTATCAGTGCGTGCGTTTTTATTTTTCAATTCTGTGTGACGTCCGGATCGTGTCCGGATCCGGACGTGACACAGAGTTTTAGATCTGAAACGTGAACTCTCGGATCTTGAATTTTAGTCACGTCCGGCTTGCGTCCGGCCAAACAGATCCGGACAAGAGACGTCCGGCTTTGTGTCCGGCCAAACTGAGTCGGACAAGACCAATTTTTGCGTCTCTTCTCCTGATTTGTTCCCCGTTTGTTGTGTTGTAATCCTTATGATGTATAATCTTTATTTCCTGGGTTTTTCCTGTATTTAACATATAGAACACATTAGTTCTTATCAAAACATCAATCTTAGGAAAAACACATAATAAGTGGGAAACATTGCCTGAATTGTTACAAATTATAAGGTATTTAAACCCTAAAAAGCCTATATGTTTCACACTTATCAACTTCCTCACACTTAAGCTTTTGCTTGTCCTCAAGCAAAATAGGAATACGAATATCTCTAAAACCGTCAAATAATCTCAAATTTTAAACAAGTGCAGAGCGAAATCAAACAAAGTGATAAATGAAAGAATAATCTTGCTCTCTAGAGGTAGGTTTTCACAAACAGTGAAGCAAGAACGATTTTGTAAAAGCATAGAGAAACTAGATTGTAGAAAACAAGTTAACTTAGCTTAGGACTTTCCACCATTTTCATTCCTCTAACCTTTGGATGACAAGGGGTGTGAAGTAATGCATTATTCCGAAATACCTTTCAACACCACGTACTCGTGATCTAAAACAAAAATTAAACTGCAATAAATTTTCTTTCACATGCAAAAACATTCTTCTTCCAAGAATTATATACAAAACAAACGAAATATTGTGAATTGCAGAGTTATTCCGTAACCCAGACTTTCTCTCTATCCATGTAACGGTGTTGGGCCAACTATCCCAGATCACGAGACCTTAGGTAGATAGGTGATAAGGCACCCTTAAGACTTAATAACCGGATAGACGAGGCCTGCTATTGTTAGGAAAAAAATTTGATCAGTGGAGTACCTTGCCTTATCCTTTCATTCCAAACACTCACTTCATTTCCAAAATCCAAGCTAAAATAATCTGGTTTCCACAACTAGCTAATCTACCAGATTTTTAGTGAAAAGAGAGTATTTTTGAAATTAAACAATTATTATACAAACCTCATCAAGCAAAAAGATTTCTACGGTTTTCACTTTGATTTAATAACACTCGGTGTGCACAGGCATTAGAGCAGCAAAAAGCAAGTGTGGCATTAAAGAACAATTAGCATGTTTTCAGGGAAAGGTCTCTCCTTCCTCACACTTAAGAGGAGCAATGTCCTCATTGATCAAAGAAGAAAAACAGAGAAAAGAGCTTTCAAAACATGCTATACTCATAATAGATGCATATGCAATAATTAACCCTCAACGCAACAAAGGTGGAACATCAAATAAGTTAAAGGTGGAACTGAGACTCCCCTGGTGTTATGGATTGAGGAAGATGTTCTTCCTCACACTTGTTGTTTGGCCAGGGTCGAGAGATTCCTCATGAGTCACAGACAGTATGCGTTGTGTGCAGATTAAAAGTTGCTAAATTTCACTGACGAGTACAACCACAGAATAAAGTGCATTAACTCGAACTACAGAGAATATTTGCATCGAATGAGTTATATTTAGAGATAGAGTACTCCCCATAGTTTAAGCTTAGCAGATATTTGCAAGTAGTGTGGTTCCATTTCCTGTACTTATAGCCATTTGTTTCGCAGTAGAGGTGGCATGTAAAGTAATCATTTTAGAACGCTGCACTGCTCAGAGAAACAAGAAATTTAGCAATTTAGAATTTAAAACACTGCTGAATATAACATTTTCCACTTCACCTGCAGTCCCATGATTTCGTTAGTCTTAACAAACAAAAGTAAAATAAGTCAAAGAAAAAGAAAAGAAAAATACAGAAAAACAATAAAATAAAAGAAAGCAGTAAAGATGGCGGTCACTGAGGCGGTGGTGGTGGTGGAGGTCTCACTCCCAACTGGGCAATGAGCATCTGCATGAGCTGGTTGTTCTGGGCCTGCTGAGTGGATGCCTCTGCCATGAACATAGCAGCCTCTCGGTGTAAACCATCACTGCGCTCTAAGCGCTCAGTGATGGAGGTTTGCTCTGCCTGGAGGTGGCCCTGTGTCTGGCGGATGTCATCGATATGTCCCTCCATGCGCATCTGGCGCTGCTGGACCTCCCCTACCTGCTGTTGTACAGAACCAAACTGCTGCTCCATACCCCCGAATCTCTGCTCCATCCTCTGCTGCTGCTGGAGAATGGAGTCCATCAGAGTCTGCATCTCAGGTGGGATGCTCATCACTGGGGCCGTGGGGGGCGCCATGGTAGCAGTGGCCGGTGTGGAGCTAGAGCTCGCAGATGTACCCGTGGATCCTAGGCCCGAGCTGCCCTTCACCCAGCTGCCGTCATCTAGACGTAAGAAGCCCCATCTCCTGAAGGTCGTAAGGGAGATGGGTCTCTCACCCTCCCTCACACGCATGTCAGTAAAGGTCTCCTCGGGGAGGGCAGAGGCAAGAAGATGCTGGATGAAGATAGGAAAGATAGGTGTGATCTTCTTCTTCTTCTTCCACAGATATGTCACCACCTTATGCAGCTGTCTGAACATGACGTAGGGTAGCGAGATCTGCTGGGCTGCTGGATGTGGTGAGGCTATGAGGTAGTCGAGGAGGACACAATCCTCGTCAGAAGCATCATTCCCAGCCTGAGGCCGGATCTGATGACTGAGGATCTCTGCTAGGGTCCTCTGCTGAAGGGAAGGAAGGATGGCGTACGGGAGTACAGTCTTATGCTCCTCACCCCGTCGGCGAGAAGTACTCCCGACCGCGCTTAACCACCTAGTCTTACTCTCCCTAAGTGAATCCTCTGAAATATCTCTATGTGTGTCCGGGTTATTCGGGAGAAGTAAAATCTCAGAAAAAGAGTCAGGGGTTACCTCCACCTCGAACTGGCGTACGTAGGAAGTAATGTTGTGTGTCGTGTCTGACGCCACAGCATTGGCGTAGAACTCGCGTACCAGCTCTGGAGAGAACACTCCCTCGCCCATGCGCAATATGCTGGTGGCCCCGATACTCTCGAAGATAGCTGTAAGCCCGGCCTCAGCTGCTGCCTCGTCGGTGATACGCCTCTCGATGACGAAGGCTCCACCCTTCTCGTACCAAGCCCTGGTGGCAGCTGATCTGAAACCATCCTCTCGTAGTGGTGCCGGGCCGGCTCTGACTCGTCGTCAGGGCGTGGGTTCCTCGAAAAGGACCCTGTGCGTGAACCACCTCTAGTGCGAGCCATCTATCAGATAAACACAAGCAGTGAGTAAAGAGAAGTAACAGCCACACCAAAACCCGAAACCAATCGAGCAGAATGTTCTATTTGAACATATTTTTTCACACAGTTTATTTACAGAACAAGGTATGAAAACAGCCAAAAATTGCACACTATAACATTAAACAGGACAACAATCTCCTAGGAACAATTGCAGAAAAATTAAAAATTTTACCCATGTCCGGATCGTGTCCGGGTCACCTTAGCCGGACGCAGTCCGGACGCGTCGACTAACCCTAAAAATTTTTCCGCCGCGACAGTAAATTCAAACACGCGCAGAGAACACCCAAATTCGCATACATTGAACCAGAAAACGCGCAAATTCTCCATAGACTTCACCGTTCTCATCCCAAGCAACAAATTAACAGCAACACTAACTATCCTACTCGATTTTGACAGAACAGAATTCAGAAATTTCGTTTACAATCGAACAAAAAACCTGGTTCATAGAGTTTCGAATTCGAAATCGGTGGGAGTAGTGTGGTGGTGCGGAGGTCTCGCGGCGGTGCTCTGGTGGTCAGGGTTGCGCGGCGCCGGCGAAGGTGAAGGATGGGGGTGGTTGTGGTTGCGTTAATGGAGGAAGAGGTGGAGGTTTGTGATTTTCTGGGTTCGAAGGTCGGGATGAAGAAGGCGACCGAGTGAAGAAGAGAATAGAAGAAAAGAAGAAGAAAACTTAAAATTCGGGGCCGCGCTTTTAGTGTTGTCCGGTTAAGCGTCCGGATCCGGACGCGGCTGGGTTTTCTCGTGACCGGATTTGTGTCCGGCTAAGTTCAGCCGGACACGTTAAAACGTTCTTCTTCTTCTTTTTTTATATATAAATTAAATTAAATAAAACCCTACTAATCTGAAACACTTCATTGATTTTAAAAATAAAAAGGAACTATTACCACAATTGCACCAATGAGATAAACACAAGAATTTCAGAATTTAAAGGGCAAGAGTGTTTAAGGACTCCCTGATCCGTGGTGAACATTGCCATGACTCTTCCTCACACTTGAGTTCAGTTTAGCATTAGAATGAAGTACCTGAAGGATTACATCTGCCAAAACCAGAAGAACTCAAGTGGAACCAGATAAGACCATTAGTATAAAGTAAGAGCCATGTCTCTCTCAATTTGCACAACAGGGAGTAACACTCCTCTAAATCAGAACACAAGAGGAAAATAATTAACTAAACCAAGAAAGAGATACAAACCGGTGGGTTGCCTCCCACCAAGCTGCCCGGAGTTAAAGTCTCTGGCTAGACTTTACAGATAAGGTCAAGGGGGGCAGTCACAGCAGCTAGTAATAGCTTTCTTTAGTCTGTAATACCATTGCGGGTGTGGCTTCTTGGATGCTTTGGGAGGCGGTGCTGCAGTACAGATAGCAGAAATAGAATTTATGGAATTGGAACTTTCAATCAAGGATATACCTGGTGCAGGAGGCTGAGAAAAGGTATCGCCTAGGTACTTCTTTAGTCGAGCACCATTCACTTTGAATACTTCTCCTATCTTATTCTCTAGCTCGTAAGCACCATAAGTAGTGATCCCCACAACTTTGAATGGACCTGCCCAATGTGATTTCAACTTGCCAGGAAAGAGGCGCAGCCTGGAATTATAGAGCAACACTAGATCCCCTACTTTGAATTCTCTCTTATGGATCATCTGATCATGGATTCTCTTTGTGCGCTCCTTATAAATTCTGGAACTGTCATAGGCTCGCTCTCTGAGTTCCTCGAGTTCAGATAGTTGAAATTTTCTTTTCTCCCCAGCAGTGTGTAGATCAAAATTCAGGGCTTTCAATGCCCAGTAAGCTTTGTGCTCTAATTCGACTGGAAGATGGCAAGCTTTTCCATACACAAGTTTAAAAGGAGACATCCCTATAGGAGTCTTGAAAGCAGTTCGGTATGCCCACAAAGCATCATCTAGCTTAACTGACCAATCCTTCCTTGATGCATTTACAGTCTTCTGTAGGATCCATTTCAACTCACGATTAGTTACCTCTGCCAGGCCATTAGTTTGGGGGTGGTAAGGTAATGCTACCTTGTGGGTCACCCCATATTTAGTCATTAAGGAGTCGAAGGCTCGGTTGCAGAAGTGAGAGCCACCGTCACTGATAATTGCCCTGGGCACCCCGAATCTGGTGAATATGTGTTTCTTCAGAAATTTCACCACTGTCTTGGAATCAGCTGTGTGGCATGGAATAGCTTCTACCCACTTTGAGACATAATCTACAGCTACCAGGATGTATTGATTTCCATGAGATGAGGGAAAATGGCCTGTGAAATCTATGCCCCAGACATCAAAAAGTTCTACCTCAAGAATACCTTTCTGAGGCATCTCATGCTTTCTGGAGATGTTTCCCATCCTCTGACGGGGGTCACAATGGGAACAGAAATGGTGGACATCTTTATGTAGAGTAGGCCAATAGAATCCACACTCCAATATCTTTGCAGCTGTTCTTGAATAACCATGATGGCCACCTGCTTCTTTAGCATGACAAAATTCGATTACACTCTGGATCTCCTTATCTGGAAGACCGCCCTCATCAGCCATCACACAGATCCTAACAGATATGGATCCTCCCAGATATAATGGCGGGTTTCTGACAAGAATTTCTTCCTCTGGTTATAGCTGTAGTCATGAGGAATTAAACCAGTAGCAGATAATTGACTAGTCAGCATACCATGGTTCATCTACTTTTCCAATCTGAACACCGTCTCATCAGGGAAGAATTCGTTGATGGGATTCCATCATCAGGGATATCAAGTCTAGATAGGTGATCAGCAACTCCGTTCAGCTTCCCCTTTTTATCCACAACTTCTAAATTAAATTCTTGGAGAAGTAAGATCCACCTCAGAAGTCTTGGTTTCGATTCATTCTTCTGAAAAAGATACTTGAGGGCTGAATGATCGGTGTGGACTATCACCTTGCTTCCAAGCAGATATGGTCGAAACTTGTCCAGAGCAAACACCACAGCTAGCAACTCCTTCTCTGTAGTAGTATAATTTTTCTGTGCGTCAATTAAGGTCTTGCTAGCATAGGTGATTACCCTCAGCATCTTATCTTTCTTCTGACATAGTGCGGCGCCACAGCATAGTCGCTGCATCCGTCATGATCTCAAATGGTTCAGACCAATCTGGTGGGACCACAATTGGTGCTGAGAGCTTCTCTTTGATAGTCTGAAATGCTGTCAAGCACTCCTCTGTGAACTGAAACTTGATATCCTTCTGAAGCAGTCTGACAGGGGTTTAGCAATTTTTGAGAAGTCCTGTATAAACCTCCTGTAAAACCCTGCATGACCAAGGAAAGATCTTACATCTTTAACTGAATTGGTGGGGGCAGTTTTCTATTACCTCTATCTTGGCCTTGTCCACCTGGAGGCCTTCTTGACACCTTATGCCCAAGCACAATTCCTTCTTGTACCATGAAATGGCACTTCTCCCAATTCAGCACAAGGTTCGTGTCCTCACAGCGAGCCAAGATCTGGTCTAATTGCTCCAGACAAACATCGAAGCTTTGTCCATAAACAGAGAAGTCGTCCATGAAACTTCAATACTTTTCTCAATAAACTCATTAAAAATCGCCATCATACATCTCTGAAATGTGGCTGGAGCATTGCAGAGACCAAAGGGCATCCTCCTGTATGCAAAAGTACCATAAGGACAGGTGAAGGTAGTCTTCTCCTGATCTTCTGGCGCAATGGGAATCTGGAAATAACCACTGTACCCATCAAGGAAGCAGTAGAACTCTTTCCCAGCTAACCGCTCCAACATTTGATCAATAAACGGTAGTGGGAAATGGTCCTTCCTTGTGGCTCATTCAAGCGCCGGTAATCGATGCACATCCTCCAACCTGTGGTTTGCCTCTGGGGTACCAATTCACCTTTCTCATTGGCACTGCAACTATCCCCCTTTCTTTGGAACAACCTGGACTGGAGATACCCACTGGCTGTCAGAAATAGGGTAGATAATACCTGCATCAAGAAGCTTTAGTACTCGGCCTTGACCACCTCCTTTAGATTTGGATTCAACCTTCTCTTGGGGCTGTCTCACTGCCTTGTAATTTCCTCCATATGAATCCGGTGTGTGCAGAAACCCGGATTGATCCCCTTGATGTCAGCAACTGTCCAACCCATGGCACTTTTATGTTTCTTTAGCACCTCCAGAAGTCTAGATTCCTGCAAAATAGACAAAGATGCAGAGATAATAACAGGCAGGGTGTTACCCTCTGCCAAGAAAACATATATTGAGATGGGAGGGAGAGATTTAAGTTCCAAGGTAGGAGGCTTCTCTATTGAAGGTATGGGTCTTTGGATGGATCGATCCAACTTTTCACAGGAGGAGAGGAGGAACGAAAGTATGATTTCCCGTGATTTAGCTGCTGGACGACCGAGGCCATCTCAAAACTGTCTTTGTCATCCTCAATGGATCGACTTATTACCTGCTCTAAAGTATCAGAAAACTTAAACAAAGAATTAAAAGAATCAATACTCCTATAGGTGTAGTCATCATCAAGATCATAAGAATTATCAATTAAATCAGCAGAGAAAACAGCTTGAGAAGAAGTGTTTTTCTGCATCATCTTATTTATATCAAAGCTTAATTCTTCATCATGAAATTTCAAGGTGATCTTCCCCTTGTCAACATCAATAACAGTCTTTGCAGTTCTGAGGAAAGGTCTACCAAGAATCAGAGGTACCTCAACATCTTCATCCATGTCAAGGATCACAAAATCAGCGGGGAAGAAAAATTTACCCACACTAACAACTACATTTTCAACCATACCTCTTGGTGTGATCGATGATCTATCAGCTAACTGGAGTCTGAAATGAATGGGAACGAGCTCACCCGCATGAAGCTTTTTAAACATGGTGTATGGCATCAGGTTGATGCTCGCTCCTAGATCGCAGAGACCGTATCCGCAATCCATGTCTCCAATTGAACAGGGGATGATGGGCTGACCAGGATCACCACGCTTTGGAGGCAGCATCTGTCGGAGAGCTGCTGAACAAGTTTCGGTCAGCTGGATGGTGTCCTTCTCTTTATATTTCCTCTTATTCGAAATCAGATCCTTCACAAATTTAGCATAATTGGCATCTGCTTAATCGCATCAATAAGAGGATATTGATAGTCAGCTTTCTAAAAACATCTAAAAATCTTCCAAATTGCTCATCGAGCTCTCGCTCTTTGAGACGGTTTGGAAATGGAAGTTTTTGCAGATATTTTTTTTTTTTTTTTAACAGCAGTAGAAAGAGAGGAAGAAGGAATAGGAGCCTGGGTCTCCTCAGAAACTACCTCAGGAGGGGCGGGATGCCCTGATGGTGCACCGGCGGTATTAGAAAGAGGCTCGGTCTCTCATCAGTACGGCTTCCTGCCACTTGTCTTGTTTAAGTTCCTCCCACTTCTCAGGGTAACTGCTGCTGCTTCTTCAGAATCCTCACAGTCTTCGTCTGAGACCGACACTGCCTTCAACTGCTTTTGGATTGGTTTCTGGTTGGGAAGGCAATGATCCAGAAGGTCTCTGCTGCATGAGGAATTGAGTCAACTGACTCATTGTTCCTTGCATCTCCACCATGGCATTCTCTAGTTTCTGGTTGATTACCGTTTGCTGTTCTTGAGAAGCCATCAGCTTATCCACCATCTCCTTAGACTGGCATTGTTTGAGCTCAAAGATGGTTGCTGAGCTTGAGGCTGTGGCCGGAATTGATTATATTGAGGCCTGCAAACCGGGTGGTCCCCCCTGATTCGTCCTCTGAGGCTGCATTTGATGTGAATTAGTGCATTGTTAGGATTTCCGTACCTCAGATTTTGGTGCTGATTCTGCACCCAGGGTTGCCTGTTGTTGAACTGGCCTATTACATTGGCCTCCTCGGTTTGCCTCATCTCGGCTACTAGTGGGCAGTCCTCATAGTCGTGTGCATCCCCACACTGAGAGCAACAGGCTTCGTTTGTAGAGATTTTCTTGGCGGATTGCCTGGTGGTTGGCCCCATGGTGAGCTGTTCGAGCATTTTCGCCATGCTTCCCATCGTGGTCCTCATCTGTGCTTGCTCGGAGGCTAGTGTTCCATCATCGGGTCTGGAGCTCTGGAAGAACTCTGACCTATTGAGAATACTCGTCCTCCACTGCTACTCCATTGACGAAGCTCCTCACAGTAGGACTCCATAGATGCCATGAAATCCTCCCCACTTTTGCTAGCAGGTTTCCTCCTAGGGCGGATCTTATCTCGCCTCTGTTTTCGTCTTTTAACCCCTGGAAGAATCCCTGAGCTGAGGTGATGTCCTGACCATGGTGAGGGCACTGGCGGAGTAGCTCTTTGAATCGGTCCCACGCCTCACAGACTGTCTCACTACCCTTCTGTCTGAATGCCATCAGGTCGGCAATCATTTGTCGTGTCCTGGAGATGGGAATGTACTTCTCGTAGAATTTGTCCATCATCTGCTCCCAGGTGGTAATGATGCCTGTGGTAGTCTGTGGAACCATTTCGAGGCTTCCCTGATAGCTGTGCTGGAACAGGCTCAATCTGGCGTACTCCTCCAATCCTTGAGATAAGCCAAGAGAGTCCAAGTGCACAGAAAGCGATGTACATGGTCAATGCATCCGATGGGTCTGCACCTGAAAAAGTCCTGCAGGGTGATTTCTAACAGCATTGGATTGGTGAGAAGGTTTTACCTTTTGCCAATCGGCTATAAGTTCTGCAGTTAGATTGGGTAGAACCACTGGCCCTCGTCTTGGTGTGGCTGGTGGTCTGTTTATCCTTCCCATCGTGTATTGGGCCACTGCACCTGCTCCAATTTGGTCATGATTTGCCATTGAAGTCAAGCTGCCTTCTTGTTCTCAGAGCTTGGAGGTAGACTCTCGATTTCAGGATCGAAGTCTGTATCCGGGGACCAGTTGAGCGTTCTGCGCATCCACTAGGTGCTTATAATCAGCCCGAGAAAGGAACAAAATGAGTGAGTTTTAAAGTAATGAAAAACAATTGTATAAAATGGCACACAAAATAAATCAAAATATATTAAAACAAACAATTATAAACAGTGTGTTGCAATAAAGTAACGAATTAACCAAGGCTAGGGACTAGACAAAAGTCAAGTCCCCGGCAACGGCGCCATTTTGCAAACGATTTATTTGGTATTAAAACTAGAAATAATCCTAGAATTCAATAATTCAAAGATCGTCAGGTTGCAAAAATCCCGGTCGAAATAGTATAGTAATTAATGAAGCGACCGGGGTGTCAATCCACGGGACTGATAAGTAAGTCTAGCCTTAGGTAATGGTTAACTCAAAAAGGGGGTTTTGTTTTGGTTTTGGGTTTCACAAATAGAAATAAGAAGAAGTAAATAGCAGATAAATTAAAGTGATAGTTTGGGAGTGTGAACGGTACTCTAGGTTCAGGGAGTTGTTTCACTAGCTAGGTTCTGCATATTCTACTGCTTAAGTGGAGACTTGGATCGGCTTGTAATTCTCAATTATCTATTCTGTATTAAGTCTTAATTCCAGATAGCTCATCTAGACAGGGCATGTAGTTCTAGTCTAGACCTAGCAAGTATATCTAGATGGTTTTATGCACAGAATTACTAGTCTGGTTTTAATCCGGACTAAAGCTCCTAGTGACTAAGTAATCTATCCGATTGCAATTATCACAGGTAACAGGTTAATAGGACCGTCAATGCTAATCACCTTATCTGATCATAACATGATTCGAGGGCTTATAATAAATTCATGACGTTTATTAAAAGCACTTAAAAGCATTAACCTGAACAATCCAAATTGTCTCAATAAGCAGTAAAATAATGCAGAGTTTAACTAATTACAACATCCCTTCCCCTAGAGTAAATCCTTTAGCTAGACATAGCGATTATAATCATAAATGAGAGAGAGTTAGAAGAAATCATCTGTTACGAAGATCTTCTTGCTCGCTCCGTCCTTTGTCCTTGCGCTGTGCTGGCTTGAAGGTTGGTCTTGGTGATAATGGAGTGAACTGGGTGAAATGGGGCGAAAGTGGAAGTTTTGGTGAAGTTTGTGAGGCGTCCGGCTAAGTAGGGTCGGACAGAGAGGAGTGAGTGATGGCGTGTCCGGCTAAGTCCAGGCGGACGCCATCCGGACGGGAGAGTATATGTGCGTGTCGGATCTGGACGTGATCCGGACAAGGGTAAATGATGCGTATGTAGCGGAATGTGTATGTGGGGAGGGCGAGTGAATACGGAGGAAATTTAGTGAGTTAGTGAGGATGAGCAGATGAATGTAAATGAATGAGTCGTGGATGAATGAAAGATGCAGAATGTGAGAGGAAGTGTAGTGAATGGATACGGATTGTGGAATGAGAGGATATGCAGTGGGAGAGAAAATGGAGAGAATGGAGTTAGACTGTGAAGTCTGGTGCAAATTGGAATGAAGGCAGGAGAATGGTTTATATAGGGTTAGAAAGGAAAACAGATTAGTGGGAGTTTGGTATAGTTGGTGAGTGGATAGTTTGATGAGCCTCTGATTGAGCATGGAGCTTGGAGCCTTGTTAATTAAGCGCCGCTCGTCTGTCGCCTCTGTTATTGCGCGACTGATAATTTCACCGAAAGGCTAATTATCAGTGCGTGCGTTTTTATTTTTCAATTCGTGTGACGTCCGGATCGTGTCCGGATCCGGACGTGACACAGAGTTTTAGATCTGAAACGTGAACTCTCGGATCTGGAATTTTAGTCACGTCCGGCTTGCGTCCGGCCAAACAGATCCGGACAAGAGACGTCCGGCTTTGTGTCTGGCCAAACTGAGCCGGACACGACCAATTTTTGCGTCTCTTCTCCTGATTTGTTCCCCGTTTGTTGTGTTGTAATCCTTATGATGTATAATCTTTATTCCTGGGTTTCCTGTATTTAACATATAGAACACATTAGTTCTTATCAAAACATTCAATCTTAGGAAAAACACATAATAAGTGGGAAACATTGCCTGAATTGTTACAAATTATAAGGTATTTAAACCCTAAAAAGCCTATATGTTTCACACTTATCAGCAACTTCAAGGAATTAATGCTCGTGACCTTGTGAAGGAAGGGTGGAAACCTTTGATGAACAGAGCTGAAAGTATATACATCGAGCAAATTCGAGGTCTAAAGAATATCACACCTCAGTTGGGTGAATATGGGTGGCCTGATTAAAAAAGAATTACAATCTCTAAATGCCAGAAGATGGAATGTTTTATCAGCGGAAGGGAAGTGCATCAATCAGTAAATTTTCCAAAATTGGAAATGTTAAAGCTAGAATATTTGCCTACCCTGGGAGCTATATATCATGGAAATTGGCCTACCGATTTGTTTGTTAATCTTCAAGAATTGACCTTGTCGTTCTAAATCGGCTCCAGCCATCTGCTATTGCTATTCAACATGCAATCAGATTGAAGGTCTTGGAAGTGGAAAAGCTGTAAAATTTGAAATCGGTTTTCTTTGCTCCCACGACGATGAAGTTTGAAGGACACGAGGAAAAAAAGTAGTCATGAGATTCGATTTCCTTTTTGGAAAAGTTGATCTGGAAAATTTAGAAAGCATTTGAAAGGCCTTGTCGGAGAGACATATTCAGATGATAAGAAGAACATGTCTTCATCAACAGGTAATTCATGCATGCAGTAGTGGTGATATATGTATAACTTGCATGCATTGAGATCTTAATTAGTGAGAGTATAACTTCTTTTAAATAAAAGGTTGCAGATTATATTCCACCAGTTGGATAAAATCAAGTTGGACAAGATTGCATAAATGGAACATATATGGGATATGGCTACAGGGAAAGATTTTGAGGCTTCATTCCCAAAGTTACGAAGTGTATGCGTCAAGCAATGCATGTGCTAAAACATGTTTTGGAGTGGTGAAGTTTGCAAGACAGTAAGCTCGTTCAACTTTGAAAAACTGAGGAAATTGAAGATTGATGACTGTGACTTCTTGAGTATGTATGTCCCTATCAGTTGCTGATGGTTTTTCAAACACTTGACTTCTACGTGTTCATTCTGTCCCAACATGAACAAGTTATCGAAACTGAGGGGGAAGAAGGTGATTAGATGGCATAACTATGAGGTCCAAGAAGGGGAAGATGGTGATGACGGATGATCAGCTTCCCCAAATTGCTGACTGTGGATTTGAAATCATTGTCATCTCTCACATATTTCTACCAAGAAAGATGAATATGAAATTTACCAGCCTTGAAAAATCTGAAATTGGAGACTCTTCCAATAATGAATAAATTGATTAAAGTGGAATATAATGATCAAAAACAAAAAAATTGACAAAACGTAGAATCTGGAAGATTACTAAATCAAGCAAAAGAAAGAGTTATCAACAAGATGATGACGGTATCTTGTTCAACACTAATGATGAGGTACGTATGTGTTCTTAATTAGTTCTTCCGATCCCACCCACACTACATCTCTTTTCATTTTCCAACTCTCTTTCCAGCATTCTCGAGTCACAACGTCTGCCATTATGGGCCAATATTGTGGCCAGAAACATTTTAAATTGTACCTTCCATATGTCAGCCCCAGCAGTAATTAACTTCAGCCGTTTCATCTTTTCTCCACAACACCTCTTTATTTATATCCATAATCATGATATCCCTCCTTGTGTCGTGCGTGACCAATAATATGGGCTTCTCCATAATTATTCTCTGTACCGTTTTGGGAATGGTGTTTCTCGGTATGTGGATGATTTTTAATTGTTGTCTCTCGTCATTCAAGGTTCTCTTCCTCCTCGGGCGACTCTCAACTGGTTGACTTTTAGGCTCATCCTGCACCGGTATGGCGGGGAAGTTTTCCGTTGCTGCTGTCGACGTAGCCGCCGCCGGCTCTCACCCCACTCTTCCGACCATACCGCAATTATACCAACCGAATATGTTCTGCTCAAAGAGAATATCTACCTCCTCATTTAATATTCTTGTAGATTGAGGCTCAATGTTACGAATATATCTAGGTTGTCGGGCAGCTTTCTAAAATTCGTCTCAAACTCCACCACTGTTCCGACTGTCTCTAAAGTGTTTCTCGCCTTAGTTTCGCACCATGTTTGCGGGGGAAGACCCCTAAGCACCACTTTCACCGGTTGTTTACAGTGTATACCACCTCCTCGTTCCAGTGTGTTATCTTCCATTCGCTGCCCCTTTCATATTGTAGGAATTTATTCCGGCTTATCTCATCCGTGAAAAATATCAGGAATTCACAAGTTGATCTGGCCAGAACATGTTCCACCCCTTTGTATCTATCAACCATTCTACGAATTTGTTCCACCGAGCATCTGTCTCGTGAGCGTAAAATAAGGCTGAGTTCCACCCACTTTCTCTTTCTTCGTTCCTTATTTAAGCAACGTATGAAAAATCATTTCCATTGGTTGTATTACTGACACCATCAATTTATAATAAATTTTACTGTATTTACTTTTACTTTTCTTTTATTTTCAATACGGGTGGTGAAAGAAATTATCGGGAGGATGATGGGCGGAATGCTTTAAGCTCCCTTTTTCGTGATTCCAATTGATGAAGTTTCTTACCACATTAAAATAATATATTTTGATGATGTGACATCTGGGAATACGTTAAAAACCTCACAACCATTGTGGATGCCCTTATTTGTCTGTCTCATGAACCGTCCATCCATCTTATTTAATACACTACTCCAGCTAGCGATAATATAAAAAAACCGACAGCTAGCGATAATATAAAATGACGGGCGCGGATTGCGTGACGGAAGATAAATGTCCGTCAGCAACGGACTATTTTTTTTTAAAAAAAAAATTCAGCATAGTAAAGATATTGATACGCTGCACTTCCCCCCTTCCGTACTTTCTGCCACTCTTTTTTTTCTTCTTTTGTTTATGGTTGTATCCAATAATAACATGTTTCTCTCTAAATTTAAATTGATTCATACAAAACTTTGAACTCTTTTTTTCTTGCATCAATATTTTTAATCTCCACCGTACCAAGTCAAAAAATCCATACAATTTTTTATATGGTTATTATATATAAATAGATATATATGACTATTAAATAATATTTATTAATTCTATAACATTTATTATAATTATATAAATATATAACAAATTTAAACATATAGTAATTTAAACTTAAGTTCCTAAATTAGACTTAGGCTCTGTTCGGCATGACTGTTTTGACAGCATAAATGCAGCATATTTGATAGCAGGAATGCGCTGGCGTAAATGCAGCATATTTGCTGACAGGAATGTGCTGGCATAAATGCAGCTGTTTTGAAAACTGCTGTTTGGCAGTGCAGCGTATATGCAGCATGTTTGGTTAAGTTAGTTATATGTAGTGCGTTTACCATTTTCGTATTACAATTACAATTTATTATATTACACTACATAACTTTATTTTGTTAGTAAAAATAAATAGAAAAATTCACAAACAATATATTACTATGAGTATTTAATTTACAATAAAAAACTTGAGAAACCAAAGAAAATAAAAATATTTATTTAACGAATAATTTTTATTTTTTATTATTTAAGCAAAACTTGTAACTTCTACACAATATATGTTTATTACCTACATTTTATAATTCTTACAAATATAAAAGCGTAAAAAAAGAGAACAATCATTTCAAATTTTCTGATAATGTTATTGAATTTATTTAGAGAAATTGTAACTTTTAATAATATATAATATTTTTATAATTTTGTATGTTAATAAATTTATATGCATTCATATTTCTATATACTATTTTAATTTATATATCAACAAGTGTGTATATTTATTGGTTTTTTTAATTTTATTAATCTATGTGGTATTACAAATAATATATTGTAGATTTGTATTATAAATGTGGTTTTTTTTATTTGGCTAAAGATGTAGTAGTATTTTTTATAAATTATTTGAAGCATTATGTAATTTGTAACAAATAAAGTAACTTGTAAAAAATTTCTTTTTTTAAATCAATAGTCATTAATTGCATTATGAAGTGAGTAAAGAAACGGAAGTGAAAGCACGGAAACGAAAAAGTAGCATTTGCTGCGCGCATTTATGCTGACATTTATGCTGTCATTTATGCTGATATTTATGATGACATTTATGCTCTTTTAGGCGAACAGCAAAAACAAATAGAGGAGTCCAAAATAGCATATGCTGTATATTTATGCTGTCAATTTGTGTTGTTTTTGGTTGAGTCGAACGCTCCCTTAGTACATTTTTGAAAAGTTCAGTTTATCATTTCCAAACGTTTATATCCTTCAGGTTTATCAATTATCTAAGTTCTATAAACTAATAAATGGTAAGAATAAGAATGATGAAATGAAAATATATATAAAAGTTAGTGTCACTTTTTTAAATTAGTGATGGAAACGATTATAAGATGTTGTGTACATGTTTCTAATCATCCATGGAAACGTTTATAAATTATCGTGGATACATAAAACCAAGGTTAATGAATACGTAAAATCGACTCCAATAACTCAGTTTATTGTTTCCAAAATAACCTTTAGGTTCATCAATCACTCAAGCTTTGAAAACTGATAAATGGTAAAGAAAAATATATTCTTATACACAATGTGCGATAAGAACGGCCAAAGGAAACAATATATAAACAGTTAGTGTCACCTTTTTTTTAAATAGTGATGGAAACGATTATAAGAGGTTGTGTACATGTTTCTAATCATCCGTGGAAACGTTTTTAAATCATCATGGATACATAAAAACCAAGGTTAATGAATACATAAAATCGATTCCAATAACTCAGTTTATTGTTTCCAAAATAACCTTTAGGTTCATCAATCACTCAAGCTTTGAAAACTGATAAATGGTAAAGAAAAATATATTCTTATACACAATGTGCGATAAGAACGGCCAAGGAAACGATATATAACAGTAGTGTCACCTTTTTTTAAAATAGTGATGGAAACGATTATAGGAGGTTGTGTACATGTTTCTAATCATCAGTGGAAACGTTTTTAAATCATCATGGATACATAGAAACCAAGGTTAATGAATACGTAAAATCGATTCCAATAACTCAGTTTATTGTTTCAAAAATAACCTTTAGGTTCATCAATCACTTAAGCTTTGAAAACTGATAAATGGTAAAGAAAAATATATTCTTATACACAATGTGCGATAAGAACGGCCAAAGGAAACGATATATAACAGTTAGTGTTACCTTTTTTAAAATAGTGATGGAAACGATTATAGGAGGTTGTGTACATGTTTCTAATCATCAGTTGAAACGTTTTTAAATCATCATGGATACATAAAAACCAAGGTTAATGAATACGTAAAATCGATTACAATATCTCAGTTTATTGTTTCAAAAATAACCTTCAGGTTTATCAATCACTCAAGCTTTGGAAACTGATAAATGGTAAAGAAAACTATATTCTTATACACAATGTGCGATAAGAACAACCAAAGGAAACGATATTTAACAATTAGTGTCACTTTTTTTTTAAAATTAGTAATGGAAACAATTATAGGAGGCTATGTACATGTTTCTAATAATCCGTGGAAACGTTTATAAATTATCGTGGATACATAAAAACCAAGGTTAATGAATACGTAAAATCGACTCCAATAACTCAGTTTATTGTTTCCAAAATAACCCTTAAGTTCATCAATCAGTTAAGCATTGTAAACAGATAAATGGTTAATAAATATATTCTTATACACAATGTACGAACGACCAAAGGAAACATGTACATTCTCACATATGAACATGTACATTGACGCATTAAAACATGTACATTTTCACATTAACATATGTACATCCTCACATTAAAGTATACAACGGCTTCCAAATAGATTACCTTAACCCCACACACCCTAAAACCCACCCTAAGAAAGCTAAAAGCACATTGAAGGCATTTTTAGGGTTTGTAGTGGTGGGTTTAGGATCTAACGACTCTAAACCCGCTACCAATAACCCTAAAAACCTGATGAGTTAGTTGCTACAATATAACGTACAAAACAACTTCCAAATAGATTACCCTACCCCCAAAAACACCCCAAAACCCACCCTAGGGAAGCTAAAAACGTCGAAGGCATTTTTAGGGTTTGTAGTGGCGGGTTTAGGGTTAGACCCTAAACCCGCTACCACAAACCCTAAAAACCTGTCGAGTTAGTTGTTACAATATAAAGTATAGAACAAATTCCAAATAGATTACCCTACCTCCTAAAACACCCCGAACCCATCCTAGAAAAGCTAAAAACATCGAAGGCATTTTTAGGGTTTGTAGTGGCGAGTTTAGGGTCTAACGACCCTAAACCCGCTACCACAAACCCTCAAACCCTGTCGAGTTAGATGCTAGAATATAAAATACATAACAAATTCCAAACACTACAAGAAAAACTGTATTTAGCGTCTGAATTTAGCGTCCGATCATCAAGCGGACGCTAATTTTCGATTAGCGTCTGATAATCAACGGACGCAAATTAGCATCCGGATTTAGCATCCAATAACCGGCGGACGATAATTTTCGATTTGTGTCCGATTTTAGCGTCCGATAATAACTAGACGCAAATTACCGTATGATTTTAGCATCCGATAACAAATAGACACAAGTTAGCGTCTGATATTAGCGTCCAATATCGCTCGGACGCTATTTTTATATTAATAATCTAAAAACATAAATTGTAAAGAATATAGGTATCTGGTATAGCTGTGTGACAACAAATAACAACATGTTTTACTAGTATATACTGAGATCTTTTTTTAACGCTAGTATATTCTGAGTTCTTTCACAAAAAAAAACAGAGATATAACACCTTCACGCTCAATCTCGTGTTCCTTCCTTATTCAAAAAATAATCTCGTGTTCCTTCAAAAAAGACTACACACCTGAATCTCGGGAATCTTGTAACTCTTCCATGGTTTGCTCTCTAAAATCCGGTCCTTCGTCTCTGCAACCGATCAAAGATGGTTTTCTGTCTGAAATTCGGTCCTAACCCTAATGCCTGCGGACCGACATATCGCAATACACCCGCAAACTCATCAATTACCTCATTCAGACGGTTCAACAGCGAGTTATCTTACGGAACAACTTCATCCTTCCCGTTCATCACATTGTGTTCGCTAGGTACGTGTGCAAATGCTTGCTATTAAGCTAAACCCTAACTTATCAAATCGTGTTTGTAATTGGTTAATATTATGTTGTTTTATGGAGAAAGAAGCAATTGGCTCAGTTTGATATTGAATTTGGTTGCCGACATTAGATCTTGATTTTTGGGTTTAAATTAGTATCGTTTGGTGGTTGGATATAGGAGTGCGGTATTACTGCAACTTGTATTATTTGTTCGGAGTGGAAGATAGAATATACTCCTCTTCATCCACCCATTCAACACAGAGTAAATCCAAATACAGGTTAGTAATCTCTTCCACTCTATGTCTCTTAGTTCCTCTTCGTTGACAGATTTTTTCCTGGGTTGGATTACATCTTTCCGTTCTCTGAGATGCATGTCTATGACGAGTAATCTTTGTAATTAGAAATGGATTAGTATTAGTATTAATTTAATTCCACTGGAGAAGAGACTAGTACGTTAAACGCGTAGGTCATGCATTTAATTAGTGATTTTTCACCAGCTGACCAACAAATTAAAACTGGATAAGGAATAAAATGAAAATATTTTTATGTTGGCCAGCTTGTGATGTGTTGTTGTTGCAGAGCTGTATGAGCAAGCGATTAATTGAATCTGGTATGGTGACTCAATATGATTGAATCTGGTATGGCGACATTCTTAGATGGGTAGGGTAGCAAAATATTACGTTGATTGAATCTGGTATGGTGACTCAATATGATTCATGACGTCCTGATCTAATCATTAGAAGAATTTTGTTTAGAAAAAAAAGGGATTCAGGAGTACTTATCTTATTATCATCATTACACAAACTGCAAAAACAAGCTGGAAACATTAATTTGTATGTACCAGCTTTGTTGGTGGGTAGGCAGTCGATCAACATGAGGTTATCACATTAATTTTGACAGTAAAGAGGTGTATTTATTAGAGCTATCTCTGTCTCTGCTGTTTGCAGTTTGCTACTTGCTGTGTGCTGCTGCTAAGCTAGTAATGAGGCTATTATGTTGTGAATTATCTTCTTTTGTTGGTATTGATAAGAGAAGAGAAGGGATGCTATTACTATATATGCTACTGTAGAGAGAAAAAGAGAGAGCTGCACATAGAGGAGGAGAAGATAGTAGCAATATTTATCTGTTGGTTTTGAAAAAAAAACAGACTTTAAAGCTACGGCATTAAATCAAGTATATACTATAGAGAGGATAGTATTAGTAGTAGTAGCTATTTGCAGATTAAGTATACCTTAACTATGTGAAAATCTTATATTCTTGAGAACCGTATCTTAAACAGGGAGATTCAAAAGCTGTAAAATAAGTGAAGCAACAGTCATCAGCGCATGGTTTAACCCTGTTATACTCCTATATCAATGAACTGGTTTTACACTTCAAAAAAAAGATATGGCCAACAAATTCTAACTATAACTTCACCGTCATAAATTTGTTGTCGTACTCTCATGCCAAGCAACAGTACCCAGCGCATGATCAAACAAACAAAGAAGACATCATTAAGTTTGGTTGTGATATTTCTGGTACCATCCAGAATTACTGCACAAATATCTCCCCACCTGAAAAAGATACTTCTCGCTAATGAATAATACATGCTTCTGAAATCAAGTTCGTATATACTGTTTACGTAGGGCTTCATTCTCTATCTATAATAATGAAAGATTGAGCCTCACAACCTCGTCCATTTTGAATTTAAATATGCACACAATCTCATATGATATATTTGTATAGTCTAGCTTGTTTACATTCCAGCACCTATCAGCTACATTCATTAATCTGTATGATTTTCTGAATGATCTCAGGAACAAGCGCTAATCGAGACTAACAAGACTCTGAGGTTAGAGGTAAATACAATAATGATAAAGGAAGCTTGTGGTGAACATCAATTGGCTGCTTTATAAATCCGTTTGGTTTGAATTCGTCCTTCTTTCATTATCTAACACTTAGTTTTGCTAACGCACACTGTTTTATCTATGGCCATGATGGTTCGTTTCCTCTAGAATTGTCAATAATCATATAAATTAGTTAATTTGATCGGTATTACTGCTATATTACGTAGCTGGAGCAAGTCTGCAGGGAGACCCAACTGAAGCAAACATGGGGAGGAGATGGAAGTGATCAGACATTTGCTGCATATGGACATCCACAGCAACCTCATCATCATCAACCTCAGCAGGCTCAGTCTCATCAAGATTTCTTCCAAGCACTTGGAGGTTACAATCCTAGCCTGCAAACTGGGTATGAATTAAATTATTCAACAATACCAGCTAGCATCCATGAAGCAACACTTCCATAAATTACTGAACTAATAATTCAAACAAATGTGATATAGTATATTATATGATGTGATTGAGTGATGGTTAAATCGGATGTGCAACCCTAACTGGCGAACAAGGAACATACATAGTCGCCATTCTTCATCATCTTCTTCTGTTTGTGCCTCTGCAGAGATAAAACAATGGAACTGCTGCATCTCGCTGCACCACAGGTTGAAGACAACAGGTTCCGGAACAGATAATATACTCGAACTTATCTCGTTCTCTATGTCTCTGGTGATTATAACAATAGATGTTTTTGATTTTTTCTGTCGCACCTTGTGAAACTATAATTTGCAACCCTAACTGGCGAACAAGGAACATACATACTCTGCGTCATTCTTCATTCTCTTTTTTTATTTGCGCCTCTGTAGAGATAAACTAATATAACTGCTGCATCTCGATGCACACCAGATTGAAGATGGGCAGGTCATTCCATAACAGGTAGTATACTCGAACTTATCTTCCTTTCACTGTCTCTGGTGATCATAACAATAGAAGTTTTTGAATTTTTGCTATGGTGTTTAGTTCTTGAGTGGAAGACTAAAGTTTATGCATAAACACTATCACTGTGAGGTTTTTCAGGGAGTTTAATTTGCAAATATGTTGCAGTTCCAGAGCTTCTGATGAGATCTTAGCTAAGAAAACTCACATATATATATATATATATATATATATATGTATGGGGGCGGTGGGTAATTACACTTTCTTTTATCTGTATGTTAAATTTGGAATATTTTTTACTACGGTTAGATGATTAGATAAATCATTTCACATAAATATTTACAAGTGTATATGAATAATTACTATATCTGTTCACTTGTTTATTCTTATTCTGTTTTTTAAAGATTAATCTCTGCTCATATAGTTATTCAAAGGCATCCATCTTTTCATTTCATCTACTGCTTGATTCACTAGCTCATTGGATTGTCCTTATCTTTTTATAGCATTGGTTGTCAGACTGCACATTAGTTTATTATAGTATAATTCTTGTGAACAATTCATTTATCTCTTTCTTGCTTATATTATCAAAAATCAAAAGGAGCTCCTTGCACATTAGTTTAAAATCGTGAGTAATGTTTGTTTGCAAAAGTTTTGGGTACAAATTAATTTCAGATGATGGTGAGAGCAATTTTTTTAGCATTAAAGTGAGCTTAAGATGCTTGAGTAACTATTGAGTGACTTAGTTAATTGTGTTTCTAGTTTTTGTTATCTAACTGTGATTCTCAATTTCTCTATACAGACTACAGGGTTAATTGATCGATCTGTTTCTTTTTTGTGCTTTCTCACTACTTTTTTGTCTTTTGCTCTATTAAGAATGGTTTATCTTACGTATAGTATTTGAAACTTAGAGTGACATTTATTGCGTACTATATTGTTGTTATTTGCTTCTGTTTTTGGTATGTTTTTGTTTCTGTTTTGCTGCAGCTAAATGATATAATTTGGGCAGTTTGATCTAGATGATAGTCCAGATGACCGGATCTTTTGCTGCTCAAAACTGATTTGCGGTACGAAGTTTTATTTACGCTTCTTTCGTAATTATGAGCTACCATCAAGCTAAGAATATGCTCCCTTTTAAGTCGTAATAATATGCTTCTGTCATGCTACTAGAATAATGCAAAACTTCCGTAGTTTGTGCTTGGAGAATACTTATTCCTACGTCTGTATTACTGTAGTTAAGTGTTCCACCCTTGGCATCATTTTTAAGTCCTAATTATTGCTGCTGATTTGATGCTGGTGCTGATTTGGTGTTGTTGCTGCTGATTTGGTGCTGCTGCCGATTTGGTGCTGCTGCCGATTTGGTGCCGGTGTTGCTGATTTGGTGCTGCTGCCCGTGCTGCTGATTTCGGTGCTGGTGCCGGTGCTGCTGCCGGTGCTGCTGATTTTGTGCTCTAGTATTTGTATTACTCTTGCTGTTTTTGTGCTGATGCTACTGTTACTGTTGTCATCTAATTGTATTACTCCTACCATATGGTGGTTTTGATTAAAAACTAATGCTCTTTACTTTATTTGTAAAGATGATTCACTTTAATATTCTCTTTATATGTGAGCATACATTTCTATTATGAGTTGCAATATAATAAATATTAGATCAATTTCTTAAATTATTAAATTAAAGATATAAACGTAAAACTTGTGATATACGAATGGAGCAATTTACCACCCATAAACACGATTTATGTCCGAAAATAGTTATAATCTGCGTCTGAAAATTTGATTTAGCGTCCGATAAATGGACACTAAATTAGTATTCGATAGATGGGTGCAAATTAGCGTCCGAATATACAAGTTAGCGTCTGACGAGTAAAAGCAATTTAGCGTCCGAAGATCTAAATTAGCGTCCGATGAGCAGAAGTAATTTAGCGTCCGAAAAATATTGGACGCAAAGTTGTAATTAATTTGTCTCCAACTAGTTAGCGTCCGATTAAGCGACTTGCGACCATTAGGCGGACGCTATTTAGCGTCCGATTGTGGACGTTAACAAGTAGACGCAAAATAGCGTCCGAAACTAAAATGGACGCCAAATGGACGCAAATTAGTGTCCGCGGATGCAAAAAAAAAAATTAGTGTCCAGGCTTTTAGTGTCCGATGTTCATCGGACGCTAAACATCAAAAATCGGACGCTAAACACATTTAGCGTCCGATTTTTGATATTTAGCGTTCGAAAACGTCGGACGCTAAATCCTGTTTTTTTGTAGTGAAATAGATTACCCTACCTCCCAAAACACCTCAAAACCCACCATAGGAAAGCTAAAAACGGCAAAGACATTTTTAAGGTTTGTAGTGGCAGATTTAGGGTGTAAAGTTACCCGACTTAAATCTAAGTTGATTCAAAAATATAAAATAAATTTAAATATGCTTAAACTCAAAATTGCTCGAATCAACCATATTGGCCATAGCCACATGCGGCACATATAATGTATGTGTGTGTTTTTAGCCAAACAATAATATTATGTATTGTGTTTTATTGTAGCACATTGATTGATCAGAACGGTAGATTTGTCGTGATGGAGACCTGCCTTTATGGCTTCTTCTATTATGTAAGGCGACATAGGAGGGATGTTAGCAGGCCGAACAAATGAAAATCGACCCAAGCAAAAAATGATATATGAGAGATTTGAACTTCCGCGCCTCGATGTAGTCATCGTGGTTAGAAACACCTGAAACTAAGAAAAAGCGATAACCAAATTACTAATAATGTAATGGTTATAATTCTTAATATAAGGTTTTTTAAGGAGTACCTTATATATATATAAAAAAAGAATTATATTATCATTGGAATGATGCTAATAAATTACTATTTTATTTTTTTATATTAAATATTATTAAATTTGTACTATGATACGTGCATGTGACATGCTGACTGCTTCTTTTAAAAATAAAGTCATGAAACTAATGATGTCGGCATGGGACTACATCCACAGAAAAATCATATCTATCCACAATTCCATACTATCAAATGTATGGTCCGGATTGAGAATGATCCGTCACAAAATCCTTTCCGATAAAATGACCGTCAGCTAGCGATTTAAGACCGTTAGCTAGCTAGCGATAATATAAAAACACCGTCAGCTGGCGACAGGTATTTCCATCATGAGTATGCTGATAAATAGTCCCCGGCTGGCCCAAAACAAAATGAAGCGCTAGCACATGTCACCCCAGAGAGAGGCGGCCGAAATGAAGGTACCTAGTTACCAGTCTAATTCTTGGTTGTCCCATAAGTACTAGTTACTATATTATATATGTTGGCAATTTTGGCTTTTAGTCTCTTCATGATCAAATTAAAACCAGGTAAATATGAAGACAAATCAGAAAGAGTGAGGCAGGATCAATCATCACCGACATGTCGATCACAGACATAGTAGGAATTGCTAAGGAGGTCGGCAGTGTTGTGGCTCAGCCTGCCTTGGATGCCTCTAAAGAATGGATCAACTATGTCCGCAACTATGATGATAACATGAAAACAGTCAAGGATCGGCACCACGAACTCGAGAACCGTAGAGAAGAGATAGAGAAGAAGGTGGATCTGGGGATTAATAACAACGAAGAGGTTGTTACTGAAGTAAAAGAGTGGATTGAAGAGGTGGATAAGTTCATGGTGGGATCCAAAGAAGAGTGGGATGAGCTTCTGGATGAGAAGGTGAGGAGGGAGACTGAGAAGTGTTGTTTCCAGTTCTGCTGGAGCCCAAGATATCGACACAACCTGAGCAAGAAGGCGATGGACAAAACTACCAAAATTGATGACAAGCTTGAGAAGATAAGAAAATGGGGACAAGATTCAGTGTGTCTTCCCAAAAGGCCGATGAAGCTGTCAACTTCTACCTCACCTGCCTTCTGTCGAGGTTTGAAATCTCGGGAGGACAAGTTGGAAGACATACGGAAAAAGCTAAGAGATGACAAGGTCAATAGAATCGGTATTTACGGCATGGGAGGCGCAGGTATGTCCTTCATACTTTTCTTTATCATTTTACCTTAATTAATATAAAGTTCCTTTATGATAACATTAATTATCATATAATATATACCAGCCACACACTCTGCGTACAAGTCACCTATTATCTACATTAGACATACTGAAGTAAGATAAATTATTTACAGGTGAATAAGTATAAAAAATAAGATTAGAAGGAAACAGCTAAATATATGAAATAGAAATTATGTTTCTTCTTTAATTTTTTCCTTTTTGTGAAATCGTATGGAATGATGGAATATTAGTTTTAAAGACAGGGGCAGGTTATATGTGACTTGTCAGCTTATGACAATCTACTTTCTCTATTAGTATCTTTGTTAAACCTAAACAATCTACCATTCACATCATTTAAAATGCACCTAATACATTCATTCCTACACATCTCAATCTTCGCTTCTACTTTCTGGCCATCCCCGTACAATCTGTGTCGGCTAAAGGTCATTGTAGCCATCTTGACTTTTTTTTTTAAAAAAGATTTTTATTCTTTTTCTTTTTTTATCACAAAATCTTTAAATTTTTGTAACTTTTAATATATAAGTCCAAAATGAAAAAAAATTATATTATTGTTTACCTAAATTCAAGCTCTTCAAAACAATACCAGTCATGGATGTATTTTGACAACTTTATAATTTTTTTTTACATGTATAGTGCACAGAACGTAAAAGAAAACTTGTACAAATGGTCATACAAACCTGTACAAATGTTCATTAAAACATGTACATTCTCACATAAAAACATGTACATCCTCGCAATAAAACCTTACAGATGGTAACATAAACTTGTACGAATAATTAAATATGTACATCCTTAGATTAAAACCTGTACATATAAGGGAGAAAACTCGTACAAATGGTCATGCAAACATGTACAGTTGTTCATTAAAACATATACATTCTAATAATTGAACATGTACATTCTCATATTAGAATATGTACATCGTAACATCAAAACATATACATTCTCAAATTAAAATATGTACATTCTCACATTAAACGGCTTCCAAATAGATTACCCTAACCCCACACACCCTAAAACCCACCATTAAAAAGCTAAAAACGTCAAAAGCATTTTTAGGGCTTGTAGTGGCGGGACCACAAACCCTAAAAATCTGTTGAGTTAGTTGCTACAATGTAAAGTATGGAACGGTATCCAAATAGATTACTCTACCCCAAAACACCCCAAAACTCACCCTAGGATAGCGACATTTTTAGGGTTTGCAGTGGCTACAATATAAAGTACACAACAAATTTCAAATAGATTATCCTACCCCCCAAAACACCCCAAAACCCACCCTAGGAAAGCTAAAAAAGTCGAAGGCATTTTTAGGGTTTGTAGTGGCGGGTTTAGGGTCTGACCCTAAACCCGCTACCATAAACCCTAAAAACCTATTGAGTTAGTTGCTACAATATAAAGCATAGAACAAATTCCAAATAGATTACCCTACCCCCTAAACACCCCAAAACCCACCCTAACAAAGCTAAAACGTCGAAGGCATTTTTAGAGTTTGAAGTGGGCGGGTTTAGGGTCTAACAACCCTAAACCCACTACCACAAACCCTAAAAACCTGTCGAGTTAGTTGCTACAACATAAAATACATAATAAATTCCAAATAGATTATCCTACCTCAAAACACCCCAAAACTCACCCTAGGAGAGTTAAAAAACGTCGAATTCACCACTTATTACTCGATGAATCATAATATCAATTTTAATAAATCATAATACAAAATTAATGAATCATATTATCATTTTAGTGTATCATAGTATACATGTAAAAATAATTTTTTTAAAAAGTTGTCAAAATATATCCATGACTGGTCTTGTTTGAAGAGCTTGAATTTAGGTGATTAATGATATAATTTTTTTTCAGTTTGGACTTATATATTAAAAGTTACAACAATTTAAAGTTATTATTGTTTGAATAAAGATAAAGAAAAAGAAAAAAGGAAAAAAGAAAAAAAAACGTTAAAAAAAACGGCTCGTTGCTTTGCTGCTCCCTCCAACTTCATTCCATTTTCTTGCTTTAATTTGACTAAAATACCATCAGATGTAGCTAACTTGGCTACGTTTACCTGTAGGCAAGAATTTGCCTTCCCCAAATCTGATACTGATAGGATTAAAACCTATCTTAGCTAAGCAACTACACCGTATTGGCCTATTGTAACACCCCGGATTTTCTAACGTCTTAATAGGTCAATTATTTACAACATAGGTTGGATATTAATACGCAGCAGAAATAATCCTAAATCCGGAGTATTATCCACACTCACAACTAACGAGTGCTAAGACTTAAACCAATATTTAAATAACCCAAACCAATATTATTAATAAAAGGAAACCGCTAAAGTTATAACAGTCCTCAACAAGAGAGTCTTAAAATTTAGACAAAATTATTCATAAGTACTTAGTCTAGCGGGTCGTCGTCCCATCCCTTAAACTTTATGAGGACCTGTGGCAGAAATCCAAACAAACAAACAAAGAGCCACGATAAAGTCAGAAAAACTGAGTAAGCTACCACTTCACTACTTAAAAATCATTTTCTCTTTGAAAACAATTTTAACAATATAATCGCACAACATACAACTCATTTCAACAATATTAACACGCAACAATAAAATTATCATTACTGTAGACTACTTCACATTTGATTTCTTAGTAACCCAAAAATATATTAGTCAGTTTATTTTAATTATCTTCCTTGTCCCAACAAACAGCCAGGACAAAACAACTTTTCTCACTCTGGGTACAACACACAATTGTAACCCGGACCCCAACACGCAGCCGGGAATCCAACCTCGCCACTAAGTCCTTAAGTGTGCACACCCCCAATAGTTCAAAAGACTACGGAGTAGATCTAGGGCTAACTATGTCCTTGTGCGGCCCACAGTATCTCAAACTTATGTGTCCTAGTGCGACCCGCATATATCATCTTATCCATGTGTCCTAATACGACCCACATGTACCATGGTATAATCTTCCTTATAATTCCTTTATTCATTGATATTATTCACTTTATAATCTCTTTAATTTCCACATATACCACCAAAATTCAATCATGCCTCAACAATCGTGACTAAAATAATTGCAATCTCACATAATCATATCATTAACATTTTCTCATCAATCTTTCCTCTAAAAATAATCTCCATTTATTCACCAAATAATAAACCATACACTTAAATATTTTCAATAATCATTATCATAACCAATTCACTCCCAAAAATAATAGTCACTCACAGATAACAATCATAATCACCACAAAAGATTTATTTTACGCAGTTAAACAAAGCTAGTGAACGCAGTAACTTACCTGAAATCCGAGTTAAACTCGCACCACAATCAACTGGTGAACAAAGCACTACTCCTCGCTAACAAACTCAGAGTCTAAAAATAATAGCGGATACTTATTAGATATCCGGATAATCCAAATTTAATTATTAATAAAATATTCATATCTTAATTACAAAAGAAAATTTAGAAAGTACTATGAAATATAATACTAAATTTTTTTTATATAAATTGAATACGAATTGAAAGGAATATTAAAATTAACTGTGTCAAATAGAAGAGGAATATATATATATATATATGGGCTAATTTGCTGATGTTCAATGGATGATATTGGCGATGATGTCATCATAATTAGTTTGGCTGAGCCTACGAGAGAAGCACACTGAATTAGTAGTCACTTTATTATTATATTTTTTTTCTTTTCTTTACTTCGCACTTCCTTTTTTTTTGTTTACGGATCAGACAACAACAAAGAGAGGCATGACATGTTTTTTTCCCCTTTTCTGTTATGTAGTACGTAAGTTGGGGTGGGGGAAGAATTTCTTTCCTTTTTTTCTTGTTTGCGTGAGTGAGAGGGTGATTATATATATTTTTGTGAGATCGATAGGGCAAAAGAGAGAACAGATGGGTGTAGCAGAGAGCACAGTCAATGAATAGTGAGGATGAGTACTAGTATATTTTTTTTTTGACGTGAGTCAGAAACACAGAGAGGGGGAGGAGAACAGTACGAATTTCTTCTATGTAAGCCGAAAACCAACAAACTGACAAATGATCAATACCTTTTTTTTCCTTGTCCGACTGAGTGAGACGGTGAGGGTGGAAGAAGCACAGCAGAGGAAGTTTTTATCTAGAAGTGGGAGTATCGACAGAGAGAGCAGACTGAGAGGGATACAGAATTTTGTAAAGAGATTCGGGAGAAGGAGTAGGGTGAGGGAGGCAGTGTACGGATAAAAGGACGGGTGGTTTCAATTTATAGGAAAGTTAGAAGAAAACGAACGGATTGGGGGAATTCCAATCAAGGTAATAAATAAATTCACATTAAACTAGTTAAATAAATTACAGGAAATCAAAGGTTAGGAAATATGAAGGGTTAAAAGTATTCTTATTAAATAAAGTTGGAAATGTGGAAAGTTATAAATTATTAACTAAATGAAATTAGGAAATACCAAAAGATAAAATCTATTTAAGATGACTTACTTAACGTACAAAAAAAATCATGGTAGTATTTAAATCATAACATAATGATTATAACTTAATCTTTAACTAATAAATATATCAAACTGACGAGATAAATATGATGATAATTACAACTACATTAAATTTCATAACCAACTTATTTTTAAAATGGGTTATTTATTAAAACAAATCATCTTTATTAAATACTATATAATATGCTCGTAAATAATATAATATACTTGTGAACTACATAATATACTTGCAACCTATGTAATATATTTGTAACTTTACAATATACGTGTAAATAATATAACGTACTTATAAAGCATGTAATATACTTGCAATTTATGTCATATATCTATAAACCTTATAGTATTCGCATTTTAAAAGTTTTTAGGGGTATTTCACCTATTTCCTCTCAAAGAGGCCAAGTCTATCCTCATACAATTGATAGTCCTATCCCATAACTCCCCATCTACATAAGTAGGTTAATTCCTTATATGAGAAAGACCATTATGCCCCTACTTAACAGATTAATGTCTACTTAACTAATGTCCTAATATCACATTCCCCCTAAAACAACCTTGTCCTCAGGGTTGGAAAAATTGAAAAATAAAACTGCCAAAGGAAAAGCCAAGTAGAGCCTCCATTCAGTTGAACCAAAGCCTCAAGGTCAAGGCAGCCTATATGCACACAAGGTGTGAATCTGCTAGCGGTCTTCATAACCAAATTAGTGATAACTTCTGTCATCTGCATTCTCTGGAAAAAACCCACCAGCAATGCAACTACAGAAACAAGCTACAATTTCCTCTAATGAGTCATTGTTGCAGTCAGTCCACCACACTGTACCAAGGTTAAAGAAGGGCTCGGTACAATTTTCTGACTCTCTGCAACTACAATACTCCTAGGTGGGTTAACAATGAAACTCAATTGATGTAAGTTGGCGATTGAGCTATGTACCCGTTCTCTTGAATTCGACGGTGGTTTAGCTTGTTTAAGGCTAGCGAACTCTTATGGATAAAACTGATCTTGACGAACCAACCGTAGTCGTCGAAAAAATAATAATTATGGATCGCGATTGCACTGCTCTTCCCCATGCGATTCCCAGAATTTGGGATCTGGTTCGATTTGGGGAATTTAGGGCCAATCTTCAATTTTTCCCAACCAAGAGGAGGTCGATTCACCAAGTTGAGATGAGATTGATTCTTGGATGCCGAAAGTGAACGGAAGTGAGAAATTGTGTAGTAGACCTTCTGAATCTCGTTCCAAAACTGGGTATAATCACCGCTACCTAATGACTTTTGAGTTGCCAAAACAACGTGAGTTCTATTCCCTTCTTCTTTTCCCAAATCCGTTTCTTCTTCTCCTTCCTTCAAGCGACAAATCTTCATTTGTCTTCTCTGTTTTTGAGTTTTCCTCACATTTTTGTCAATACTCCAACAATGAGGGATTTCGTCTAGTTGCTGCCGCTGGAATCGAACTGTCACCTTCTTTCTTTCTTTCCTCCTTACAATCTCAAGTGCGTTGAAAATATTCTTCATCGACATCAATTGCTCAGCGATTGAAGCCGTTGATACCTTTGATTTCCAATCCTCCATTAACACCTTGATTTTTAGTTCCTCAATCTTGAACACAACCTCCTCTTCCGTGTCGATCGTCCCCCTCCGCTGAACTCCGACTGTCTCCTTCGGTTCTATCTAATCCTCTTTTTCATGCGTAATCTTCGTTCCACAAACAACAATCGTATCTCCGTCCATCCTACACCCCAAAACCAAAGAATCCTTTGAAAATTCTTGCATCTCTGTATTAGCAAATCTCATAAAAAAGACGAAGAAGAATGTCCAAAAAGATTCCATCCCCGTTTGAAAAACTGAAACACTACACCTACTATATATTCGGCCGCGGCTTAAAATCTATCAACTTTGTCCGAGCAACTAACCCCCGCCACTAGACCTGGTAATTTCGACCCAACCTGAAATCCAATCCGAACCCAACCCATAATTTTGTAGGTTAGGGTCTTGATTATTGACTCAGTATTTTTGTGTTGGGTTAAGGTAATAAGCTAATTTTGTGGGTTGGGTTAGGGTAGAGATCCAAAACCATCACCTAACCCGAAACCAGAAAAATATTTATAATAATAAAACAATTAATGTATATATATATTACTTTCGGACCAAACTTTATCTTAGCCTTAAGCAGAAAATATTTTACCGATCCAGTTGGACTATCTAACCTTTAAAAATATCACACACTTCATTATGTTAATCAAATAAACGGTCCAATCAGCTCTACATATCAAATTATTATTTTAAGTGTTTTGACTTCATATTTTATTTGTTTAGTTTGACTCAACCAGCTCCACGGTTGCTAATGTGAAGATAACTACTTCAGGATGTTGTTCTTTGATAAATATATCAGTTTTTGGCTTTTTGTATGTGATACAACACAACTGATATGTTTATCTTATGTAGAATGGTGAACAAAAATAAGAGATATATATGTTTGTGAATGAATATAATACTTAATGTCTAGTAAGTTCTAGAAGTAGTTTCTGTATTTTGAAAGGGGATCCATCAAATGCAATTTAGGGGATGAGATTATATCAATTAAATATGTATGCAATGCTATCTAGCATTTGTGGAAAGTAACTTTTGTACTTTGAAAAGTGGTCTATCAAAGTAGCTATTGAACTAAACATATACTCCCTTCTGTTCTTAATGGACACTTTTCTAGCACAACACATGGGTATTAAGGAGACAGATTGGGAACTATTTTACCCTTACTTTTCTATGGGAAACAGAAGAGTTGTGGGTGTGTGGAAAAAAGTAAGAATTAAATGTGGAAAGTAAGTGGTAAAAAAGACCAAAACATCTTATATTTTAAAAACAATGACAACTCTTAGAATAACATGTATTACGAACAGGAGGAAGTACTAGAGCTGTCAAAATTTGATCCAACCCAAAAACCCGCCCGTTTTATCCGAACTCGAAACCCGACCGAACCTGAAAATATTTAAAAATAATAAACCTGAAACCCGATTAGGTTAAACCTGAAATGACCCAAACCCGAAATGACCCGAAAAATTTATAACCCGAAACTGACCCGAACCCAAAATGACCCGAAATAATAGTAATTAAAAATTATTCAAACTCGAAAACATGAAATAATAGTGAACATAAATTTTCACAAACATGAATGACCTGAATAAATATGACCAAAAAGCTTGGTTTAACCTTATTATATTTGAATAAAAATAAGAATATGCATTGTATTGACTTTTTTGTGTTTATGTGTAGTATATTTTTAAAGAAATTATTTATATCTTTATTTAGTAAATTTTTCAAGAAATATTAACCATGACCCGAAATAACCGAAACCCGATTCTACTTAACACTATTACAACCCGAACCTGATTTGACCCGAACCCAAATGACCTGAACCTGAAACGACCCAAAACTTTAATGACCCAAACGGATATTGACCCGAACAGATATGATCCAAAAACCGAATGGATATCCCGTTTGACGGGCCTAGGAAGTACAATTTAATCTCATGTAATGTGGCATTAATGAATGTTTAAGTAATATGGGTTATTGTTTGCTTAAAAAATGGGTTGGGTGGGTTGGGTTAGGGTTTAAAGATTTTAAATGGGTTGAGTTATGGTCATGATTTTTTGACCCATCTATTTTTGGGTGGGTTGGGTTAATGATATTTTAAATGGGTTGGGTTAGGGTTGATATCAACCCGACCCAACAACCAAATTGCCAAGTATACCGCGCCATCACCAGGATCAGAGCTCTAATACCGATTAAACCCTAGTGGCCTATTTCCTCTTAGAAAGGTCAAGTCTATCCTCTTACAATCGATAGTCATATCCCATAACTCCTCATCTACTTAAGTAGGCTAATTCCTTATATGAGAAAGACCATTATACTCCTACTTAACAAATTAATGTTTACTTAACTAATGTCCTAACACATACAAACAATGAACCAAAACAGTCATTCTAGCCTTTAAATCCCCCTATATATGCTGTGACAAATAGATGCATATAGGCATTAAACTGAACTGAGAGCTGCAAGTCCCAAGGGCGCTTAACAACTTGAAAGATCTTAATAAATTGGCAAGGGAAAAATAGATGTTCATCATGCTACGCCACCAAATTAAAGAGGCTCTACGTTAGAGGCGGAACCAGAAATTAAAGTTGAGGGGACATGAACATAATTATAAAAAGTTAGGGGGTCTTTTATCAAAAATTTCTAAAAAAAAATTCACTAGAATTTATATAATTTAACAAAGTTGGAGATGTATGTACCCTACCTCCCTCTCCCTCCGCCACTACTCTATGCATACAAAAATGTTTCAAATTAAGCATGAATATCTCATGTAACTCGAACTGGTCAATGGTGGGTGGAATAACTCATACTAATTCAAACAGGCCGGGCCTACCCTCCCCGGCCAGATTCTAAATATGACAAAGGGGCTTCATGTAGGGTCCGTTACAAAAGAATACACAAAAAATTCTTTATTTTAGATGCTCCATTCTCTGGGTTTCACTAGATTGTGTGTTTCCTAATCAACAGACTGGAGTTGGTGCGCAACGCCCGCGTTTAATTGTGCGGCTGCGTGAGTTGGCAGTAGCAGTCAGCTGCTGACTGGGTTACTTTTTATTATATTAACTTTAAATTATTGTATCATTTAAAATATAAGTCCAAAATGCAAAAAAATTGTACCATTGTTCATGTAAATTCAAGCTCTTCAAAACAAGAGCAGACATGGATATATTTTGAGAACTTTAAAAATTTATATTAATTACATGTATGTATCCATATATCAATGAGACTTATTATTCAAAATATCATTTTAGTGTATCATAATATCACTTTTAATGAATCATAATATCAAAATTAATGAATCATATCTTCATTTTAGTGTATCATTGCAAACATATAAGAATAAATTTTTTTACACAATAATACAACATAAAATAATATTTGGTACGTATGAAAAATACGCGATTCGTCATATAAGGTAAAATACACCATACAACAATAATAATATACTACAAAACAATAACGATTTTTATCGGTTTCGAAGTTTGTTATCTAATTCACCACTTATTAGTTAATGAATCATTATATCAATTTTAATGAATCATAATATCAAAATTAGTGAATCATATCTTTATTATACAAATAAAAATTTCAAACAAAATACAACACAAAACAATATTTGGTATGTATGAAAAATACATGATTCACCATATAATGTTTAAAATACACCATACAACAATAATAATACACTACAAAACAATAATGATTTTAATCAGTTCTGATATTCGTAATCTAATTCACCACTTATTAATTAATGAATGATAATATCAATTTTATAAATGAATCATAGTATCAAAATTAATGAATCTTATTATCACTTTAGTGTATCACCATACACATGTAAAAATAGATTATTTTTTTCAAAGTTGTCAAAACATATCCATGTCTGGTCTTGTTTTGAAAAGCTTGAATTTAGATGAGAAGTGATATAATTTTTTTTCCATTTTGGACTTATATATTAAAAGTTACAACCATTTAAAGTTAATATAGTTAAAAGACAACCCAATCAACAAAAACAGTCTAATCAACAGCTGACTGGGCTGCCAAATGGATAGACTGTACGCTGCACGGTGCAACCAGCCCGTGTCTTCGAATTTGTGCATAATCAAATGCAGGATTATACTCCTTTTGATAGCTAGGATATCAAACGCTCTTCGCTAGATTAGTGTGTTGCATAATCATTGCAAAGCATCTTCTTATTTATTATTTGGGAAAATTACATTCCCCACCCATAACATTTGGTAAAATTACACATCGTATTCATGAGATTTCAAAAATTACTTTCCTCACCCATGTGGTTTCCCCTGTTTTATATTCGATAACTTTTATATTTTTTGCTCAGCTTAGGAGATGCTTAAATGTTGTCCAAAATTGATAAACTTTATATAGAAGATGCTAATGACTAAGGTGTTATATATTGGTTCAGCGTAACATTCGAAGTTTTATAAGGTCATATGTGATCTATGCGATCCAATGAAACATTGACATGTAACATTTTTTCATTGGGTCTCACATGTCACATGAGATTAAAAAACTTTAGATTTTACATTGGACAAAAATATAACACTTTAGCATTGTCTATGTAAAGTTTTATCAACTTTGAATAACATTTAAGCAACTTATAAGTTGAAAGAAAATTAGAAAAATTGTCAGATCTACAACAAGGAAAAGCACATGGGTGTGGAAAGTAGTTTTTAAAAACTCATGGGTGGGGTGTATAATTTCGCCAAATATCATATATAGGCGATGTAATTTTCATTTGTTATTTTTAGGCCAGAATGCTATGCATTAATTCCCATCGTAGGAGTTCACAGATAGAACAAACATCTTCAAGACTAGATTCAATTGGTTCTTACAAACGTTATATAGCCTTTTTGACGTAAACATCAAGTTAAGAAAATTATTGTACGAAATGTGTTTAGATAATTAGTGTTTTAATAACACATACTCAAATAGCGGGTTCAAGGACTAATGATAAATCACCACAGCCCCGGGCTTCCACTTGGTTGCCTATTTAAAACCATCTAAGTAAAACCCTTAGAGGAAAAGAGTACAATTAACTGAGCCATCTCAGTTCCACCTTACTAAGAGCATGATTATCAATGGTTCTTATGGGTTTTTAAGTAAAAAATAAAATAAAAAATATGAGGTGGAAGAGAGAGATAAGAACTATAATTTTAGGTTCTTCGGGAAGAACTATTTAAGAACCCATAAATGGGACCCACCATACTTTTCCTCTAATTATAATATATCAATATAAATAATTAAATCTTATATGTTTTAAAATCTAAATATTTTAAAAAATATATATAAATAAACTAAATATATCAAAATTCTTAAAATTTCATTCTCTACAAAATGAGATCATTATTGACTATGTTTTTCATATTTTTAATATATATTTATTTTAGGTAAATTAATACTTATTATTTATATTTTGGTGATATAAAAATATAATATGTACTAATGTATTTATGTCAAAACTCATTATAATATTTTAATCCTAAATATCGAGTGAATTTAATAAAAAATGATATTAATAATATATATGAATAAATTTTATTTTATGTATGTTTCAAAATTATAATAAACTTTAATCATACATAAAATATGAAGTTAAGATTGTTTGTGTATTATTGAATAATAGGAATAATTATTAAAGATAATATTTGTATTCTTATAATAATTAATAAGTAAAAAATAAAATAGGGAAAATTCACAAGATACCACTGTTTAAGTTTCTAATTCACAAAATACCACTGTTTTTTTCGTAATTCAGCTTTAAGCATGCTTAAACGTTGTTCAAAATTGATGAACTTTACATGGACAATGCTAAAGTGTTATATTTTGGTCCAATATCAAATTTGAAGTTTTTTAAACTCATATGTGACATGTAGGTTCTTGGATGTTGGTAAAAATTAGAAATGGTTCTTAAAATAATGTGACAGTGAGAGAAATACGAAAGAGAGTGTTAAGAACCTAAATTTGGGTTCTTTGATAATCATGCTCTAACCCATACAATAGCGAAAAAGAAGGAAGAACTATCTATAAACTTCCACTTTCTCAACTGACATTAAATAAAATAAAATCTGGGTAGTCAAAAGAAGATTTTAGTTCAAGGGAGCAAGGTGAATCTTGTATGTCACGGTATATTAGAAGGGGTAAAAAAATTCCTTGAGCCAATGTTTGACTAATGGGTACTATATAGAACATCCCAACAGTAAAAGTGGAATATACTCTTAAATAAATTATATTGTATTCTCCTCCACACAATATGGGTGCACCGTAGCTATGAAACTCTGTAAAAGAGTTCCTTAAGTAAGAACTTCTTAGTTAAAGAACTCTTCTCTTGGTCTCTATTCTAAATATGAGCGTATCCTTTTTTTTCTTCCTTTGTGTTCGTGTGTCAGTAATAAATAGTTAAGACTTAAGAAACATTGTTGGAGTTGGTCTTGGAGCTGCCCACTACTCTATTAATAAAGAACCTGCAGAGCTCTTCAGTCTTGACCATGCACTACTCGGTCATGACTCGTTTCTTAGCCTCTTCTTTACTCTTTCTCACCTTCATTCTGCTCCTTGGTTCACCTTATGGTTACCTCCTTGATGTCTTTTTTTCCTCAGTTTATCTCAATGTAGCTACACAAATGAGGAAACAATATAAAATAAAACACTAGATATTTCACCCATATCATACTTATATAAAGATGTTATGTTTGCCAAGTTGAGCAATGTCATGGTTGAGCTGGATGTTTTTTTTTTTGTAGATTTTGGAACCATCTGTTTTCGCATTAGAGGAAATGTTCTCCTTTATACTGTAGAAGGATGCTTAAAGTTCATACATTTTTCAATGATTTTGTTAATTTTTTCTTATGTTTTAATTATTGGCACAATAGTTAAGAAAAAGGTAGATGATTGTTAACTTTCTCAACTGAAAAAATCATACATACATATATATATATATAGGTCCCATTCTTTTACACTCTTGTGTAAACTAGCTGGTAGCTGAAACTGACTGATATGGGTTGATGACTGATTTCAAAACTAGCTATGTGATTGTGTAAAAACCTAGATAAGTTGTTCTTTTTGTATTAGAGTTTTGAACTGATAAACCACCTGATAATCTGACTGACAATGTGTAAACCAACTGATAATGCGACTGATAATGCATAAACCAGCTGATTAATTAACTGATAATTAATGTTGTTTTGAATAAGTTTCATGAGTAAATGGTATCTGACCCATAATACAACAAAAGAATGAGCTGAGCTGATCATCTCATCTGATAATGCATAAACCAGCTGAAACTTGTGCAAATGAATGGACCATATATATATATATATAATATAATATAATATATTATATATATATATATATATATATATATATATATATAATATACACACACAAATAGTTATCGTTGTATGCTTATTTTTTCACATGTATGTAGGCCTTTACTCTTTTGTCTTCTTTCCCAACTTTTACGTTTGTGTAATTGGTATAAAACTTGGACCAATACTCAATCTCTTACATGTGAGCAGGAAAAACAACATTGGCTCAAGAACTTGCGAAACAAGTTGAGAATGACAAGCTATTCAATGCAGTCATTATAGCTGAGATCTCTCAAATTCCTGATGTGAGGCGTATTCAGGATCAAATAGCTGAGAGAATCGGGTTTACTACTCTAGATCGTTATCATACTATTGAAGAAAGAGCATTCAACTTAGGCATTAGACTCAAAGGAATTAAAGGGGGAAAGAGGTTATATGACGATCATGAGCTGCATGATCTGATCAAAGAAGGAAAATTGGAAGATGAGGAGGATGGAACAAAAAGAAGTATGGAGAAGGTCCAAACAAAAAGGAATCTTGAGAAGGCTTCAACAATGAAATATCTTAGCTCGCATTCTTCAAAAAAGGAGAGCATGCTAGGAAGTCCTTATCAAAGCGGTCAAAACAAGGAGATTAGGATGGAAAGGGTTGAAGAAGAGGGTCAAGTTCAAGGGGAAAATCATGATGGAGATGATAAACAAGGTCATGAAGTAGAGAAAGGTGGCAAGTTGCTGGTAATTCTAGACAACATGTGGGAAAAACTTGACTTGCACCGTGTGGGAATTCCATATGAGCTTCAGAAAGATTTAGGATGCAAGATTATTGTGACTAGTAGAAGTGAAGATGTGTGCAGAAAAATGGATGCATCCAGTTCTTGTATATTTCAAGTGGGAGATTTGAATGATGAAGAAGCTGAGCACTTATTCAATGAAAGAGTTGGAACAATTGCTGACAATCAAGAATACAAAGAGATTTCAAAAAAACTACTGAAAAAAACTTCCCGCTTGCCACTCTCAATAAATGTGTTGGCTGATACACTAAAGAATCAAACTTTACTTATTTGGGAACGTATACTTAAAGAGTTGGAGATGCCCGTTCATGGAGAAACTGTAGGAATACTTGGGGATACATATTCAATTATTGAGATGAGTTACAATTATTTAGGGAACAATGAAAAGAAATTGTTTTTCTTACTTTGTTGCATCTTCCCGCCTGGATCAAGTGTGAACACCAACGACTTGTTTAGATATGGTATAGGGATGGGTTTATTTCAATATGTTAACTCGATTGTTGAAGCAAATTATCAAATATTTAAGTGGGCTGAAGATCTGAAGTCATTATCACTTCTAACAAAGGTTGATTTCAAAAAAGCAATAATTCAAATCCATGACGATGTACGGGAAGCTGGAAAATCTTTTGTGGCAAAAGGTAATGCTGATTTATTTTCAACATTTAGACATTTTGCCATTCCAGTTAGATGTTTTATATAATTTTAGTGTATCTCTTTTCAATTTTGTTTTATGCAAGTTGAGATAAGTCTACTGATTTCTATCGTTTCATTATAATTCATCGTTTTTAGGAGAGACAATGTTCCATGTTGGAGCTATCCCCAAGTGGTTGGAGAAGGAATCATATGAGAAGTACACTGTCATTTCATTGACTTCTGATAACAGTTATGTGTATCTAGCTGGACAAAATCTGCCAAAGCTGAAATTACTGTGCTCCCGAGGATTGAATTGTGCAAAACTTAGTAGGGATTACTTTGTAGGGATGCAAAGTCTAAAGGTTTTGGACATGTCGTACTCTAAAATTACAAGTTTTCCAGGATCCTTTGAAAATTTAGGAAGTCTTAAGACATTGCTTCTTGAATATTGCTCCATAAAAGACATCTCACAAGTTTCTAAGCTAGTGAAACTTCAAGCGCTAAGCTTTAGAGAATCTGATATTACGAGATTACCAAAGGGGATGGAAGCTTTGGTGGAATTGAAGCTATTGGATATGACTAATTGTAATAAGCTGAAAGTGATCCCATTTGGTATATTTGTGTGCCTCACACAACTGGAAGGTTTGTATATGAAGTACAGCTTTTCAAATTGGACAATTAATGGGAGCATGGCGAGTCTTTCAGAGTTAACTTTCTTACCTCTTCAAGTATTAGGGATTACAGTACAAAATATCTCACAGTTGGCAGATGGTGATTTTCCAACTCTTGGTTTGGCAAGCTACAAAATAGATCTTGCAGTGTCAACATCATTACCGCCACAAGACCTGTTATTCTCGCGAGTTTTGCAACTTCAAGGAATGAATGCTCGTGACCTTGTGAAGGAAGGGTGGAAACCTTTGATGAACAGATCTGAAAGTATATACATCGAGCAGATTCGAGGTCTAAAGAATATCACACCTCAGTTGGGTGAATATGGGTGGCATGAATTAAAAAGAATTACAGTTTGAAATGCCAGAAGATGGAATGTTTCATCAGCAGAAGGGCAGTGCATCAATTTGTAAATTTTCCAAAGTTGGAAATGTTAAAGCTCGAGAATTTGCCTACTTTGGACGCTATATATCATGGAAAATTGCCTACCGATTTGTTTGTTAATCTTCAAGAATTGACCTTGTCGTTCTTAAATCGGCTCCAGCCATCTGCTATTGCTATTCAACATGCAATCAGATTGAAGGTCTTGGAAGTGAAAAGCTGTAAAAATTTGAAATCGGTTTTCTTTGCTCCCACGGCCATGAAGTTTGAAGGACACGAGGAAACAAAAGGTAGTCATGAGATTCGATTTCCTTGTTTGGAAAAGTTGATCTTGGAAAATTTAGAAGCATTTGAAGGCCTTGTCGGAGAGACATATTCAGATGATAAGAAGAAACATGTCTTTCATAAACAGGTAATTCATGCATGCAGTAGTTGGTGATATATGTATTAACTTGCATGCATTGAGATCTTAATTAGTGAGAGTATAACTTCATTTAAATAAAATGTTGCAGATTATATTCCCCCAGTTGGATAAAATCAAGTTGACAAGATTGCATAAAATGGAAATTATATGGGACGACATGGCTACAGGGAAAGATTTTGAGGCTTCACTCCCAAAGTTACGAAGTGTATGCGTCAAGCAAATGCATGAGCTAAAACATGTTTGGAGTGCTGAAGTTTGCAAGACAGTAAGCTCGATCAACTTTGAAAAACTGAAGAAATTGAAGATTGATGATTGTGACTCTCTTGAGTATGTATGTCCTCTATCAGTTGCTGATGGTTTTCAAACACTTGAACTTCTACGTATTCATTCCTGTCCCAACATGAAGCAAGTCATCGCATCTGAGGGGGAAGAAGGAGATTTAGATGGCATAACTATGAGGTCCAAGAAGGGGAAGATGGTAATGACGATGATGAGCTTCCCCAAATTGCTGACTGTGGATTTGAAATCATTGTCATCTCTCACATATTTCTACCAAGGAAAGATGAATATGAAATTTACAGCCTTGAAAAATCTGAAATTGGAAACTCTTCCAACAATGAATAAATTGATAAAAGTGGAATATAATGATCAAAAAACAAAAAAAATGACAAAAGTAGAATCTCGGAAGATTACTAAATCAAGCAAAAAGAGAGAGTATCAACAAGATGATGACGGTATCTTGTTCAACAACAATGATGAGGTACGTATGTGTTCTTAATTAGTTCTTATATTAGTAGTACTCATTAATTAATTGTTTTTGAAGAAAATAATACGCAGGCATTAATTTGTTTGTAGGTTCAATTTTCTTGCCTAGAGAACCTATTTCTGGATAGCTTGGACAGCATTAGAGGGTTGTGGGATCTCAAAATCGACCGATTCTCTGTCATGTTCCCCAATTTACAAAATTTGATCCTTTTCAATATGGAACTATTAAAGCATGTATGGGCTAAAGAGCTCGATCTTGATGTAGCTCGCATCTCCATAAAGTTGGAATATATATGGATCAGAAACTGTCATTCGTTGGAGAGCTTGTTTCCACCTCCTTCAGCATCCAATAGTAATACAATCACCAATGCCATTGTAGAATTTCAAGATTTGCGTACCATTGTATGGAATCCTCAAACAATTTTAAGTATATCATGGACGGAAATGGAAATGTGAATCTGAAGTTCCCACTTCTAGAATATGTAAAACTAAGAGACCTTCAGGAGCTGGTTGCAATTGCCAAGCTTGAAAAGACGTCAACAAATGAGGATGGTACTGATGATCTACCAGCAGTAGCGTTGGCCCTGTTCCATGGAAAGGTAAATAAGAAATCATTTCTTTTTTACTCATGGCAATTAATTAATATCAAGAATTCCTAGCCTAGCCTAGCAAGATGTTAATTTGTGGTTTTATTTTTCTTTCTATTATGATCAATAGATAAACGTTCCATCCCTCCAAACTTTGGTACTAGTACAGCTACCTCAAATTGAGAAGGTATGGGATGTGGCCAGCTCTGATGAATTTTCGCAAAGATTTCCAAGTTTGCAAACATTAACAATCGTGCTTTTACCCAAGCTAAAGCATTTATGGAGATATGAGGCTGATGAAGTAAGTTATTACTTGGAACGCTTGTTACTTGCCGAGTGTGAGGAAATGGAAAGCCTGTTTTCATATCCCACAGGGACAACACAGCTACTCCAACACCAAAAGATCATTAGTTTTCCTAAACTACGAGATTTTAAGTTAATGGATTTAAAGAAGTTCAGCCGTCTCATTCAGGGATACTCGACTATGGAGTTTCAAGCTTTGACAGAGCTGACCATATTTTCCCTCCCTTCGGTAAAGACCCTAGTCAAAGTAAATGAAAATGATGAGGGTGATGATAATGATGAATATGTAAGCGATGAGGACGACATATCAATCAAGGAAGGAGAATCTGATCTCGAGGAAGAGCCGAAAAAAATAGTAGATGATGGTGGTGTCAGCTGCATGGATCAAGTACTTTTCAAGGGAAATGTAAGGTTTTTTATTTAACATTTAATTTCCTGTGTACTTTCACAGTGGGATATATTCCGCTACTTGAATATTTAACCGCCAAACACCTCTTCTCAACCACCGCATACGTGCCAGTACAAACCACACAAACACCTCGATAATCACCAATCACCTCAAGCAGCAACATAACCATAATGGGGGACGGGAGTAAAAATTCAACAGTTTTCGTCGATAATCTACATGATACGACAACACTCGGCACTTTGTGGAGGACTTTCAAACCATTTGGGAGAATAACAAGTGTGCATCGGCCAACTAAAAGACGCATCGCAACAAACTCAAGATATGTCTTTATTGGCTTTGAACACCAACTCCAAGCAGAGAAGGCTATCGACACGACAAATGGTATGTGGATTGATGGGAAACGAATATCCACGCAGTTAGCAAGACCACTGAAGCGACCAAGGAAACCATGGAGTGCTGGGAGTGTGGGCAACTACCCGCAGGCTCAAGAAACAACCCCAAATGAGGACAGTCAGGGGCCGCACAACCAGGGAGGTGAACATCCCAGTACTCAACAGGAGTCAAACGTACAGGAGGTAGGGGGACCGGTTAAGTTGGCACCGTCAAATCTCCTAATTCCCGCACTGGAAGTGAGTGTGTGTATCAGGACAAAACGTAAACATACCCGGGAGCAAATCATGGAGTCTCTTAACACCAACGGTGGAGTTGTGCACGTTCTGGCCCGATCCGGCTATACCTTCATTGTTATTTTCCAGGACGTGGGGAGCAGACAATGTTTCCTACGGAACCAAAAGTGGAAGACTGAAGATTGGATAGTCGAACCATGGATGGAGGAGTCTATGGAAATTCACCGGATGGTTTCAGTGGCGGTCCGAGGAATCCCACCACAGGCCTGGTGCGAAGCGTCCGTAGTAAATATCTTGGGTAGATATGGTAGAGTGCATGAAATCGAGACCGATCTTAACACCCTCCCAGCTAACCTTGACGTTTTTGCCACAATCGAGACATCCACCTTCAAAATTCTCAACGAGGAGGTGGAGGTATTGTTTGATAACAAAGTGTCACTGGTGGGCGTGGTAGAGGTCTGGACCGACGAGATTGGAGAAAATCATGCGGCGGCGAGCAATACAGTCTTGAATAATAAAACTGCGAATACAGATAGTATGAAGAGTATCTTCGGCGACGGTAATGCGCATGAAATCCCAGACGGCGGCAATGCTAATACAATCTCCGATTTGGGTACCGATTTGGGTGGCGGGAGAAACAAGGAGCCAGTGGTAGTCCCATACGTCGCACCAGGCCTGGGGCGAAAAGTAATTCCCACGCGTGCCCAGAGGCGACAAGATGAAAATCTCAATACGTCAGTTAGAATTCCAAAAGAAGTAATTAAAAAGGGAGACATATGGCATATCAGCATAGACACAGGTAAATACCAGCCGCAAATGCAGAAAGTGGTCATTGGAATATATGATTTATCGGTGGAGGGGAGGTGGGCGGACGTAGCTAGTAACCGTGCCACGTTGGAGTTGCTGTGGGGTAGTGGAATTCTGGCAGGCCTTTCAACACGACAGGAAATCATGGGCCAGGAGCAGCATTCACCGAAGAAGAATGTGAGTGCTATGGAGATTAAAACTATTAAGTCGACCATCCCAGCATGTGACACAAGTACCGATACCTTGATGGAACTGGAACTCGATGAGCCAACCCATCCTCAGAGCCCAGTAGTAGAGGAACCCCAACAGATCAATAGCTACGGATCACCCATCAACCCAAACAACGGTACCCCCACCCCGGTTGGCCCGGAGCCGCTGCCTGGAATCAGCGTACATGTGGACCTCTCACCTCCATACCCAGAACAGAGAACTGTCACAGAAAAAATAGTCCGAGAAAAGACCGCAAGAAAAAGGACCGGCCCTGTTTCGTCTGAAGCTAGAAGATGTCTCAGGTATGGTCAACGGTTGCGTGTCTCATACCCTTACCCAAGTAAATCGTTAGCTAATCTGGACCGAATCCTCAAAAGACATAAAAAGGCTAGCCAGCCTCATAAGGATGAGTTCAGCAGTAGCGTTTTACAACATTCAAGGTGCAAAAAGGGCAGAAAAATGGGCTATGGTGAAGAAAGAGATCAGGAAAACCAAAGCAGTGATGGTCGGTCTAATGGAGACCCACCACACCAGACCTTGTAATAAGAAGCGGAATCTTTGGGGAGCAGGCCAAAAAACAGAGTGGAGTGAAACATTCTCAGTAGGGCACTCTGGTGGATTGATTATTGCCTGGTCCCCCAACAGCATAACAGCAAAGGAATTGGCGAAGAATGATAGATGGATAGCAATAGAAGTAAAGATTAAACCACAGGAGTTTGCAGGTGTAATTGTTTTTGTGTATGGCCCGACGAGCCCGGCGGATAGAAATGATGTTTACCAGCAGCTACTGGCGCTAAAAGCTTCAACAGCACTACCATTATTGGCTCTCGGCGATTTCAATGAAGTCCGGAATGGAGGGGAACGAAGAGGGGGCAGCAGTTCATCTGTGACGCAGTCAATGAGTGAACTTGAAGGTTGGATAAATGACATGGAAATGGTGGAAATCACCTTGGCTGGATGCAGATACACTTGGAAGAGTAGGGGCTCATGCAGTAAAATCGACAGAGCCTTTTGTATGATGGACTGGCTGTCTCAGTTCCCACATCTGTTACTAAGAGGACGGCCTTGGGGGATCACTGACCATAGATTCATGTGGTTGGAATTAGTGAAACAGGATTGGGGCCCGCGTCCCTTTAGGACATTAGATGCTTGGTTAGAAGATGACAGTTTTGTACCGTTCTTCAAAAACGAGTGGGAGAAACTGCCGCCGGGGTCGCGGGTTTTTTCGAAACTCAAAGGGATGAAAGAAGTGTTGAGAAGATGGAACAAGGACCACTTTGGCAATATCAATCAGACCCTAGATGAACTCCAGGAGAGACTGCGACAGATTGACGAGGCGGACGAAAATAATGGGCCTGATGTAGGCAGATCGATGGAAAGAGTAAGAGTGAAAGGGGAGATGTGGAAGACTTTGAGGAAGGAAGAGAGGTACTGGAGACAAATGTCCAGGGAGAAATACATTAGAGGGGGCGATTCTAACACCCGCTACTTTCATAGAAAGGCCTCCGTTAATCGTAACACAAACAGACTCATGGGCCTGCTAATAAATGGAAGGTTATCTTCTAAACCCGCAGACATTCGACGTGAGACAAGGAAATATTTTAAAGAGCTGTATACATCGAACTGGGCAACTGGTTCATTCCCATTCAGTGAGGGGAGGCCGGTTCTTTCTACTGCTGATCAGCGGGACTTGGTTGTGATTCCCACCAGGTTAGAAATCAGGAACGCGGTATGGAGTTGCCATAGCTCTAAAGCGCCCGGGTATGATGGGTTTAATTTTAAAATCATAAAGCGAATGTGGAATGTCATCGGGGAGGAGTTCTCTGCTGAGGTTGAAAGGTTTTTATAAACAACCAAATGCCGCAAGGCATCAATACAACGTGGGTTACTCTTATTCCAAAAGTGGCTGAGGCAAAAAAAATGGAGGAGTTCAGACCGATTAGCGTCATCGGCTGCTTATACAAGGTAATTTCAAAAATTCTAGCTGGCAGACTTAGTCGGGTAGTAGAGCCGCTAATTGGGCAGACGCAGACAGCCTTCATAAAGGGGAGACACATTCTGGAAGGACCCTTGGTAGCGAACGAGGTGATAAATTGGCTGAAAATCAGGAAGCGCAAGGGTGTAATATTTAAAATAGACTTCCGTAAAGCCTATGACTGCATTAGCTGGCGGTTCGTTATGAAGATGCTTGAACTGCTACAGTTTCCAAGTCAATGGCGGGAGTGGGTTTGGAACTGCATAAGTACATCGCGTATTGCTGTCCTAGTCAATGGTTCCCCAACCCCGACATTCAAACCGCGGCGAGGACTGCGACAGGGCGATCCTCTATCACCACTGCTATTTATTATTGTTGCGGAGGCCCTGAATTGGTTGTTAGATTATGCAGTCAGAATCGGTGATAGAAAAGGGTTGTTGGTAGGGGTTAATGAAGTCAGCGTATCTCACCTGCAGTTTGCAGACGATACTATCATTTTCAGCACAGTAGATGAGGAGGAATTAAACTCGGTGAAATGGATTGTGGCAATTTTTGCGGATATGTCTGGACTAGAAGTCAATTGGGATAAATCTACAGCTTTTGGTGTGAATCTGGAGGAAAATGATAAACTGCGGATACATAGTTGTGTTGGCTGCCCAGTAGGGTCCTTGCCAGCGACTTATCTTGGGTTGCCGCTGGGTGCGAATCCAAGAAAAATTAATACTTGGCAGCCGGTTATAAGGAAGATTGAATCAAGATTGAGCCAATGGAAAGCCACTTCATTGTCCCGAGCAGGGAGGCTGGTGCTCATCCGCGCTGTCCTGGACAGCATACCTGCATATTATATGAGTTTATTTCGCATGCCGAAAGGGGTAATTGAAAAGATAAATTCTATCCAGAGGAGATTCCTATGGAACTACCAAAATGGGAAAGGAATGCCGCTGATGAAGTGGAGACATTTAACCAAACCGAAAGAATTGGGGGGTTTGGGCATATGTGATTTCGAGACAAAGAATGCTGCTATGCTTCTCAAGTGGTGGTGGAAATACATGCAGGAAGGAGACAAATTGTGGAAAAAAGTAGTCGCTTCAGTGTATGGACAAGATATTCATATCCCTGTCTATGATGAATCATGGCTGGTGACTAACAGGAAAGGTACTTGGAAGAGTATTATTTCAGTCTGCTCTTGGAAAAACAACTTCCAGCAGGTACTTGTATCAAACTTGAGGTGGGTGGTCCGCAACGGTGAAAATACTAGATTTTGGTTAGATCCATGGATTGGGAATTCCTACCTCTGCAACCAGTTTCCCAGGTTATTTTCAATCAGCGAATCTAAAACTGCGAAAGTCAGTGAAGTTGGGTTGTGGGATGGAGTAGCCTGGAATTGGAGCTTAAGATGGAGAAGACAGTTGTTTGTGTATGAACATGAGGAGGTTGATAGGTTAATGCAACTGCTGAATGAAGCAAACCTACAGAGAGTAGAAGGAGTGGATTGCTTCCGATGGAATATGAGCCGGGATGGGAAATTCTCGGTAAAAACGTTTTATGATGAAGTGATGAACTTGGATTCAGAACCACAGGTGCATTGGCATAAGGCTGTCTGGATGAAACTCGCTCCCCCTCGCATCGAACTTATGGTCTGGTTTTTGCTGCAAAATAAATTGACTACAAGGGATAGGCTGTTTGGGAGAAATATGACACCACTTGCAGGTATTTTCTGCCCCATGTGTAATCGAGCAATCGAAACAGCTGAGCATCTGTTTCTGAGGTGCAACGTAAGCAGAGTGCTTTGGGAGCTGATGATGACGTGGTGGGGAAAAACTGTACCGCTGACTGCCGACATAGCAAGCAGCTTCGACCACTGGTGCTCCCAACTCCCGAACAGCAGATGCAGAAAGTTCTGGTGCGCAACATACATGTTCACCGTGTATGCAATTTGGCAGTGTAGGAATCGGGTGGTGTTTGAACAGGCAAGTATAGACTGGGAAGAGGTAGCTCAGTCAGTAAAGATCCAAGTTGTTGAGTGGTGCAAAACATCCCGTGGAATCAGAGGAACATCGATCTCCCAGCTGCTGGCAACCAGAGATCTGAAGGGATATTTTTAAGTAATCGAATGGCGACCTCCTGCGCTGTTAGGGGGGTGTTTTTGTTATCTGAACTACTGTACTGTCGTTTTCATTATTGTTTTGGATTCTCTGCATGTACTCATCTGGCTAGGAGACATCCTTGCTGTCACATACCATTCCCTGTAATGGTAACATAGCTACATCTGTAGCCCTCTGATCAAAAAAAACACAGTAACAGACAGAAGCAAACGTTAAAAGATCGAGCTCATCATCACAAACCCGAACCAGCTAGCACATGGCCAGACCAGCACTAATTAATTACTTTTAAATTTTTTTTGCATGTCACAAACTTACAGCTGGGCAATATATAGAAATCGATATGAAAAACAATATCTCTTCTTTGCTCTTTCTCTTCCACTCAATCTATTACTTCTCATTTCCCGCCTCACAATTACATGATCGATCTCTACCTTATAACAAAACGACAACCTCACTTTCCCTTTAAAACCCCCTCTTTATCCTCCATAACCAACTTGAAGGAACATAGATTGCAGTTAAACCAGCCATAACCTACCTAGAGCTACCATTTCTCCGCGCGCATTACCTTACCCAACAACAACAATGGCTTCATCTTCTCTTACTCTCTTCCTCCTCGTTCTCCTTTCCACTGCCACACTACTCCCTCCTACCACCACCGCTTGCGGCGAAACACCTTGTGTTCCAACCCCTGTAGTCACTCCGCCAACTCCTGTCACCCCTCCCAAGTGCCCACGTGACGCACTCAAGCTCGGTGTCTGTGCTGATGTACTCGGCCTCGTCCATGTCGTGATTGGTAAGCCTCCTTCAGGTATCCCGTGCTGCGCGCTTCTTAAGGGACTCGTGGATCTTGAGGCTGCTGCTTGTCTTTGTACTGCCATTAAAGCTAACATTCTTGGTCTCAACCTTGATGTTCCTGTCGCTCTCAGTGTGCTCCTCAGTGCTTGTCAGAAGACCGTACCGCCAGGGTTTACTTGCTAGACTGGCTGATGTTCACGTCTCAGACGAATCAGTTGTAGTGTGCATCGCATTATATATATTGTTTTGCCGTGGTTTTCGAGAAATTTATATGTGATTTATTTGGGTTATAATGATCATATATATGTCAGTAATTGTTGTTATGTAATTTGTTTGGTTTGGATTTGGGTGGGTTATATATATTTGTGCATTATGAGTTAACTCTTTCAGTTAACTGGTCTGTTAGTGTAACATTTAATATATTGGTATGCGAATTATTTTGTTAATTAATTACATTCTTAATTTGTTTATTTTGTTTGCTATCCCATTAACCATTTCATCTCACTTAATAAAACAGCCTGCTAGTTGAAACTATTTGCTTATTTAGATAAGAAATATAAGAATGTCCAATAAAACTACTAATTAAGCTTATAGATGGTAGTTAGTGTGTGTGATAATAGTAGTTGATGAATGTACCTAAGAGCATCATTATCAAAGAACCCAAATTTAGTTCTTAACACTCTCTTTCCTATTTCTCTCAACTCTACATCATTTTAAGAACCATGTTTAATTTTTACCAATATCAGAAAACCTATCATTTGATTTTAAACTCTCTCTATTTATCATATCATTTTATAGCAACATTCTATTAAACATTGTATAATACAAACATTAATATTAATTATTATTATTAGTATTTTTAATAATACACAAATAATTTCAACTTAATATTTTATGGATAATTAAAGTTTATTACTCCCTCCGTTCATTAATATCTGTCGTTTTAGGATGTGATTCTTGTTCAAAAATATCTGTCATTCTAGCTTTTTGACACACTTCTTTCCACTTTTACCCCTACTATTCAATATAAAAGTAATTATTATCTAAATGGAAAAGTAAAAAGTAGGGGCACATGCGTCATTGTCCTACTTTTCTTAATAAGTGTGTAAGTTTCTAAAATGACAGTTATTGTTGAACGGAGGGAGTATATTTTTGAAACAAAAATGAAATAAAATTTATTCATATACATTATTAATATAATTTTTTATTATTTTTCACTCGATATTTAGGATTAAAATATAATAATGAATAGATTGGTACATATTATATTTTTTAAATATATTTTAATATTACTTTTATATCACTAAAATATAATATTAAATATTAATTTTTCTAAAATAAATATATATTTAAAATATGAAAAATATAGTCAATATAAATTTCATTTTGTAGAGAATGAGATTTTAAGAATTTTGATATATTTGGTTTATTTATAATTTATTAGTTTTTAAAATATATAAGATTTAATCATTTATATTTGATATATTATAATTAGAGAAAAAATGATGGATCCTATTTTTAGATTCTTAAACAGTTTTTCTATAAGAGCCCATAATTAGAGTTTTACCCCTCTCTTCCACACCATATTTTTTTATTTATTTTTTTACTTAACAACCCATAAGAACATCATAAGCTCTAAGGGACATTGACTAACTACACTCAAGGGATTCGATGATACATTATACTAATATTTATTCTCGTTAAACGAAACCAAATAAAATAACCACTTAATAAAAAAAATCAAACTCTCTAAATACCCGGCTAAAATAGATGATGTTTGTTATCATTTTTTTATTCTATATATAACTATATGAGCCTATGCTGTGAATACTAAATGACATTTCCATATACCAAAAGTATAAGCGTTTAAATATCATACTCACATTCTGTTTCTTTCTAAAAAGCAATATACTCACATTCGCTAATGTTAGATATACTGATTTTTATTTAAACTTAAATTAATTTACTAATTACTGATAAAGAAACCTAAAATAACGAATAAATAAATAGAAACAACTATGTATACAATACAACCCATGTATATTTATACGACCACAGTTTCCCGCCTCGTTGAGTACTACTACTACTACTACATGATGACTGAACTGTGCACGCGTGATGCGTACAATTCATATCTGGGCTACCGGGCTATAAGCAGAGCAAATCTCTGTAACCTTTCGACTTTGTCCACCCTCCTCTCTTACGTTACGTGAAATCAGTTTTCGTGTATGTCACTTGTTCGTCTGCCCATAACTTGAACTTGTTCTGCTATACTATCATAACTTAATTGTTATTGTTGGAAAGTGATTCCAGACTATTTACTGAATTTTTTAGTTATTAATAAAAAGTAGATTAATGATGCATGTACACTTGTTTTTTTACTTTTACATCTAGATAATAATTATTTTTATGTTGAATAGTAGAGTTAAAAGTGAAAAAAAGTGTGTCAAAAAACTAGAATGACTCATATTTTTAAACAAGAATCATATCATAAAACGACAGATATTAATTAACAGAGTGAGTATTGTTTAAAAAACATCAGTTTGCGTGTAAAAACAATATTTATTACAGTATTGTTTTCAAAAAAAGGGGAAAGTTACATCCCCACCCATGACGTTTGGTAAAATTACACATCCCACCCATGAGGTTTCAAAAATTAATTTGCCCACCCATGTGGTTTCCGCTATTTTACATCCAGCAACTTTTCTAATATTTGATCAACTTAAAAGATGGTTAAATGTCATCCAAAATTGATGAAACTTTACATGGACGATGCTAAGATGTTATATTTTGATCTAGCGTGAAATCCAAAGTTTTTTAAGTTCATATGTGATCCGTGGGACCCAATGAAACATGTAACATGTGAACGTATTTTTAGTGGGTCCCACAGGTCATATATGACCTTAAAAAACTTTGGATTTGGCATTGAACAAAAATATAACACCTTAGCATCACCCATGTAAAGTTTTATCAATTTTCGACATCATTTAAGCCTCGTTTAAGTTGATCAAATATTAAAAAAGTTGCTGGATGTAAAATAGCGGAAACCACATAGGTGGGCAAAATAATTTTTGAAACCTCGTGGATGGGGTGTGTAATTTCACCAAACGTCATAGGTGGGGATATAATTTTCCAAAAAAAAAAATATTGCAGTATCATTTCTAAAAAAAAATATATATTACAGTACTTCTTTTATTTTGTGAATCTACATCACAATTGTTTCATATACATACCGTTTGATGTAACTATGTAGCTAAGGCAGTCGGTGTCAAAAAAGATTATCACAATTTTTGTATGTCGTAAGTTGAAGAATTTATTATATCCACCAAGTGCGCAACATTGTTCAATGAAATATCACCTGATCTTCGTTGCACTTGATTAGGGGGTTGAATTGAATGACCCAAACACCGACAATCTAAGTACATATATAGTGTATAGTGTCTGTACCCTTCATTCCTTATCTCTTTCTACCTTCCCACCAATCGAAGTGAACCAAAGTGAGTTTAGACTAGCCACTAGCCCGGCTGTAGTGAGATTGTGGTCCAACCCAGCTGCTGCTTGAGCCGAGATAACGAAATGACGGGCTCATGTTCCCTACTCTCATTGCATCCTGGCTCGACGCACTTAACTACTGCTTTTGGCAATATCTGCACGTGGTGAAACAACCGCGATCACTAATCCATCATAGTTATAAACCCGCGCCCTCCAATTCTGTACAAGACACGTATACGACTCGAAGGACATACTTGTAGATCAGGCTATGTATTTGTTACTAGTATTAATTACCCTCTCTCACTGGTCCCTCATCGCATATACTAATCAAATGAAAAATTGAAAGGCGTAGGAAATAACAATAATATTTTCCATTAATTAGATTCTACTTCGGAATTCGGCCATGTTCCAATTGCAGAACTTGACTCTGCTTCCACCTTATCAAAATCAAGGGCCCGGTGTAACATGCTAATGTACTAGACATCGAAATCACTTGGTCATCACGGTTCCCTTAAAGAGCTTCGTAAAGCCCAGTAGGCTACTTCCGAAAAAACATTGGGCCGGCTCAAAGAAGTAAAAAGGGAAAGAGCCCATAAGAGTTTAGAATTCAAGGCCTTCAAACGGTCCAACCAGTAGCGATCCGTCCCCGACTCAGGTTGTAGCCAAGACGAGAAAGGAGAAAAGTCGAGGGAGGAGGAGAAGTGGACCGAACTGTAGTAGAAGTGGAAGACAGGTAGGTGTAAGGGAGAGAGAGCGGTTAGTACTAGTAGCATCTGTTTTTCTTTTTCTTTTTGTACGAGACCAAAAATTCGTTCCTTAGCGTCTCAGCTGGGATAGAGAGCACCAACTGAGGTCAGGAGTTGATCATATACCATAGCACCTCGAAGGGGGCTTATTTTAGCAACGGCCCTTACTTTTACCGGTCTAAACCTGCGCCTAACCATCCTTCCTCTTCCTTCTGTTGACGCATCTTTATTCTGAGTCTGAGCTCCCATTTGTCCCGTACTGGGGGTCTCACTTTGATTCGATCTGATCGCGGAAGGGCTTACCTTACACCCCGCGAAATATATCTAATCTGTATAGAGAAGGAGTCGGATTTCTTGAACGAGCATAGCTAGAGGAATTGTTTCATCCGACCAACTGTCTCGTGGTACTAATCGCTGAAATCTTGTATAATTTGGAGTGACGGGAGGAAAGGAAAGAGAGCTAGGGATCAGGCGACGGTGATGATGTTGAGGAGGACGAGTCCTCCGAAGCACAGACATGATGGAACGTCGCCGTTACCTCTCGGGATGGATTGGAGTCCTCCGCCCAAAAAATGGGTATCCCCCTCTACATCTCTCTGTGACAATTCTTTTCTTACTGATTTTTCATGATTGTGAAATTGAGTTAGATATTCAAATTATCTTCGATTTCGTGATGTCTCTCCCTAGTTCCCTGTAGCTATTTTGAGTTGCTTGAAAAAGGGGAGGGTATCAGTAACTTGTAAGCTTAGTGCAATGATCAGTTTACTTGGTTGAGCTCATCGATTTATGGAGTAATTACTTATTTGGAGCATATGATGATTATGTTTCTCACGTGTGTGTGTTGTACAAATTCGTACTAGTTATCTGATGATGTTGCATTGAGCCGACATCAGGTCAGGTGCCTCTTAAGTGTCGGTTGAAGTTGTTTGTTTGGGATTCTGTTGACTATATTGCCACCACCGCCTTATCAATCTCGAATGATTCCGATGGTTTGCACCTGACTGTGCATCAGTTCACCGTAGAACTTGATCTGTTTTGGATAGCATTACTTGCTTTTGACCTTTTGAGTAATATCTAAGTGTTCTTCAAGAACTGAAAACTAATAGATCATCTGATGTGATGTAATAGAGACAGGGCAAGTGGCAAGGCTCAATGCCAAACCAATAGGAGAGAGCAAAACATAGAAATACTAGGCTTAATGCACAGTTTCAGCTCTAGTATGGAGATTGATACCTATAGACTTTGGTATACAATCCGCTCTCTTGCCACGACGTGTTGAAAGCCTGGAAAACTGGTCTGGATTGTCATTAAGATCATATTTTGCTATAGGTTTATCTAGTTTGGATACTTCTTGAATGTAGTCCCTGATAAATTCAGTCAGAATATTTTGGCATAGCTGTAAAGGAAGGCGTAACAAAACTTTATGCATATCTGCAAAGATTCGTGATGCTAATTGCTAGTTTTACTGGGCATGCCAGTTGTCACTAGAAAGTCACATTTGTATATAATTCTGAAAATTCGTTTGTCTTATTCCCCTATATATATATATATATATATTTATGGAAGCTTGATTCTGTTACTTGCTAACCCAATATCCTTTTGTGCTCTGGCAGAATGGTCGAGATACAGTTTGGCCTCATGATCCTTCCAGTGGATGGAGTTACTGTGTAACTGTTCCTTCCTGGATAGCATTGCCTAAATCACAGTCCAGTGCTTCAGATCCTGTAGTGGTACTACATTTTGATGAATCTACATTTTTCATTCTAAAACTTGTCTTTATGGATATAAATATCGTTTTATGATCTTCCTCAGATAAATAACAATAACAGGAAAGGGAGAAGGAAAATTAAGTGTTGGCTGACCAATTATGCTTGTTTATAGTTAACAATAAGGATATTCATTTACTCTCCCTACGTTTTACTTGGTGACATTGAGGAATATAAATTGGTTATTGCAATACCGTGGCCACAATTCATGTTAATTCTTTTTTCCTTGTGGTTTTAGTTACTATAATGGTATTACTCATGATTAGGAGGAAGAAACGATCAAGAAATATTATTTCCCTGAGAATCATGAAATAGATCAAATGCTTTCCTTTACTATCATGTTTGACTTTTGAACTGCTTAATCAGGAAATTAATAAATGCTTTGAGAGAGGAGAGTCATGAGTACTTCATTTTCTTTTATCTTCAAGCTAGTTAGATTTGTTGAATGTTTTATCACCTGTAACAATTTCACTGGACAGTTTTATAGGGTTCAAGTCGGAGTTCAATCCCCCACTGGTGTTACAACCATACGAGGAGTCTTAAGGAGATTCAATGATTTCCTCAAGTTATTCTCCGATGTAAGTGAAAGTTCCCTCCATTCCTTATCTTTTTCAACATGGGTAAAAACTAACCCTTGTACTATTATCTAGTCTCAGTTCTGGTTTGTTCTCATACAAAATATGTTATAGCTCAGTTAGTAGTGAAATAATGCTTCTGTTTACCTATAGTTACCTCGATTCTTATTTTGTGCCCTTTGCAGTTGAAGAAGTGGTTTCCCAAGAAAAGCATTCTTCTGCTCCTCCTAAGGGCCTTTTGCGGATGAGAAGTAGGGCCCTTTTAGAAGAGGTCTGCACTGTACACCTGTTCAGTTAGTCCATTTTATTGATACTGCTTAACTTTATGTATTCGGAATGAAAACCCCCTTTGTTTTTTTGCAGCGAAGGTGCTCCTTGGAGGAGTGGATAACAAAGCTTCTATCTGATATTGATATCTCTAGGAGTGTTGCGGTTGCATCTTTTCTTGAATTAGAAGCTGCTGCTAGGTCTTGTAAGTGCTGCTGGTTTAACTTATAGTTTCAGCTTGAATATGTTCACGATGTTGCCATCGACTGTTATTTTGTTTCATTATATACATTTAAACTGATTACAATTAATGTAGATTGATGGCAAAAATTGGCCCTCAGGAAGTTATAGGGCATGTATGTTCTATTTTGTTAGTTTCTCTTCCCTATGCATATTACTAATGAAATGTTGTGGTTTTTCTTTTCAGCATTCCTGGATGCTGATCAGCAAAACGCAGTGGCAACTCCTTCACATGTATTTCCTGCCAGTTCTTCTGCGTTGGTTGGCAGTACATCACTACAATCTGATTATGGAAGCGACACTATGTATGATACCTCTGAGGTGGGAACTCCTAGCTTGGGAAGAGATGATAGTTCCGACGCAGGCTTGGAAGAACCAACTTTATATGAAGATATGGCAAATCCTGTAGATAAACTTGTTAAGTATGGGATATCCAACATAGAAGAGGGACTTTTGATGGGAGAGAGTATTTTGGATCAGTTGGAAGGACGGCCAAGACATAGTAGATCAGAGACAAGACCAATTACAGAAAATGGGAATACTTCGAGGGAGGAGACCTCTTTGGCTGTTGAGGGGATGGATAGCTTGTTAGAAGTGGGACACTGCAGGACTGATGGCCATGCTCGAAAGCCTTCAAATGAGAGTATAGGAAGTGACTTGAGCTCGTATAGAGGCAGTGAAGTTTCAAATTCATGGACTAGTAACACGGTTGGTGAAGCAAATGTCGGTCCTAATGGCGCGCCTGTAGGATCCAGAGCAGCTGAGGACCATGGAGGTACTGAGTCTCAGCTTGATAATGGTGGTGCACAAATAATTCTTCCAGTGGACCAGCGATCCAAATTGTACAGAATTCTTATGATAATGCAGCGCAGATTAATTACTGCAAAAACAGATATGGAAGATATGATTATTAGATTAAATCAGGAAGTGACTGTGAAAGACTACCTTATGACTAAGGTATGATGAACATGTAAACCCGCTCCATTGGTATAGGTTACATATTATCTGGAAAGTTCAAGAGCTTTATCGTTGCAGGTTAGTGATTTGGAAGGTGAACTTGAAACTATGAAGCAGAAAAGTAAAGAGAATTTACAACAGGCACTCTCAATCGAAAAGGACAGAGTGACTAAAATGCAGTGGGATATGGAAGAAATGAGACGGAGGTCATTGGAAATGGAGATGAAATTAAAAGCTCAAGAGGTTTCTTTTCCTGGTTCGTTGATCTCAAGTCATTCTTTATACCTTATTGTGTGTAATAATTGCTGTGAGATGTTTGCAGGACCTTCTGCGAGCGGACCCTGCTTCTGCGCCTTTCTTCCAGGAGAAGGATGAGCTGCAGCTGAAGTTGGATGCTGCCAATGAGCAACTTAGCACCTTGCTCAAACAACATGAAGAACTAGAAGTGAAATCAAAGTCGGATATTAAGGTGCTTGTCAAAGAGGTCAAATCTCTCAGAAAATCTCAAAATGGGTTGCAGCTTCAGCTTAAACAATCAATGCTAGAGAAATCTGCTGCAGAGGTAACTGTTATAGCTTAACCTACCCCAATCATGTCTCAAACCCTTAACAAGTTAAAGAGAGTTGACATTTACATTTACATGGTTATCACCTTCCCTTGTGGTGGGAACACAAATATAGATGTATGGTTTATACTTTGTTGCCTTCTATGTTTTCATTCAAGCATTACTGATACAACATTATATACTATGTTGCAGCAACTTCTACAGCAGGAGAAACAAAGGAATGAAGAAGCACTAATCAAACAGAGAAAGTTGCTTCATGATTGTGAAACTCTTCACGCCCAACTCCAAGCATGCAATACAAATTCTATCAAAGACAGCCATCTAACGACAGACTTATCCACAATGGATGATGCTCTAAACTTATTAGCAAAATCTGACGACCAGATAACTCTTCTCCTCACAAAAGTAACTCCCTCCCAGTCATTATTTATTTGGTCATGGCTGCTCCGTTTTATGTACTCATTCACGTTTCTCAACCTTGGTCAGGTACAAGGGTTTGTTCAAGATCCCAGTATGATCGTTGGATGTGTTGATGATAACAATGGTGCAAGTAGTCTTCACAGCTCAGATGACCCCAGGAAAATGGATGATGAGTTTAGGAAGATACTTGGGAAAATCATATCACAAAATGGTGAACTAAGAAGACGTGTGAACGGTCTGATGCGTTCGGCTTTGAATACAGAATCTGGTGGCAAACCTCTGGCCATCAACCCAGAGGAAATCGAAACTCCACGAGTAGATGAAACCATAGGTACACAAACTTTAGAAGCATAAGAAGGTGACAACTATAATGTATATGTTCTTTCTTTTCTCTCTTGTAAAAGGTCTGACTGCCTACACCTTTGATTTTTTCCCCATAGGATACTTGTATCCTGAGATAGTGATCTTGTATTGACCAGATGTCTCTTTCTCCGTTGTACTCTTTCCGGGTGAGGGTGCTAGCTAGTTGAATGAGGAAACATTACTACAGTTGGATACTAAATTTTGTGTGATTTTCCATCTCGTACCTTTTGTTGAGCCCATTTCAAGAACGTGGAAGTAGGTGGACTGGATTGTCAGAACAAGGGCCCTGTTTACTAACTTATTGGGGGTAACGTATTGAACGTGTGGGGTGTTTTGGTTGGGTAGTGTCCTGATCTAGTTAAGGATTTTTGGGTATATTTTAAAATGGTCGGTTACGTATTTACAAGTTTTTATGTGGTATTTGTTGTATGGAAATTGGTACCCATATACAACTTTTGTGTTAATCCAAAAAATGGAAGTTAAACATTTACTTGAACAATTTTTGGCACTCAAAATTGATTACGGTGGTGTCTACCTATATGTATGTAGATTGGCAATCCCTTTTGGTAATCAAAAGATAATTCGAGCAGCAATTGTTGACTGGATATTGGTAATAACAATTATACTCTTGGTATTTTTCTGTAGGTGACTTGTTAAATCTTAGTTCATTACCAAGTAATTGAAGTTTGCTTTCTATTATTAGAATATTACCATTGTAAGATACAAGTGATAGATTACAGAAGTATTTCTTAACCTAGTACTATGGGAGTGTATTAAGCTCAAGTGATGTATTGCGTATTGAATAATATGGAACAAAATAGATGATGAGCAAGCTGCAAGAAGGAAATAATAAAACTCAACCCTTCCCCTCTTATCGAAGTTCATCACCAGGACTATAGATTTTCCTTGGTGGCGACAGAGTTGCCTAGATGAATTCTTAGACTTTCATATAGTATGCAGTTCTCTCTGTAGATGGATACAGGGAAAGTGTTTGCGAGTGGCTCCTTGATGGTTTGTGATCGACAATAATGAGGCTTTGTGCAGTATACGGATATGGAGTTTTGAACCTACAGATCAAGAGTAGCTCATCAACTCGGCTATCATAATATGTACGTCAATTTCTATGGGTTTGGTGCGCCTGTGACGTACATAATTATCGGCATTATAATTGCAAAATGTAGTAACAAAACACGAGTATATATAGTACTGATGCTTTGAATTATGAGTTCTCCTAATAAGATAGGTTATGTTATGTTCTGTTTCACTTGTATGAAGTGATGCGTTTTGGTGTGTGGGTCTGTTTTATTTGTTTCGAGTGTCTAGTTGTTTAGGTCATTCTTTTCTCTTCTGTAATACTCTCGGTTCTCGTCTCCTTCTTCCTCTGAGCGATTCTGCTCTTCATCTGTAAGCATTCTGGGTTGGGTGTGAGTGTTGTACTCAAGATTCCGTGTTGGTTTCGAGTGATTAAGAGTGGGTATTTTCTTTTCATGGTATCAGAGCGCCGACCCGACGCTTTCTTTGAAGACTCGCTGCGCCCACCAACCCGAACATCACCGTAGTCCAAATGGTCGACACCGAAGACTTGAACAAAGGGAAGAATTCGGAAACGGCTGGGAATGAAAGCAGCGGCGGGATGGACAATAATGACCCGCTGCAACTTGCTAACACCGAGAGCCCAGGAGCGGTCCTTGCCAGCAAATTTAATGGAGTTGGCTTCCAATGTTGGAAGATGCAGATGGAAATCGCACTTGGGGCGAAGAATAAGCTGGGCTTCGTGGATGGTTCTATCAAGAAGCCCACCGATTCAGTACAGAAATCGCAAGCATGGACGCGGTGCGATTCCATGGTTCGCGCTTGGTTGCTGATGGCCCTGGAGAAGAATATCGCAGAGACCGTGCTGTTTGCCCCGTCGGCCGCCGAGATCTGGAAAGAACTGTCCAAAAGATATGGCCAGTCCGATGTTACCAAGATCTACTCGTTGGAGCACAAACTGGCAACCACCGTTCAAGGAAATAGCTCTGTCTGCGATTATTTCAACTCCCTCAAGAAGATCTGGGATGAAATAGATGCCACAGACACCACTCCTTCTTGTACCTGTCAAAGCTGTACATGTGAAGCGTCAGGAAAGTTTAGAGCGTTCATCAAACAAAGAAGGATCATTAAATTTCTTATGGGTCTCAATGAGAAGTTCAGTACGATACGGGGAAACATTTTAATGTTGAAGACCTTGCCGGATATGGATGAAATCTTCGCCCACCTGATTCAAGAAGAAAGACAGAAACTCCTTACCCTCGGTGCTCCTGCCTCCACCGATTCGGATTCCCTCTCATTTGCCGTGGATCAGATGAAGAAAACTCAACCTAAGAATCAATACACCGGCAACAGAAGAACTTCTTTGCAGTGTTCTCACTGTCATAAAACGGGTCACACCGAAGAAAGGTGCTATCAGAAGATTGGGTTTCCCCCGGGGTGGAGAAACCCTAAATCCAAGAGGAGCAGTGCTAATCTGGCCAACAATTTGGAAGAAAGAGATGGTGAACCCGACGTGAAGAACAATGATCCTTTTGGTGGAATCTTGTCTGCAGAGCAAATTGCTAGGGTTTACGAGTACATCAACAGATCAGCGGCAACTGGCAAGGAATCACTTCCTGGAAGTTCATCCAACTGTGGTTTTGTTGGTAAAGCATCCCATACTCTATCTTGTTTTTATAATAAATACAGTTATGCTTCAGCTTCTGATAATAACGAGTTTCTTGATGCTGATGAATGGATCTTAGACTCTGGTGCCTCGGACCACATGTGTGGCAACCTAGGATTATTTACAGATTTTATAACTCTTGATCGCCCTCATACTGTTGGGATGCCTGATGGCCATCCCCAACCTGTCAAAATTATAGGAACTGTTAGACTCAGTGACCTTGTGTTGTTAAAGGATGTTCTTTTTGTGCCCTCTTTTAAATTCAATTTGATTTCCATTAGTAAGCTTAGTGAACAGATGAAGGGAAGTTTTGTTTTTGATTGCAAATCATGTTCTTACCAGGCTTATGAAGGGAGTAGAGCTGTGCAAATTGGAAGTTTCTACAAAGGGCTGTACAGATGGGTTGGTAGCTGTGATAGACAGAAAGGGGTCCCTTTAGGTTGTAGTAACAATGCTGTTAGTCTAGGCTTCGATTGTGATGATGAAATGAATTTGTGGCACCATAGATTGGGCCATATGCCCAAGAAGAAACTGTTTACCTTGAATTTGTTAAGCCCTCTGCTTAAGGATAAGCAATTTGTTTGTGAGTCTTGTGCTAGGTCCAAGAGTCACCGCATTCCTTTTATCAATAGTAGTAATAAAAGCAGTGATATTTTTGATTTGGTGCACATTGATCTGTGGGGTCCTTACAGGACCAAAACCTATGATGGATATTCATACTTTCTTACTTTTGTTGATGACAAGAGCAGAGCTACATGGGTTCATTTTTGTGCTTCTAAATCTGATTGCTTGACCATTATTACTAACTTTCTGGAAATGGTTAAAACTCAATTTGGTAAGAAAGTTAAGATCATTAGGACTGACAACGCTTATGAGTTGGGCAGTTCTAAGGTTGGTTCCAATCTGTTTAAATTTCATGGCATCATTCATCAAACAACTTGTGCCCACACTCCACAACAAAATGGAGTTGTGGAGCGAAAGCATAGGCACATACTTGAAACTGCAAGAGCTCTAATGTTTCATTCAGGTTTACCTTTGAATTTTTGGGGTGAAAGTGTTCTTGTTGCTGTTTTTCTCATTAATCGAATGCCTCTTTCCAGCATTGAAAACAAAACCCCTTTTGAGATTATTTATGGTCATCAGCCCAACTATTCTGATTTAAGGTGTTTTGGTTGTCTTTGTTATGCTAATGTCAACAAGAGTCAATATGACAAGTTTGCATCTAGGTCTGTAAAGGCTGTTTTTCTCGGCTATCCTCAGGGTAAGAAGGGATATAAACTATTTGACATAGATAATAATGTCATCATCTACAACAGGGATGTAGTGTTCCATGAAAATTTGTATCCCTTTAGAAATCTTAGTACAAATGAATCTTCTAGCAAGGATTTCTTTACTCGACCAGATGCTACTGATCCTTTTTGTGAGCCTGTTGATCCTCAGGAAAGGACAGCTGAAGTGCAGGTTTCTTAGATCCTTCAGTGCTTGAGATGGAACAACCAGAGCCTGATGTTTTAGCAGTTCAAGATCCTGCTCCAGAGACAGAGATTGCAGCAGAACCAGGGCATATAACTGATGATGTGGACAGTACAGAACCCAATTCAGAAGCATCTCCTGAAGTTATACTCAGAAGATCACAAAGGGAAAGACATCCTCCTAGTCATCTTCAAGACTTTGTTCTTGGACAGTCTTGGGCTATAAAATCAGCTAAGTACTCTCTCTCTGGGTTTTCTGATGCTTTTTCTCAGATCATGTTGGATAGATTTTCTAGGTCTGGTTGTGCGATGCTTGAATCTACTAAGGCTTGTGATTTTGATGTTTTGGCTATTGATTTGAATGACAAAGACACCATTGCTAATTCTCAGTTTCTTAGAGAGACTTTATTTGTTTTACCTGATGATGTTTCTCAGCATGTTTGTTGTTCCTCTGCCTTAACCAGAGAAGTTGAGCCCATATGTTTTTCTGATGCTATTAAAGATCCTAGATGGCAAGTGGCTATGAGTGAGGAGTTTAAGGCTTTGGAAAGAAATAGGACTTGGGACATAGTAGATTTGCCATTGGGAAAGAAACCTATTAAGTGTAAATGGGTTTATAGATTTAAGTATAAGGCAGATGGCAGGTTAGAGAGATGCAAGGCTAGGCTAGTTGCTAAGGGTTTTACACAAAAATATGGGATTGATTATTCGGAAACGTTTTCTCCAGTTGTGAAGTTCACCACCATTAAGGCCCTAGTGATTCTAGCTTCTAAAATGGGCTCGCATGTAGGTCAGCTTGATGTCAATAACGCTTTCCTTCATGGGGATTTGAGTGAGGAAGTGTATATGGAGATTCCTGAGGGTCACAGCTTAAAAGGTTTGATAAGGTTTGTAGGTTGAGAAAATCTTTGTATGGGCTGAAGCAAGCCTCTAGGCAGTGGCATCAGAAGTTGAGTGACTTTCTTAAAGGCTTAGGGTTTGTGCAGTCGATGAATGATTATTCCCTTTTCATTAAATCTTCTTGTGATAAAGTGTTTTCTAATTGTTTATGTGGATGACATTCTGGTCACGGGCAATGATTTTGATCTGATTCAGTCTATTAAATCAGATCTTGATCATAAGTTCAAAATCAAGGATTTAGGGAAATTGAATCATTTTCTTGGTATGCAGTTTGTGTATGTTTCTGGTGGTGTGGTTCTTTTACAAAGGAATTATGCTCAGAGTTTGGTTTCTGATTTTAATTGTTCAAATGAAAAATCTGCTGTTAGTCCTCTTGATGTTTCACGAAAACTAAGAAGAAATGATGGTAAGGCCTTGAAGAATCCTACTCTGTATAGACAGCTAGTTGGTAGGCTCACCTTTTTGTCTCACAGTAGACCTGATTTGTGCTTTGCCATACAAGTTTTAAGTCAGTTTTTGGAATGTCCCACGGATGTGCATTTTCAGGCAGCTCTCCACACACTGAGATATGTCAAAGGAACTTTGGGTTACGGCTTGTTTTTCAATAACAGAAAGGATTTTGAATTGATTGCTTTATGTGATGCTGATTGGGCTAGCTGTCCTAATACTAGGAAGTCTATTAGTGGCTATTTCATTTGTTTTGGTGGTTGTCCTTTGTCCTGGAAGTCCAAGAAACAATCAAGTGTTGCTTTGTCTTCTGCAGAGTCCGAATACAGGGCAATGAGGCTGGTCACTTCAGAGTTGAGTTGGTTGACACGGCTGCTTGGAGAGCTTGGAGTTGCTGGACTGGAGCCGGTACCAGTTAAATCTGATAGTCAGTCAGCTATACACATAGCTCGCAACCCTGTTTTGCATGAGAGGACGAAGCACATCGAGCTGGATATTCATTTTGTGAGACAGAAGTTGCAGGAGGGGCTCATTTCGGTGGAGTTCGTTTCTTCAAAGGATCAGTTGGCGGATATTTTGACCAAAACACTTCCTGGAAAGCAGTACCCTCAGCTTGTTATGAAGATGGGCTTGAAGAGCTGGGAGAGCTTTGGCTGACTCTCTGGTTGATGTTCTGTATTATTTGCAAATCTTGCACTCCCTGCATGATTTGAGGGGGGGTAATAAGATAGGTTATGTTATGTTCTGTTTCACTTGTATGAAGTGATGCGTTTTGGTGTGTGGGTCTGTTTTATTTGTTTCGAGTGTCTAGTTGTTTAGGTCATTCTTTTCTCTTCTGTAATACTCTCGGTTCTCGTCTCCTTCTTCCTCTGAGCGATTCTGCTCTTCATCTGTAAGCATTCTGGGTTGGGTGTGAGTGTTGTACTCAAGATTCCGTGTTGGTTTCGAGTGATTAAGAGTGGGTATTTTCTTTTCATCTCCTCGCAGTCTAGAACCAAGAGGACTAAGATGTGACTCTTCGCATTTGTTCTATACTCAGGCCACAGAGAGGGAAAATTGGAGTTCGGGGTATTATACAACACAGTCTACATCATGGAAAGTTTCATGTGGGAAGTATACTTCGTTGTGTAGGAGAACCTCATGATTCCTGGTCTCTTGAGGTATCGAAGCACATGGATGTAACAACTTTGTATTGATCCTGATAAGGGTGCTTCATTTATTGATCAAGCATCAAGGGACTGCTTGGAGTATGCTACGTTTGGTCCAGTACGAATCAGGTAATTCATACTCTTTTAAAGGGTTTATACTTAGTGTGACCCTTTATTGGTGCGTTACGTTGATTCATAAACTTACATGCATTAAGAGCCCATTTGGATTCAAGGAAATCAAAATCATGAAGGAGATCGTAATTATATTAGCTAAGCGGAATTGCTTTCTTTAAGGTATTTCTTAAGCATTGAGTGGAGTTTAGGAATTTCATTCCAGGAAAGTAGCTAAGTCTCCCTAGGTCTTTAGTGCTAAGTATATCATATGGAGTTTACCACTATCCAATATGATTTCAAAGCCGTCACTACAAAAAAAAATGACATTTACCAACGGAACCCTATTCCAACGGATTTAATTATCTGCTGGTGTAGTTCATTTTAAAGAATGGGGCGGAACGTCTATGCTTACGGATAGTTTTTTTCGTCGGCAAAGTGGATTGAGGCTGAGATTTTATATTCACGGTTCTATCTTTCGTTGGCATAACACACCTCAAAAAAAATTTAAACCCGCCAAATACCATTTAGGGCGCGCTGATGAAAAGAAGAAAGGGTTATCGAAAGAAGGCTAACTCATCGCAGACTCAGCTCTCGCACTGCAATTCTTCCTCTGCGCGCCGCTCGTTGCTCGCCGCTCGTTGCTCGCCGCCCGCTGCTCGCCGCCCGCTGCTCGCCGCTCACCGCCCATTGCTCGCCGCCGGCCCCTCACCTTCCGCAGTTGTGACGGTTGTCGTTCTTCGCCACCACCAGTTCACCCAAGCAAAGACCAAGTAACTCTATACGTCCATAACCGCCTTAGTTTTCTATAGAATTTTATTTTTCTGCTGTGATTATACTTTTTGTTGAGAATCTAGTACGTGATGAAGAAAATGCCGAACGAGAACACCAAGATCGAAGTGAGTGAATTTGTTGAAATAAATTTTCTTGAGGTTAGTTTCTAGATTTAATAAGAGATGGTTGAGATGGATTTAATAAGAGAGGGTTGAAAATTTCAAGACGCAAACAGTTCTCAAATCTTTAATTTGTATAGTGTATTACGTACTGCATATCGTTCAAGGCTTGACTGCGATTTCATGTGCTACAAGTAGCATCCAGTAACCGAAACAATTTCCATATCTTTAATTAACAATGTATACCTTCTTTCTCCACATTCACGTTACTATTTATGTACTATACTACATGCGTGGTTTGGTCAGATAGAACCAATGCGATGGATTTACAAATTCAATGTGACTTTACTGGCAAACTGATTTTTTTTTTGAAAAAAAAACCTGCTTCCGCTATTAAACCATCACAGAAACACCATCCAAATTACGATTACTAGTAATCTTAATGGGCCGGAATGTCTTCAACCATCCAGGATTCAAAGCAACTTGTGGAAGTGAGAGTACTCTTTTCCCAGCTTCAACTGGTTGTTGCATTTGTGAGGTTTGAAATGAACTTTTGATTATCTCATATAATAATATAATTTGAAATGAATTGTACCAATCTGCGGGAGCTCTTCTGATTTCTGGTTTGAATGTCTATGTTCAAAATGCTTTTTTCTGTTATATTTGGAATAGGTCAGGGAGTTGTGTTTCATCATTTTGTTAAGGTGGTAGTTTCTGTGATTTGTTGTACCGTTTGTGGTATCGCTGTACTCTGGTGACTAAGCTACTGGCTGTAGAACTCCTGATAAAAAAATACTATCTGATAAGAAAATATAATCTAAATCTGATATCAATTGAGGAAGAAGTGAGACTGCCTTAACAAATGACCTGATGTGATAGGATGTTCGAGTTGGATAGTAAACTAAGTAGTAGTGCTCTATCAAAGATAGCAGTTTAAATTTATGAGGGAAACCAAAAGAATTTTCTGTTGAATACAATGACTACTTCCTCACTTGCTTCCCACCTCAAATAAAAAAGTGCATGTAAGGTTTCATTCCTTAATCAAGTAAGAAGCATTTAGAGGTGGCAAATGAACCGATATTTTTAGCGAGCTGGATTTGTATTACGCCTGCAAATAGAAAGGCTGCCTAATGGCTCCTATTTTATATTTTGAATATGGATTTATTTGAAAGGAGATGGGGATTTAGCTGAATATCTGGTTTCCGTCTGCATATCTATCGTGGGTAGCAGCGGCAGTAGCTTCGTTCGTGTTATCACTGATCTTAAGTTCACTTTCAGGTTGCTGCATCTATGAAGAAGGATGTTGATGGCCAGATACCAAACTACCCAAATTTTCCTGCAAAGCTATTGTGTATTCTGCACAATGTGACATTGCATGTAAAAACTCTATCATCCTCCCTTTGAATATGCTTCTTCTAACCTTCCCTCTATCAGCTATCTTTTTTACCTTGCTATTTGGATATTGTAATTCATTTTTGTCATAATTGATATGTAGGCAGATCCATATACAGATGAAGTATATGCTTAAATGACGCTGCAACCTGTTCCTTCTGTAAGTGATTTCTGTGACGGTATATAACATATCTAGGGTTCTGATACTCCTTTTTCTCCCTTAAGTGATGTATAGATTTTTGATTGGTTTTCTACTTGATGAAAAATAAGATGATTCATGGGTCTTATTACTGAGGGAAACTCTTATAGATTTCGAGGATGTGCATCAGAAAATATACCCCCAAAAAAACATATGTGGCTAAATAATCGTGTGATATGGTACTTTGTAGTTTGATAAAGAGGCACTTCTAAAGTCATAATGTCACTGATAGTAAATAAGCCACAACCAAACTTCTTCTGTAAGACATTAACTGCAAGTGACACAAGCACCCATGGAGGTTTCTCAATGCCCCGTCGAGCAGCAGAGAAGATTTTCCCTCCCCTTGTGAGTTTCTATGACAGCAGGTGTTTGCACATTTTTCTTTCAATAGTTTTGAGCTAATTGTCATATTATGTAGGATTACACAATGGCTCAAGAATTGGTTGTGAAGGACTTGCATGATACTGTGTGGACCTTTCAGCATATATACCGGGGTAGGTTCATCTTATGTGTTCAAATACTAGTTGATTGCTGTAAGTTGGCATCAAGTAGAGCTCTTCTTTTTGGTCTATCAACAAATATTATCTGGCTACACTTCAACATGAATTCATATCCTAGCAATTTTACACAAACCTCAACTGACAAGTCTTTTATTTGTTGCTGTACTGACTCATGACAAATATTTGCTGATAATTCTTGTCTCAGATAATATTTGTTGATACTTGACTCTGCGTCTTTTGGTGTTGAGCGCCTCATACTTAGATTCATTCTTGTGATTTTGTGTCTTCGACATGGCAATAAACAGTTACTTGTTTTTATCAGGTTCTAATGGGTGCGAGTGGAAATAAACAATATAAACCCCAAAGACTCCAGATAGTGTAATATGTTGACTGGAAGATAGCGCCATGGCTGAAATGAAGACCTTCTGGATGAAGTGGAAGCTTCAAAGTGAAAACAGTGTATTGGATAAAAACTATATATTTTGGATTGAAGGCTGAAACTAAAAACTTTTATCCAGCTTCTTGTTGCGTTGTAAACAACTAGCTTTTTCAATCTAGTGTGACTTTTTAATCTTGTTAGGTTGTATCAACTCTTTTGAGGTACATTATGTAATATATTAGATATGATTGAAGCTAGTTCATGTGTCTTGGTATTACTTTGAAAAACATGTTGGGAAAGGCAAAAATGGGCAATACTATGTTGTCCTTCAAACAACCTTTACCTACGGAAAGATCTGTGGGCATAGGTATAACTTTACCCACGGTTCAGTTTGTAAGAATAGGGGTGCATTTTTACCCACAGATAGTTCCGTTACTATAGGTGTGTTCAATTCGTTGTAAACAACAATTTTACAATGGTCTTTACTAACGGAAAAACCGTTGGCATAGGCTTTAACCCCTGCTACAACGTATGTGTTATCCGTTGGTATAGGTCAATACCCACGGTACATATGCCAACGGATTTTTAACCTATGCTAACGGAATTTTTCTGTTGGTAAATGTCATTTTTTTTTGTAGTGGTAATTGGTAATGACGCGTCATTACCAATTACATGAATGTCATAACATAAAATACAATTATAGTGATAAACTGACCTTTTTCCTTGATGAGCAACAATAGTGATTTATAATCAAATATAACCCCATTGAACCCCATACTCCATACATTTAGAAATAACCTAGAGCTAACACAAAATATACAAGACATGAGTCTAGAATTCTAGAGGAAGCCAGCTTTAGAGCCAATAAACCAAGTACAATAAAAAATAGTTCTATCAACATAAGAAGTTCATCCTTTTTTCCCTCCATGTATGCTTGTAGTTTTATCTTGATATTCTATCTATGGTCGAGCAATTCTTTTGGCTGAGGAGTAGCTATCTAACCTAGATTTCTACATTGTTAGTCTATGTTTTTACATTGTGATTATTCTTGCCTTACTTCTTGATATTATGAATTCCCTATCAATTTTTTTTAGAGAATTAAGTAAACAAGATACAATTGTTGAGCTTATATATTGATCAAGACCTTGAGGGTGAACACTGATTAAAAATCGACTTGAAGGGATAAAGGTTTAAATTGCACAATAAAGGGAATTCGAACTGAATATTGCTTGTCATTAGACTCCTAACTTGAGAGGAAAGAGTTTCACGTTACAAGTTAGTTTCCATTGTTTCAAGAGAACCTTGAAAATAAACTGAAGTTCTAGTTGGATTTTTAGGAGAAATAAAGGTAATGGAGAGGCATTTTCTTACTATGAAAAAATGGGACATTCTGTCAATACCTGCTATGCCAAGAATGGTTACCCAAAGGGGTGGAAGTTTGGAAAAAACCAAAGGATAGCACCAAATGTCAGTTGTGAAGAAGTTAGGGATTAACTAGTTTCTTCAATTATTTTGGGATGAATAAAGAGTAGTTAAGACTTAAGCCATCTAATTGATTTCTTGCAGAAAGCTTAAGTGGATGAAGAGAGCAACACTTGCAACTTTGCATGTAACTTATGCAGAGCAAATTACATGTGCTATTGTTTAAATACTGTTAATAAGTCACGCTTGAATAGTTTGCAAGAGAGGCGGATATTAGACAGTGGTGCTACTGACCATCTAAGTGGAAAAAAGTTGTTTAAAAACACTTGTTAACTGCATATGACTTTTGGTTGCTTGGGATGTGTAACTGTGGCAAAGAAATCCAGAGGAAAGTTTACTTCTCATGCTGACAACTGTGTCTATTTGGGTCCTAGTTTATCCAGCAAAGGTCACTAGCTAACTACTTCGCCTTACATGCATCAAGATTATGATCATTAAGGATGTGAAGTTTTATGAAGAAGTATTCGCTTTCCTAGATCCAAAATCAATTGATTCTAACATAGAACAATTGATACCCGTTGATGAAAATAATAAGTTCTTCGAGGAAGATGTTTACAACCCACGCCATAGGTGGATCTTCTAAATGGCACCTAGAAAGTTGAAAATACGATTGAAACTAGGGGTGTTAAATAATAATCGGAACGGTATAAAAACTGGCAAAACCGCACCGAAACTTTGGTTAACCGAACCGTTTAAATAAGGTTTCGGTTATCAGTTTTAACAAAAACGTTTAACCGAAAAAATTTTTAAGCCTTTTAACTTTTAAAAAATATTTTTTACACAATAAGTATAAAATTATACAGATAATTATTATATGTATAAAAAATAAGTATAAAATTATATGGTTAATTATTATAATGATAATAAAGCTGATAAAATATTAACAAAACCGATAGTTAACCGGTTCATGACTGGAACAAAGTCAGTAAAATGTAATTTATTTACTAATTATTCAAACAAAATACAAATTTACATGATTCTGGTTAACCGTAAAACCGCACCAAAACTGGCAATTAACCGGTTTAAAGTTTACCAAAAAGCCGGTTAACCGGTTATGAACACCCGAGAGAAGTAGAGCCACTTTGCATCTGTCACAAGAAACATAAACAACTAGGTCTGGAGAAGAACAAACCACTCTAGAACCTGAATAACTTGTTATTGATCTTGTTCATGAAGCACACCATTCAGGCCTTTGAAGATCCAACCAGTAGTCACCATCAACAACTTGCTAGATTACAAGAATATTTTGTTAGCAGTATCACAAAAGAATCCAATAATGAAGATCTTTTCTCAAACATCCCAATGGCTAGAGTTTCTAGAGAAGATCTCCAAGGGCATTTTATGTCAGTTCATAACCTTTTAGATATTCAACCTCATTATGTTTGTAATGGAACAATTCAGTTTCAAAACCAAAATCACAATGAACCACATTCTTTTACGTAAGCTAGTCGGTGTTTTCAATAGAGAGAAGCAATGGTGAGAGAATTGCAAGCTTTATCTGAAAATGGGACATGAGATATTACCACTCTTCCCAAAGGAAAGAAAGCCATGGGATGCAAGTGGGTATACAAAGTTAGATTGCGGGCTGATGGAAGTTTGAAGTGGTACAAAGCAAGGTTGGTAATTAAAGGGATACATATAAAAGGCTCGGATAGATTACACTAAAACTTTCTGACCAATAGTCAAGATGGCTACTCTCTGAAATCTTCTTACCCTTGTTGTTAAGAAGGATTGGATTGTTGAACAATTAGATGTCAACAATGATTTTCTCCACGGCTACATAGACTAGGAAATCTACATGAAACTTCCTCCTAGCCTTGACCACCAAGATACTACTCAGGTTTGCACACTCAAGAGATTTCTATATGGCCTTAAACAGGCATCTTACTAGTGGTATGCCATAATGGTTGAGTTCCTTAAGAACATCGGTTACACAAATTCCTACAATGACTGTTCTCTTTTCATTAAGAGAAGGATAAGATTAGTTTAACTTTTTTGGGCATCTATGTGGATGATGTTTTGATATGTGGCAATGACACCAAGGAGATAGAATTCAAGATTAAGGATCTGGTAAACTGTATTATTTCTTGGGAATGGAGTTCCTTTGGACAGATGATGTCCTCTGTATTACTCAAAGAAAATACAACAACAACTTAATTAAAGACTATTGTCTTCACGATGCTAAAATTGTTGTCGGCCTATTGGAACCTCATGATAAGCCATTGGTTAAAGATGGGGGTCTTCTTTAACATCCGAAGGAATACAAGTGATGAGTGTCCAAATGATTTTAGGGATGCATTTCATATGTTAAATACACACTTTTCATTCTCATTTCTCCATTCTAGCTAGTTTTCCTCTAGTTTTATGTTTTATTGTTCTTACACATTTATTGCTTAAACGGGAGGAATAATATAACTAGGATTAAAGTAGACGAAGAGATGAACACGTGGGCACAAACGGATCCAAAATCTGAGCTAAAACGAAGAAACTGAAGCAGAAACAAGTTGAGGTTGCTTTATGGAAGTGTGGTTTGGGTTTACAAACCCTGACCACACCCAGAACGCACTTTCTGCCTATTTTAAACTCTGGTCCAAGTTTTTGTTCGGGTTTACAAACCGGACCACTCCCAGAATATATTTTCTACCCATTTTTCACCCTGGTTCGGGTTTGTGTCCAGGTTTACAAACCCGGACCACACCCAGAAGCAACAGAGACGCGTTTTAACACACGGAAAAAAGAGAGAGAAGGGGGGAGTCGAGCCATGCACACCAGAACGAGCAGAAAAGAAGAAAAGAAGAGAGGAGGAAGAAGAAGAAAGGAAGAAGAGAAGAAGGAAAAAAGAGAGGAAGATCCCCCTTACCATTGAAGTTCTTCTCCAAGCTTAATCATGGTTATCTCTTCTCCCTCTTCTCTTATTTGTGCTTTAATGGAGGCTTGACCTCACGTGTAGCTAGGGATTTGGATTTTGCCCCAAATCCCCCAAACTCCATTGTTGAATCTTGGATTGATGTTTATGCTATATTTTAGTCCTTATTCTTAATTGAAGATGATTATTGAGTGATATGGTTTTTAAGCTTGTCTTTGTTAATTTGGGGATTTGCTTAGGGTTTGCTCTAATTAATTGTCATTTTGTTAAATTGGTTGGTTTGATATCACTGATTAGTTTAGCATTAGTGTGGATTTCTATGGATGGATTTTCGGAAATAGAAATCTAGACCGTTGGGACTAAATCAATGTTAGCCAATTTTCACTGATTTTGAGAAGAGGTTCTCATTGCAACTCAGGGTAGATCCGTGCTTAATGCTTCCGATTGAATTGGAGACTCGAACTAACAGTCAGTTTTCGTATAAATTGGTTAGAATTAATAGATCAAGATTTGGATATTAATTAAATTCACGTTGTTTAGCAATTTATCGAAGATTCGACAATTGGTAGTAAAGGGTTGCGGGTGCAATTTCCTATCCTGAGCTACACATATGCTATATTAGTTAGTTTAGTTTTATTGCTTTTCTTTTATTTCTTCTATCATAACCCAAAATCTGAACCCCCCAGTTTACATTTATGCACTTTTATTTGTATTATTGCATGTTTACTAAGCTTATAATGAGTTAGACAGTTGTGAAGTCTCTGTGGATATGACACTTGTTGTACTGCTTCGACTAGGTTCACTGCCCATTAGTTAGCAAGATAGTTTCTCTATTTTTTTTGCCCAACAACAGGCGCCGGGTTGGCAAATTGAATTACTTGACCAATACTTGCCTGACCTAAGCTTCACAGTTCAACTTCTAATCCAATTTATGTAAGATCCATGTGATAGACACATGACTTCTTCTCTCCATGTTCTGCACTATTTGAAAGGGACAATAAACACTGGATTATTCTTCAACAAGATCGCTGATACAAAGTTAGTTGATTATTGCTATTCCCAGTGGCAGACAGATAGTATAAGTTGTGGGGGCAAGTGCCCCCACAGGTTATGGAGAAAAAAACGGGTATGTTTACCCGTATAGTAAACATAGGCACCAACCTACTAACTTCAAATACTTTTTTTTTATTTGTCTCACTTAATACATAAATAGAGTGAGCCTTCTTTACGTTACTTTTTCAATCCCACCGCCCTACACAAGTAATAAACTGTCAATCTATAACACCCCTACGCTAATCACATCATTAACATCAAATCTCCTCGTTCCTTATTACATTCGCAGCGGAAAAATTACAATACCTCGGTGGGTGAAACAATGCCATTAGCCACCCACGTGACTAACAAGGCCTAAACTACAACAGTAACGGTCTGATGGACCGGAATTTGAGTACTCCTAACACACATCATCATTCCACTCTTAAACCGAGTCATGTACACTTACAATTCAATTATACCGAGTTTATCACATTCTCTATGCCGATAACACATTCGGACTTACCCTACTAATACATACAATTACAACTGTATTTAAAGCAGCTACCCATGCTTAACCACAATCCCCGTCCTACTCTCGAACGGTAATCATCTCCATTGTACCTGAAAAATAATGGGCGGCCCCAAAGGGGCTCAACACCTTTACTGATATGGTAGACATGCAACCCGCTACTACCGGGTCACACCCAACTTATTCTCATCTGAACATGCGATTGATTTTATTTAAATCATGACATGAAATGCTGTAAACACGCAACATGCATGCATTCAACAGTATTCAACAATAGAATACTAACAACAAGGATAACACATCAAGTTCATTAGGTTAATTTACCTTGTTCTTTAGGCCTTGAGAAACCCTATCTCAAGTAAGCGTCATTTAGCTTAGTTACTAACTTATTCATCTTCGTCGGATAGTTTATATTTGTTCTCTTAGATCTACAGACACTCTCTGGTCTCGATCTTGTTTTCTCGATTATTCTTCCCTTGAATAATTTTTAAGTTAAGCCTCCTCGGCCTCCGGGCAGAGACACATATAGATCTCACCACCGGGCTTTTATAATCTCAACACGGAATTAGAAACATTCTCTCATGTTTTCTCTTCCTTACCCATAATACCCAGATTACCTCTTTAGACGGGTAAGCTCTACTAGTCTCACTCCAAACGGGCATCACATGTGGCTCACGGCCCCGCAGGGCTCCACTATATGGCATACAACCCTGTAACAAGGGAGTTCGACCACGGAATCAGAAACAAACGCTCTATTGTTTCCTCTTCCTTGCACGCGTGACTCACAATCCCCCTAACCCACTCTCAGGGTTAGTAATAATATATACTCATATATATTAGTCAGAAGCACCTCTCTTGTTGCCATCTCACAATCTTAAGAAGTTTTCCTAATTCATTGTATACACCGATTTAAGGGTCGCCCCTATTCCGTTATTTAGAAGTTTTGGTTCTCTTCTCATGTTGGGTCGCATCCTTATATAGGAGGTCGACTAGTCATTAAGATGGGGTTTAATAACCCGTATGTCTCTTTTTCCTTTTCTCATGGGTTCATACCATTGAACCATCGTTGTTCTCTTAACAGAGGTTTCTTATATCCTTTCCACTATTATTTATTTTGTGGGTTGTTTCGTTTCGATTCTATAACCATTATTTGTCTTTCTTTCAAGAGTTGGTCAACTATTCTAAGTAAAATCGCAAGCTCAAGCAAAGACGGTTAGCTCACACAAGGAACAACAAGCATCAGGATATAATATGCAATAACCTTTTTCATGCATTTATCTTATTAGGTCAGTGCACATAAACAGGTAGCACACAAAGCCGAGTGTAACTCGGTAGGACACAAGTTGCAAGAAAACCATACCTTTCACCAAGGGGATTACTCTAGCGTTTGTCTCATGCTCCTTAGACAATTCTCGCATCATTGATATCATTCCAAACGTTTCTATTAACGTTAATGCACTACAGAATTAAACGACTATTGCGCCCGTAGTTACCCCGTTATCCCGTTAATCTTCACTTTACTCTTGTGATCTTAAGTTCTCACTTTCACATTCAATCTAACACTTGTTTATACTCCAAATGACCTTTACATGTCACCAAACGAGTCTTAATTATCATATAATACCATTACCATTCAATCCCCATTCATTCAGCCACATTTATACACTTTTGGAAGGATTTTGAGTGTGGTCCAGGACTTGGTCCGGACCTACACTCCCGGACCAACTCGTTTTGTGACTTTCGGGACATTTTTGACACTGTCTAGGACTGCATACAGGGATAAGGTCCCGGACCAGTCTTAAACTTCAGTTTCGGCCCTATTGTGATGGTGGTCCGGGACTTTATGCAAGACCTAAGTCCTGAACCAATGTTACAGGTGATATTCGGTAGATTTTTCATGGTGGTCCAGGACTACTTCTTAGACCTAAGTCCCAGACCCTGCTATACTCTGCAACATTTTGATATTTTCAATTTCAATTCCAACCTCAATTCTTGCCCAATTCCTTCCTAATCTTTCCACATGTATTCTACATGTTTAAACACCATAATCATGCATTAAACCTTCCTAAAACCATTGATCAACTCATCACTCAATCTTTGATCAATTAACAACTTTCATTCTCATTTTTCTGCACTTTGCAACTTAGTGCCTAGATTTCTAAGTTGTTCATTTGCTCACCATTTCTCTAACTCAATTGTTTCACCAACAATCATTTTGACCATAACAATTCCTTCCTAGACATTTTCATTTTCATAACTCAAGTCCATCCTTCATTTTCAAGGTCATACACACTAGTTCCTTTGTAGAAATTCCAAGACACTCCAACTCCATTCTTGCTACAGATTTTTTGCCCAAATCTATTCAACCTTATACTCTAGTTTTGGTGAGTTTAATTCACTCATTTACACTCTACTTCCTTCTAAATTCTCAGGTTCCTCAACTCATAACAACACCTAAAACACTTGATTCCTACAATAATTTTGCTATAACTTCGTTACTACACTAGCTTATCCAAGTTTCCATTCTCTTCCTCACCTAATCCAAAATATCCACAATTCAACATAGGCTAACCAAATCCTTAGTGGATTCTTGATAAGTGTGAAATTGATATGATTTATAGGTGCTAAATTCTTATTTTATGTAGCATTTTTATACGCCTTCTCACACTTATCGTATGCTTTTCATGACTCTTACCTGGGCAAAAACTGATGCAAATTTATATTTTAAAAGCAGGAAATGATGTTAAAAATGCATATATCTCCTCACAAGCTTTCCAACGCGCAAAGGGGAACAAATCGGAGCTCATATGAAGAATTTGGACCCTGTCAAAGTTGTGTCCGGTGCGATATATTTATATATATATTTACGAGACTGCCGTGAAAGGACTGAGAAGGAGAAGGGGGAAGATTGGAAATATAAAAGAAAGTAACTCCAAAGGTTATTGATGAAGGGAGTTAATTGAAGATAGTAACTCTAGTGTTTTCCATAACTTATTGATGACGGAAGTAAATTGAAAAGAGTAACTTAAATTATGAATCAACTGAAGGGCCTCCATTTACTTCGCGAAACCGAAGGAAATTAAAATGAGTCATCAAGGAGCAAACAAAGAGTCTTCAATTACACTTATAAATATGAAAGACTTTGGAGAGAAACTCATCCACTCATCCATTCAACATTCAGGATTCAGAATTTAGAAGAGAGCCGCGACCTAGTTCCTCCTCTCCAGCCGTGCAACACCAAGGTGCAACCAAGGAGAATTTCTGCATCAATTTCTCCACTTTGTTCAACCCTACAACTAGCAAATCTTTGGGATTCGACATAGAGATGATTTCTACTCCTTCTCCTCTAGTTGTTTCCTCTTTTGATATGCTCGGCTAAGGGATTAAACTCCGGGGAATGGTGGTTGTAAATAGTTTAGTTTTGCAGAATTATTATTAGTTGATTTGGGATCTATCAGGGGTTTGTTTCAAATTATAAATATTGTTTGCGCTATCAATGAAACTTGCTATTTTATTTTTAGCTTTGCGAAAGTTGTCAAGATCTGATCCGTGATTGACAACTAGGTCGTTATAATCTGTTAATCTGTGGATAGCTTAATCTGATTGATGAGTTAACCTTCAGATGCAATTTTAATTTGTATGCTTAATCCCTCTGCGTTAGTAGTGATAGGTTTATGATTTAATCTGTCGCGTTCTACACAGTGGAGTTCTAATCGGCTAGGATTTAGTCTTTTAGAAACTTGTCAAAATTTGCCGAACCCTATCCCTAATCAACTGGTAATAGAACTGTAAGACTTAACCAGGAAAGACCACCTGAACCCGGAGTTCCGCTTTCGATATATTTTTATCAGTCACTCTTTGCTTGTTCTTAATTTTATTGATCAACAATTTCCCCCGATTTACAGCTTTTGCTAGGATTAGATTTACTTTTTAGTCCCCTGGTTCGATACCCCGGTTGCTCATATTACTTTTACTGCTACGACCGGGAATTATTTTGCAACCCGTAGGTTTATTTTTTTTAATTTCTAGGATTAATTTCGTAGTTTTTAATATATATAAAAAAACCGTTTGCAAATTGGCGCCGTTGCCGGGGACTAGATATTTGTCTAGTCCTTAGCCTTGGTTGTTAATTGTTTTGATTTTCTATTATTTGGTCCTTAGCCTTTGTATATTTAGTTCTTTTATTTTAAAGTTTTTTTTTGTTCTTATCTAATTTATTTATTTTTTTTCTTTTTTCTTCTTTTAGTTATTCTCCTAATTTTATATTATTCTAGTTTATATTTTAGTTTATTCGGGTTTTAGTTTATTCTGTTATTATTTCTTTCTTGTCTTAATTTCATTATAAATTAATTTCTTTTTGGTTTTGTTTTCAAAATTTTATCTTGCTTTGTTTTAGTCGACTCCTTAATTTAATTTTATTCTGTTTTCTTTTCTTTTATTTTGTTTTATCTATTAGCTTAATTTTATTTTTAGTTATTTCGTTATTTTACATATTTTACTTCTATATTTATTTATTTTAGTTCTAATTCTCTATTATTCTGTTTTGTTTCTTCTTCTCCTTACCTTTTGCAGGTAGTTGATGGTGCATACCCGTTCGCGGTCAGACACTCACCTTGATTGGGACAAAGTTCTAGACCCGGAGATCGAGCGCACCTTTCATCTAGCTCAACGCCAACAGAGATTTCAAAGACAATTAGAAATGGCGGCTCCTGCAAATGGTGCCCAGGCGATGAGGCAGTTCAACAGGCCAGCAGCTATTCCCAGAAGAAGCCCAGTAGCTCTTCCTGCGCTGACGCCTGCCCTTATTGAAGAATGGAAGGGATTGAAGCCTTCACATCAGAACAAAGTCATTCGTGAGTTGCCCACAGGCACATTTGATGGCTCCGACCCCAATGACGCCCTAGATCATGTCAACCGATTTCTTATTCATGTTGATCAGATAGGGTGCTCAGAAGGTCTTCTGGAGTATGCGAGAATGAGTTTGTTCCCTAGCAGCCTCGCTGGTGAAGCAATGAAGTGGTTCTACCGCCTTCCTTCCGGTATCATCACCACATGGACAGACATGACCACCAGGTTCTACGATAAGTACTATCCTATCTCTAGAACTATGGATTTGGTTGCTGCTTTACTTGCTTTTAAGCAGAGAGGTGATGAGACGATATGTGAGGCGTGGGACCGTTTTAAAGAGATGCTCCGTCAGTGTCCTCACCACGGGCAAGACCTCACGTGTATTGCCATGACGTTCTTCCATGGGTTGCACCACATTCATAAGGCAGAGGTTAGATCAGCTTTGGGTGGAGACATCCTTAACCGATCTGGAACTGATTTTATGGCGGCCATGGAGACCTACATCGAGGAGGTTCGTCAGTGGGGAGCTGAGGGTAGTCGGACTATGACTGTGAGTGCCAAGGGAGCTAAGAATTTGGATCCTTGGATGGAGCAAATGGCAGAGTCTCAGGCTCAGCAATCGACTCTAGTGAGCTCCTTGGTTAAGAGGTTTGATGACTTTTTACTTAATGGTCAAGCCCCTCAGCAGGTCAAGGTAATAGCTTCTTCTTCTGATATTCTATGCTCTCATTGTGGTGGAGACCACCCTTTTGAAGTATGTCCTCAACTGGAGGAAATGCGGTGTGCTGAAAATGCAAACTTCGTGGGACAAGGGAATTACCAACAGACATGGAATCGAAATCAAAACCAGAACTTCAGGTATGGTAATTCCAATGATGTTTCTAATCCTAATCTTTTACAGAGAAATGTGCAGGGTCCCCCAGGTTTTTCTAGGCAGCCCTACACTCAGGCTCGTCCTCAGGGACAGATGCAGCAGGGCCAAAGCTCGTACCAGCCACCAGCTAAATCAGCTTCTGACTTAAAGATGGAGCAACTCCAGGATTTGATAGCTTCTATGGCTACCACCCAGAACGCACACATGCAAGATCAAAGAGTTATCAATCAATCCTTGATCACTGGTCAAAAGAATCTTGAACAACAGATGAACCAGATACTAGCCAATCAGCAGCAGCAAAGGCAGTCTGGCTCGTTTCCATCTCAACCTCAGCAAAACCCGAGGGAGACGGCCAAGGCCTTGAGGATCTGTAATTGTGGTGTATCTTCTGAGGCTCAGTCTGTAGATGAGTTTGGTGCTGCAGTGCAGTTGAGGAGTGGGAAACAGTTGGCAGATAATCATCAAGACCAAGTGGTTGTAGACCAAACTGGTGAAGAGGTTGACCCTCCACTTGTCGGCGTACCATCAGGGTCTACAGCTCCACCTGTGGTAGTTTCTGAGGAGATACAGGCTCCTAATCTTCCACCTCATTCTCCCTCCCCTTCTAATATTCATGTTGATGTGCCTTCTTCTACTCCTAAGCAAGTAGAACTTCCATTTCCAAATAGGATGAAGAAGAAGCACTTAGATGAGCAGTTTGCTAAATTTTTAAGTATTTTTAAGAAACTGACTCTTGATATTCCTCTTATTGATGCTCTACAGGAGATGCCAAATTATGCAAAATTTCTGAAGGATCTCCTCACTCAAAAGAAGAAAAAGAAAGACAAGGAGACTGTCCATCTGACTGAGGAGTGCTCTGCTGCTTTACTTCGAGCACTTCCTCCTAAGCAGAAAGATCCGGGCAATCCCATTGTGCCTTGCTTTATTGGTGATGTGGACTGCGGCAGTGGTCTGTGTGACCTGGGTGCGAGTATCAACATTATGCCTTATGCCACCTTCTTAAAGGTGAGAGGCGGAGAGCTACATCCGGTCCCTTTCAAGCTCCAACTTGCTGACAGATCTGAAATTAAACCGATGGGGATTGTGCGAGATCTGGTGGTGGGGGTTGACCGCTTCATCTTCCCAGCAGATTTTGTGGTTCTAGACATGGATGATGACGTGGAGGTTCCTCTCATTCTAGGACGTCCTTTTCTGAGTACTGCCAAGGCTGTCATAGATGTTCATGATGGTAAAATCACCTTGCGGTACGAGGACGAAAAGATTGAATTTGATATGAAAAAGATGATGAAGTTCAGTTCCACTTCCGCTCATTCAGTTATGTCGGTAAGTCTCGTTGATGAGGAAGGGGAGGTATGTGAACTTTCTGCTGATGACGAGGTTTATTCTCTATCTTCTTCTTCTTCTTTTACTGACTATGAACCTTTGGAACAAGTTCTTGTCTCTTCTGTTGAAGATAAGACTTCTGATGTTGAGGTTAATGCAGCTTTAGCTCACGTGGAGAGAGGGAAGGCAGGTTTTCAAGCTTATCGCCCTCCATTGGAGAGGCTTGATAGAGATATTCAGCGACCTGTTCCTTCTGTGGAGCAGCCTCCAGTTCTTGAGCTTAAGGAGCTCCCCTCTAATCTCAAATATGTCTTTCTTGCTGATAACAATTCTTTGCCTGTCATTGTCTCTTCTACTTTGACTTCTGGGCAGGAAACTAGGTTGCTAGAGGTGCTCAGAAGGCATAAGAGAGCCATTGGATGGACCTTGGCTGATATCAAGGGAATTGATCCAGCCTTCTGCACTCATCACATTTATATGGAGGAGGACTACAAGCCTATTCGACAGCCCCAGCGTCGCCTCAACCCCAATATGAAAGAAGTTGTAAAGAAGGAGGTGTTGAAGCTTCTGGACGCTGGGATCATCTACCCCATTTCTGACAGCACTTGGGTAAGTCCTGTACAAGTTGTGCCTAAGAAAGGTGGGTTTGAGGCTGTTATCAATGATCAAGGTGAGTCTATTCCTCAAAGGAAAATTACTGGTTGGCGTATGTGTATTGATTACAGACGTTTAAATTCTGCCACCAGGAAAGATCATTTCCCCCTTCCTTTTATTGATCAAATGCTAGAAAGATTGGCTGGTCAGGAATATTACTGTTTCCTAGATGGATTTTCAGGGTATTTCCAAATCCCCATTGCACCTGAGGACCAGGACAAGACTACTTTCACTTGTCCCTATGGAACCTTTGCTTATCGACGGATGCCATTTGGGTTGTGCAATGCCCCAGCCACTTTTCAGCGTTGCATGCAGGCTATTTTTGCAGACTTCATTGAGCAGAGCATAGAGGTATTTATGGATGATTTTTCTGTTTATGGTTCTGACTTTGATGTTTGTTTAGCACAGCTCGATCTTATCCTAGGCCGATGTGAGGAGACCCATCTGGTTCTCAATTGGGAGAAATGCCATTTTATGGTAAAGGATGGGATTGTGTTGGGCCACAAGGTGTCTGCTAAAGGGATAGAGGTGGATAGAGCTAAAGTGGAAGTTATCGAGAAGCTTCCAGCACCTACCTGTGTTAAGGAGGTAAGAGCTTTTCTTGGGCATGCAGGATTCTATCGTCGGTTTATTCAGGATTTTTCAAAAATTGCTAAACCGTTGACAGATCTGCTTCTGAAAGATGCCCCATTTCTATTTTCTGAAGAATGTCTTTCTTCCTTCAATTTAATTAAGCAAAAGTTGGTAGCTGCCCCTATTGTTGTTTCTCCTGACTGGTCATTGCCATTTGAGATTATGTGTGATGCTAGTGACTTTGCAGTAGGTGCAGCCCTGTGCCAAAGGAAAGACAAAGTTTTGAGAGTTATTGCTTATGCGAGTAAAACTCTTAATGATGCTCAGAGAAATTACACTACCACTGAGAAAGAGCTTCTGGCTGTGGTTTTCTCCTTGGATAAGTTCAGATCTTATTTATGGGGAAGTAAAGTGATTATTCATACTGACCACACTGCTCTTAAGTATTTGTTTGCTAAGAAAGAGGCCAAGCCTCGCTTGCTACGTTGGATTCTTCTTCTACAGGAATTCGACATAGAGGTGAGAGATAAGAGTGGGAAACTCAATGTTGTTGCTGACCATCTCTCTAGGATGATAACTCCTGATGATGGTATTCCTATTAATGAATTCTTTCCTGATGAAACCGTTTTCAGTATTTCCAAACTGCAAGAGCCATGGTATGCTGATCTGGCAAATTTTCTTGTTTCTGGTGTTGTTCCTCATGATTTCTCCTATGCTCAGAAAAAGAAATTCCTTTCTGATTCTCGTCATTATATTTGGGAAGACCCTCACTTGTTTCGAGTGTGTGCAGATGGTTTAATTCGCAGGTGTCTTCCTGATGATGAGGTGAACAGCGTGCTGGAGTTTTGTCATTCAAGGGAAGCTGGAGGCCATCATGGATCTCATAGGACAGCAGCCAAGGTTTTGGAATCCGGATTCTATTGGCCCACACTGCATAAGGATTGTCAAAATTTTGTGGCTCGCTGTGACAGTTGCCAGCGTATGGGGAACACCTCTAGGCGATATGAGATGCCTCAGCATGGCATTTTGGAGGTTGAGCTTTTTGACTGCTGGGGTATTGACTTCATGGGACCCTTTCCTTCTTCTCAGGGTTTCCAATATATTCTTGTGGCAGTGGACTACGTGTCCAAGTGGGTTGAAGCGATTCCCTGCCAACATGCTGATTCTAAGACGGTGGTCAAATTCTTAAAGAAGCACATCTTCACACGCTTCGGCGTCCCTCGAGCTATCATTAGTGATGGAGGTACACACTTCTGCAATCGGAGCATTGATGCCCTGATGGCTAAGTACGGGGTGCATCACAAAGTTGCCCTTGCTTACCATCCTCAGACGAATGGGCAAGCTGAAGTGTCAAATAGGGAGTTGAAATGGATCCTCCAGAAGACGGTTAATTCCTCCAGGAAGGATTGGGCTCTGAAGCTCGATGATGCTCTTTGGGCCTACCGCACAGCCTATAAGACTCCCATTGGTATGTCACCATTTCGATTGGTTTATGGGAAGTCTTGTCATCTCCCAGTGGAGCTTGAGCACAAGGCTTATTGGGCTATCAAGGCCCTGAATTTTGACATAAGTACTGCTGGTGAGAAGAGGAAGCTACAGCTCTCTGAGCTAGAGGAGTTGAGGGATCAAGCTTACCACAATGCGAAGATTTACAAGGAGCGGACCAAGAGGTTCCATGACCAGCTTCTCCTTAAAAGAGACTTCAAAATAGGAGACTTGGTTCTGCTCTATAATTCACGGTTGAAGCTTTTCCCTGGGAAGCTCAAGTCTCACTGGGCTGGTCCTTTCAGGGTTGTGGGTGTGACTCCTTACGGTGCCTTTGAATTACAGAACAAGAAGGGTGAAATCTTCAAAGTTAATGGGGCCCGTCTCAAGAAATATACTTGTCCTACTGATGTTTCTACTGGTTTGCTTGGTGTTTCTTTTGTCCAGGTACAGCAGGACTCTTCTACCCCTATTTTGGAGTCGGCGCTACCTAAGAAGAAGTCCATTCCATGGCGCCTTAAGCATAAATTCAGGAAGCTACGCACCTTGGCTTTAGGATGCTGTGGGACCCTTCCCTCTTCCTCTCCTCTCTGAATCTGGTCGATGAGTCTAGCTAGAGACTTTAAAGCAGAGCAGCTTGGTGGGAGGCAACCCACCGGTTTGTATTTCTTTTTGTTTCTTAATTTTTTTTTTTTACTTTTTTTATTTGTTTGTGGTGTGTTGGCGGCTACTATTATGCTTCATGCAAGAGCCTTGGCTCTTATTTTTATACTAAAGATTTTGTCCGGTTCCACTTGAGTTCTTCTGGCTATGCAGATTATATTTCTCAGCTTGGTTACTTTGTCACTTAGCTGAACTCAAGTGTGGGGTTGGCCTTGCTACACACCCTGAGCGGACTCTGGGGAGTATTCTAGTTCTTTTCACTCTTTATGTTTCACATGCTCCCCTCTGTATAGCTGTGTGCGATTTTGTTTCCCTGTTGGATTGCTTGCACAATGTTAATTCTTCCTAAGCAATGAGGACATTGCTTCACTCTAAGTGTGGGGTGGGGTAAGCTCCTTCGCCGCTTGTTTTTTTGTGCATCTTTGAGCTCTTTTCTCTTGCATTTGTTACAGTTTAGCAGTGGTTGCTCAACTTGGTAGGGAGTCATAGAGGAAGTATTGTTGGTTAGCTGGTCTTGGGGTGCAAAATTTTGAAATTTTATGGTTTTATTTGCTGAACTGAAGTCATTGTTCTATAAATGCTGAAACAAATGAGAATATTCTCCATCTGAACCTTGCTTTTAGCTTTGAGCCTTGGAATGATTTGGTTTGAAATGGTTGGAAAAGAACAAGGCAAGGTACTCCGCTGATCCTAAGCATGCTAATTCTAATTCTGATCCAAAATCAGGCCTCGTACACTTGGTTATTAAGTCCTTTGGGGTGCTTCATCACCTAGCTACCTAAGATCCTTGTGATCTGGGATAGTTGACCCAAAGCCGCTACATGGGTGGAGAGAAAAGTCTGTGGTGAAAGAAATTAAAAGCGCTTTAATTGAAATATTTATGCAAATGTTGTGCTGAATATAGATTATTTTCTTTTATGGATCAAGAGTATGTGGCATTGAAAGGTACGATGGAATATGATCTTACTTCATGCCCCTTGTCGTTTCTGTGGTTTGTGAAGGAAAAAGGTGGATTGGCTCAAGGTTAAGGGCTAGGCTCTAATGGTTTTGTTTCTCATCTGTTAGCTTCGAATGACTTCATGTTTTCTCAAAAGAATGAATTGTTTGAATAGTTTGAATTGCCCCCATGATTGGTAAAGCTAGCAATTCCTTTTTTCTGTGCTCTTCCTTTTCTGTTGAGTTCCAATAGCTTGACATTACTTGTGCTTGAGAGTTTTGCTTGGGGACAAGCAAAAGGCTAAGTGTGGGGTGATTTGATAAGTGTGAAATTGATATGATTTATAGGTGCTAAATTCTTATTTTATGTAGCATTTTTATACGCCTTCTCACACTTATCGTATGCTTTTCATGACTCTTACCTTGGGCAAAAACTGATGCAAATTTATATTTTAAAAGCAGGAAATGATGTTAAAAATGCATATATCTCCTCACAAGCTTTCCAACGCCGCAAACGGGGAACAAATCGGAGCTCATATGAAGAATTTGGACCCTGTCAAAGTTGTGTCCGGTGCGATATATTTATATATATATATTTACGAGACTGCCGTGAAAGGACTGAGAAGGAGAAGGGGGAAGATTGGAAATATAAAAGAAAGTAACTCCAAAGGTTATTGATGAAGGGAGTTAATTGAAGATAGTAACTCTAGTGTTTTCCATAACTTATTGATGACGGAAGTAAATTGAAAAGAGTAACTTAAATTATGAATCAACTGAAGGGCCTCCATTTACTTCGCGAAACCGAAGGAAATTAAAATGAGTCATCAAGGAGCAAACAAAGAGTCTTCAATTACACTTATAAATATGAAAGACTTTGGAGAGAAACTCATCCACTCATCCATTCAACATTCAGGATTCAGAATTTAGAAGAGAGCCGCGACCTAGTTCCTCCTCTCCAGCCGTGCAACACCAAGGTGCAACCAAGGAGAATTTCTGCATCAATTTCTCCACTTTGTTCAACCCTACAACTAGCAAATCTTTGGGATTCGACATAGAGATGATTTCTACTCCTTCTCCTCTAGTTGTTTCCTCTTTTGATATGCTCGGCTAAGGGATTAAACTCCGGGGAATGGTGGTTGTAAATAGTTTAGTTTTGCAGAATTATTATTAGTTGATTTGGGATCTATCAGGGGTTTGTTTCAAATTATAAATATTGTTTGCGCTATCAATGAAACTTGCTATTTTATTTTTAGCTTTGCGAAAGTTGTCAAGATCTGATCCGTGATTGACAACTAGGTCGTTATAATCTGTTAATCTGTGGATAGCTTAATCTGATTGATGAGTTAACCTTCAGATGCAATTTTAATTTGTATGCTTAATCCCTCTGCGTTAGTAGTGATAGGTTTATGATTTAATCTGTCGCGTTCTACACAGTGGAGTTCTAATCGGCTAGGATTTAGTCTTTTAGAAACTTGTCAAAATTTGCCGAACCCTATCCCTAATCAACTGGTAATAGAACTGTAAGACTTAACTAGGAAAGACCACCTGAACCCGGAGTTCCGCTTTCGATATATTTTTATCAGTCACTCTTTGCTTGTTCTTAATTTTATTGATCAACAATTTCCCCCGATTTACAGCTTTTGCTAGGATTAGATTTACTTTTTTAGTCCCCTGGTTCGATACCCCGGGTTGCTCATATTTACTTACTGCTACGACCGGGATTATTTTGCAACCCGTGGTTTATTTTATTTATTAATTTCTAGATTAATTTCGTAGTTTTTAATATATATAAAAAAACCGTTTGCAATTCTCTCAACACACAATTCATCCACATATCACCAATCACAACATAATACAACAATCTCAATTGCAATGGCACTTAGGCCCTCAAATCAACACAATTCACCATTGTACTAAGAAACTCACAATTCTCTCATAAATCACCAAGCACATTTTCAGCTCAGGTTTGATTCATTCTTTAAATTACCCAACCCAAATTTCAAAGGCATTAAGGGTAGACATTAAGGTAGTTTATTTACCTTAACTTCACAAGTGTTTCCTTCTCACTTCTCCTCTTGTTTCTTGATCAAAACCCGTCAAGGTGGGTGGTCACTTGGCAAGCTACAACCAATGCCCATGCAAATACAAAAATCACTAGGTAGCTTTTAAGCTCTAGGAATAAACCCTAGAATACAAAGGAGTGTTTTAAAGCTCTAAAAAGAGAGAATTACCTTCCAACTTCTAAATGAAGTGTTTTGGAAATTGAACAAGGAAAGCTCCAGCACTTCTCTCAAGGATGAAACAGAGCTAGAACATGGACAAAAATGGAACCTCAAGCCATGGGATTTTCGGTCACTATAAAAGCTGGAAAAAGGTGTTTCAAGCTCTTCTTACCTTAAAACAACCAAGAGATGGATCTAGCTCACAATGTGAAGCTTCTTCCTTCCAATAGAGCTTTAGCCATGGAGACCAACTCCAAGGTTTTCAGATTTTGAAAGAGGAAAAGAATCTCCAAGACAAAGGGAGCAAGAATATATAATTTTTGTAGTGCTTTGACTTTGATTTAGCCTTGAACAAGAGAGAGAAGTTCAAGCTTGGTGAGGGGTTCAGGGAATCGCCATGGATGGAAAGGGAGCAGAATATAGAGTTCTAGGGAAGGAGCAAAACGTGAGATAAGGGGGAAATGGAAGAGAGATAGAGCAAAAAAAGTAACTTGTACTTTCTTCCACTTTATTACTTTTGTCTTATTTCACTACTAAGAACTAATTGGCTGGAAAGCGGAGGAGAAAAACGTGGCACATACTGGAAAAAGGGTGCCAGATTTTTACAAATGGAAGGAGGGGCATTTTGATCCTTTTTGCAAATTAACACCCCATAAGTCCCCGTTTGACACTATTCATTAACAGGGGCATTTTCCGGATTTTTTTTGTTTCTTTAATTTTAATGGTTCTTAGACCTTGATTTAGGTTTAATTATAGTTATATGACCAACTATAATTTTTACAAGTCCATTAAACCACTTAAAGTCAAATTTTTCGGGTTTTCTCGAAAAACGTGCTTTAAGACTTCATTTGCGTTTTTAACCCACTATATGGATCTGTTTTCTTTGAGAATTGTTCCCACATGTTCTTAGTGTCTAACTAAGTATTAGGAATCCATCTTAGAACCCTAGTTGAGGTCATATGCCTCTATGGTTGTGTAGCGCACATTTTTATGTTTTATGTTTTTTAAGTGTTTTCTCTTTTCTTTTGGTTTTATTTTCTTCACCAATATTCTTTAGGCAACATTAGGCCTCTAAATATCATATTAGAATAATTTAATCACCATATTTAAGTCGGGGGTATTTCACAATCCCACCGCCTTACAAGTTCTCTTTACTTTTGCAAAAATAAGCTACGGTAAAAAGTCCCAAATTTTAGGGTTTCTAATTTTAAATTTGTTATGATATAAGTGATGAGCTGGGAGGATTTTTGACAGTTTCATTCTATTCGCAAGGTTATTTTAAATAACATTGATTTTGCCTCAAGATTCCATTCAGTTCCAATCTTTTAATTTGTTTCTGTCAGTGTCGAAATCGTTTTTTGGGTGTCGGACTCGATGCAAACAGCAAACAAACCGATTATACTCATTCTCATGGTCTATGTCTGTATATTACTATATTAGTATTAAATTAATGACATACACAAATTGAATGAAGAAAAATCATGTATGGGGAGCACTTCTTCAATTATTTAATCATTATTTTTTTGTCTTGTTGCAGGAAAGAAATTCTACCCTTGAACAATGCTGTAGTAGGTGACAATTTGGAAGTTACCAGCCGTCTGAACTTGTGGAGGCACCAGGTTTACTGAATTAGTATGCTAATAATGATTATATATACTTAATTTTTGGTCTCTGTATGTAGCTATCTAACTATTAATACTATTTACACTTGAAAGGTTTGTAATGGATTATTACATCAAGTTATGGAACTCCAAATCATCTAATTCATCACAAACATCCCTTAGTGAGAAGACAACTCATGATGAAGTTCTCAATCATGTCGAATCCACATTAGTAAAAGAAACTGCACAAGTTCCTCTATTAATTGATAAAGTTGATAGCTCTTCTTTACCAGCTGACCCAGCAGATAGAAAATTGATTATCCTCTTTCATCCTAATATTTGTGATGCGGTAAGAAGATACTACATTTTAAAAGGTCCGTGTCAACCTCGAACGGAAAATTATCCCAAAACTATTGATAAAGACACGTTTCGACAATTTAATTCTTCATGGTTTGATCTATACCCAAATTGATTGGAGTACAGTATGAAGAAAGATGCAGCATTTTGTCTTCCTTGCTATTTGTTTCATTAAGAGAAACTTGGAAATGGTGAAGGAGATGTATTTTCAACTAAAGGTTTTAATATGTGGAAAAAAAGCAGAAAGGCTTGCTGTACATATTGGTGGGCCTTCTAGTATGCATAATCAGTGTTCCAAAATGTGTTCTGATCTTATGAATCATAATCAATCTATACAAACAGCTATGGAAAAGCAAACAAAGCAGCTTAGGAGCGCATATCAAACTCGCTTGAATGCATCAATCGATGTTGGGAGATTTGTTTTGACATCGGGTCGGCTTTTCGAGGTCATGATGAAAGCCAAACTTCTAATAGGAAAGGAAATTTCTTGAGTTTGTTGGATTGGCTTGCTAAGTGTACAGAAAAAGTTGGAGATGTGGTTTTAAGTAATGCCCCAAAAAAAATTACAAATGACTTCTCCCAAGATTCAGAACGATATTGTCAATGCCTGTGCTAGCGAGACAGTGAAAGCTATCATAAATGATATTGGGGATGATTATTTTGCTATACTAGTTGATGAGTCTCGAGATGCATCTCATAAGGAGCAAATGGCACTTGTTTTAAGATTTGTGGATAGAAGAGGATTTGTTATGGAGAGATTAGTGGTCTTGTTCATGTTGAGGAAACAACAACAATTGCTTTAAAGGGTGCAGTCTACTCTTTGCTTTCTCAACATTCTCTCAGTACACATCGAATTCATGGTCAATGTTATGATGGAGCTGGTAATATGCAAGGGCATATGAATGGTTTAAAAACTCTAATAATGAATAATTCTAGATCAGCGCACAGTATTCAGTTTTGCTCATCAACTTCAGTTGACCCTTGTAGCAGTTGTAAAGATTCATGAGGATGTTGCTTGGCTTTTTGAATTAGTTGGTATTGTCTTGAACATACTTGGTGCATCCTTCAAGAATAGAGATGATGTCCGAAGAGAAGAAGCAAAGTGAATCGAAGAAGATCTGCGATTGTGTGACATTGAAAGTGGACGAGGTTTGAACCAAGAGCTTGGGCTTAAAATCTATTCGTTAGGGGTCTCATTTCCATTCTCTGGGAAATATGATTGTTATGTTTCCATCTTTGATTAAGGTTCTTGGTCATATAGCAACAGAAGGGTCAAATGCAGATGATCGACAAAAGGCTCAAGGTATTCTAGATTCTTTGCTATCATTCAGATTTATTTTCATGTTGCATTTAATGAAGGAAGTGTTAGAGATTACCAATGAGTTGAATACTGCTTTACAAAGAAGAGAACAAACTGTTGTCAATGCTATCGTTTTACTTGCTATATCTAAAAGAAGATTACAAAAAATGAGAGATGATGGTTGGAAAGATCTTATTGGGAAGATAACTTCTTTATGCTATCAACATGATATTAATATTGTCGATATGGATGTTATGCATATTTTCCGGGGATCCAAACTTTTCTGCAGAGTTGACGATGTGTCGAATGAGCATTACTACCGTGTAAGTGTTTTATATGCTGTTATTGATATGCAGATTGAAGAACTTAATTGCCGCTTCAGTAAGGTGAACACTACATTGCTACTTGGCATGGCTTGTTTGAACCCAGATAATTCTTTTTCTAGCTTTGATAAAAATAAGTTATTGGCAATGGCACGTTTATCCAAATCATTTTGGTAGTGAAAACAAGATTGAAGAGCTCTGTTGCCAACTTGATAATTTCATTGCAAATATGCATGATGATTCAAGGTTTTTCAATTTGAAGGGAATTGGGGAGCTTGTAAAAAAGTTGGTTGAAACAAAACAATATTAAACTTTTTCCAGAGTCTATTTGTTATTGAAGCTTGCATTGATTCTTATAGTTTCTACTGCTACAGTTGAAAGAGCATTCTCTGTCATGAAACACATCAAGACAGATTTACGGAACAAGATGGGAGATGAATTGCTTAGTGATAATTTAATCACTTATGTAGAGTTAGATGTCTTTGAGACCATTAGCAATGACACCATTATGTATCATTTTCAGACGATGAAGACTCGTAGAGGGCAATTGTAATTCAAATGTTGAACATACTTTTTAATTTAACGCAAATGTTTTGATTATTTAAATATGTATTTTCTCTATAATGTCCCCACAGATTTGAACTTCTAGGTCCACCACTGGCTATTCCGACTATCTGGGCTCAGATCATATCCTAATAGTAGAAGGTATGTCAATGGTTTCTATGTTTTGCTAGGCGCTTTTCCAATCTTTGGAAATCCAACAAACAAGCTTGTGTCTCTTTGTATTCTCCAAAGGCTGAATATAGAGCCATGCACAGGGTTACAACTGAATTGGTTTGGTTGAATAGATCGGTTTATGAGTTGGGGGGTTGTTGACATCCAACCAATCCATCTTCACTACGATAACAAGTCTACAATTTTTATTGCCCAGAACCCTATTATGCATGAACAGACCAAACAAATTGAAATAGGCTGACATTTTGTCAGAGACTGGATCGGACGTAACCTAATTCGTGTGAATCACATATCAAATAAGATGCAATTAGCTAACATGATGACAAAATATTTGATGGTAAAGGAATACAAAGATCAATTTCTAGCCATGGGCATACAATCTGTGTGAATCTTCTGCTTACGCTCTTTTTCAAGCTTTCAATGCATTCGACTAATGCATCTAAATCTTGAGGGGGTGTTAGGATTTGTTATAGTTATTGTAGTATTGTTTGGAAATATTCTTCCCTTCCTCCCCTCTTAGTATGATTAGGTTTTTATTTTATTGTATTTTCCTTTCTTTGGTCTAACTTTTTTCCTTTTCTACTTTAGTCAGTTGTTTTCTTTCTTTTAGCCTATTGGTTCCTTTCTTGATAGCCCGCTCCTCATTCTATTTGCTATATAAGTCCTAGTAGTCTTAGCCTTTGTACACACAATATGATCGACGTTGTGACTTCCTCCACCACTAACTCAGCCTAGCTCCCATCGCAAACAACCTCCTGCTCGGCGCCCAAACACAAAGCCCTCAATCACTCAATCACGGAGCCGTCAATCACCAACAAACATCACCGCCTCTGTTTACCATTCTCAAACCACCAATCATACCTCCGAATTCTCGCCTCTACTGAGCCGGCGCTTAGACTCAGACATACCACCGCCAGCGCAAAACATATCAGGGAAGAATGAAAAAGAGATTCAGTAGCTGGGGGAACGACCACTTTCATTCACCAGATCTCTTATTGCACGAAAGCTGTTCGATATATTGCCTCTTATAGTTCCAACACCGTACAGCGCAGATACCTCCATGAATCCTCTGTTTTCAAAATGGGTCTGCCTACGCCAACACCTGAAAGTACACTGTTCGTCAATAATCTTCGCGAAAATGTAAGTATCAATCTGTTGTGGAATCTTTTTCATCCTTTCGGGAATATTTGTCATATTCGAATAGCAAGAAAGAAAAGAGTCGACTCAAATCGACGCTTTGCATTTGTTGAGTTCCACTTCCAAAGAGATGCAAAGAAAGCTATGAGTTATCTCCATGGTCGACCCATTGAAGGCCGTAGGATTATTGTTGAGCAGGCCATTCCTTGGAAACCAAAAAATCGACGCTCTACTTCTGCTGCTTCGTCTGCCTCCTCTTCACAGAAAGATAATGTTTCTCCAACCCAGAAAATGCTCAAGAGATTGAGAGTCCCTTGGTTGCTCATGATTCTCAGGTTATGACACACTCTATTTGTCTAAAACCTTCAAATATGATGGCCTCTAAGCTGGAGCGAAGCATTGTGTTTCAATCTGGAAGTCATCTCCATTCTGAACAACTTAAGATTAAGCTTCATAAATGGGTGCATGTGGACGAAATCATCCCCCTTTCCGGTGATAAGGTGGTTGTTGTTCTGCATTCTGTTGAAGACTGTATGAAACTCCTGGAGAAGAAAGCTCACTGGAAAATCAAGGCTTGGGAGCCCTCTGACCAACCGAACACTAGACTAGCGGACATCATAATCAGAGGAATTCCATTGATGGCATGGTCCACAGAGAATATCATCTCCATTGCCCAACACCTAGGAAAAGTGATTGCCATTAAGGGAGACAAAGAAGCAAGCGCTCTAGGCTACTCTGAGGCGATTGTTAGGATTGAAACCAATCAATTCACTTTGATTAATGAAAATCTCACTGTCCTTACGAATAATATCCCTACAACTGTGGGTGTTAGTGAAATCAATCTCCAAGTTTTCTTCCTTGTCCCAACACTGTCTATGGAGCATGTGAAGGCCAAGACAACAAGATAGTTGATGAGGTGGGATTTTCAGGATCAAGTTCCCCATCCAGAAGTGTTGATTATACCAATAAGGATACTAACGATTCTCAGACAGATCATGAGAGCGCTGATGCTCTGCGTTGCTTGGAACTCTGCATCTGCTTGAATACAGTTTTCCTGAAGATGATCCCAATAATCAGGTAGATTCACTTAATTGTCTGACGTGCTCGCCAGATCAGACCCTACAAGACCAACTTGCTCTATCTACCCATCTTCCATCTGAGAACATTGTCGATGCTCCTGGTGGGTGTGTGATGTTTCTCATGAAGCTCACTCAATCATTGGGTCGGATCCTCACATTGAAGTATCTCTGAACCTAATGAAGCGATTGACACAGTCCATGTGGCCGGCAGTACATCAGACCATCCCACCATGATTCCATTGCCACATGAAATACCTGACTCTATGCAAGCTTATTATGATATCGGTGCTAGCTTAATTGGGAAAGACACGGCCGATAAAATTGCTAACAAAGAGGCAGTAGCTTGTCTTGGTTTTGGTAAGCGTCTAAAGGTGCATATTCCGAACCCCTTATTATCTATAGAGAACTTTTCAAAATCTCTCGAAGGCCCGAGAAGAAGTGCAAGGGTTGAAGGAAAGAAGAAAAATAAAGAAAATCCCCCGGAGATCTCGACATCTAGTCTCTCTGATAGTCTCTATTAGAGTTCTAATCTCCCTCTAGCTTTGATCCATGTTTTACTTATGGACTCTTTCTCTCGCGTGTTTTCTTTGTTATTGTTCTATTTTGTATTATTTTTATTATGCCTGGTGTCTTTGTAACTTGGCAAGTGCTTCTTCTTGAAGCGTACTTTGCCACAAACTGCCATTGGCAGTAAACTATCAAAAAAAAAATATGATCGACGTTGTAATAAGATGAAAGTAGTATGCTTTTTTTTCTCCCCCATTCTCTCTTCCTGTTTCATTCTCTCTTTCCCCATGATTCTCTACTTCATCTCTATCTCTTTTAACACTATATTTCTTCATCTACATATGAAACTCTACTTTTTTACTAATGTCTATATACTTAGTGTTTATATTATTCAATCAATCACCAACAACTTAACCTTTCTTATTTCCCCCTTAGTTAGCATACCCGTGATTTATACAGTATTAGTCATTCATAGTCTCTTGTTCAGTATCGAATCTTAATACGTGGTTTAAAAAAATATCGAGTCTTAATTCTTGGTAAAATTTTGTACATCGTGTTATTATCCCAAATCAAAGTGTGGGTGGTACATTGCCTATTTATAAAGTTGTATGGTAGTAATTACGATATGAGTTGATTGTTTCCTTTTTCAGATAAATTTGTGACAGATAACAATGAAATTACTCATTTTGGTCAAATGTAGAGGTGAGCTTACAATTAGTTGTAGTTATCGGATCCCGCCACGGTGTTACAAATGGTATCTCAATATACACGTGACCTTATGCGAAGTAGTAGTATATTGAGCTGGTTTCCAACACTTGTCTATTGCTCATATAAGTAGGCTAAACGTAAGCGACGGGTGCATCATCCTTTGTACGCGGGAGAATGTAACATTACATTCTTTATGGAGTTGGATGGTAGGGTTATGATTTGAACTAAAAACTTTTAATTTTCAAGTTGAGTGAGGATAAAAGCCTCAAGTGATAAGGCTCGCTCAAGTGTAAAAGTGGGCATAAAACTAGTTGTAGTGCTTAAACACCCCCCCCCCCCCAAAAAAAAGTTACATAGACTATTGCAGTTTCCGTTTGTACACATTTTTCATATATAAATTACATATTTGTTTCTAGCATGTTTCAGAAGTTATTAGTTGTTGGGATTGTTTAATCAATTTGTTCCATCCTTTCTCTATCTTATGGAAACCCACATGTCTATGAAAAGAATGGATAACCTCTTTCGCAAGTTCTTTAGCTATAGTTATTATAGATAGTTTAGGTCAAAGTGATGGTCTAGCTCTTCTATGCGGAAAATATTGTGACCTCTCTTGTTAATTTCCTTCCATCACATTGTTGATCTAATCTTTGTTTCTGGGAGATAATCCATCCACTTCACACAGTTCTATAGATGGTCAAGTGTGTTTATTTAGAAATTCTCCTTGAAATTGATTAGGGCCCTCAATAATCTCGTCCACATTGGTATAATGCTGGAGGATTAAATCAAACTCTCTTTGCAAATAGGAAGGTTGGTGGAATAATTAGGAGAAAGAATAAGATAAGACCATTTTATGAGGCAATCAATGAATTTTCCCAAGGAGTGTGTTTTATTAGTGATGAATATTCTTATACAAATTGTCAGATTGGTAGTAGAAATTCTCTGAGTCAACTAGATATAGTTTTTGCTTCAAAGGATTCTTTTGGTTGCCTTCTCGTATTGCTCTATGAGACAATTGTTTAGGGAAAATCATATCATTGTCATATACTGGTTAGGCTTTTGGCAAACATTTCAAGTATGTATTTGTGTTTTGTTTTGAGAACGTCTGGATTAATGAACCCAAGTGTTAAAGATTATCCAATAAGTGTGGAGCTTTAATGGGTTGGATTTATTCTTTAAGTTGGTGCTTTGTTGAAACTAATTAGCTAATTAAAAGGGCCTCAAAAACATCAGTTGCAAGATTGGAATGAAAACAAGAGAGTTGTTCTTGATTATATTTTGGTGGTTCTAACCAGGATGGAATAAAAAATCACAGTGTGTGCCTCGGAGACTCTTCTTGGTTAGTGTAATGTGTGAAGTGAGTTGGAACATATTGCTAGAGGCCTTATTTCCAATCTTTTCTTTTTTTTTGTGGTATCTTTTAGTGTTCCTTCTTTACAAATGTGGTCCATAATTGTTCTTTATCTCTTAAAGTGGTCCCCTACATGCTACTTTCTTAGCATGTAAGGTTATTGTTTCCTTTAAACAACTTCTTCATTCTAAGTTTCTTTTCCTGAGTAGGATACATAGAAACTTCTTTCAGGCCTTTAGGAGTACCATCTAGGATTAGTTGGTGGCTTGCTCTCTTCAGGGGCGGATCGGTCCAATGGGGGCCCGGACCCCATAGCTATTTTATAAAAAAAATTATAAAGTTAAAATCTAGTATAAGTATGCTAAAATGACATAGCTAGCACATAGTTGATGTGGCTTAGTGGTTACAAACTTGTAATATGATGGTATGGGGTTTGACTCTGGTTAGCTGCAACTTTGTTCGACTATTTTTAGAGAAAACTATTTAAAGTCTTAGAAAAGCGCAGGCCCAAAATTAGCTTAAAGGGCTTTTGACCAATGAAAAGTGAAATAACATCAAACGCGGGTGCTGTAGCTAATCTTTGTACCTGGCATAGTTTACAATTTTTTTTAGTTTCATATATGATGTTGTCTCAAACTTGAAACTTCCAAACTAATTTAATAAAAAATTTTGAATCGAAGCTACACTCCAGTTTAATAAAAATTTTGAATCGGCAACCTGCCCCAAGACGTTGTTGCGTTCATATTTACATGTGAAGTCGCCTGCTTTCTTTTTCTGTTTTGGCACCGTTCCCTTTTTTTTTAGTATTCTAATTTCTAATATAATTGATGCACTATTTATTATGTTTTGTATGTTGATTTAAGATTTGTAGATTGACTAGTTGTGTCAGGAGATAGCATTATCTAAAAAAACTTATTAGTAGAAGTAGTTTTTATTTATGAAAACCAACAAACAAAATTTGTTGCTCTTATTTACTTACTGTAAAGGAATACCCCTTACAATGTAGTTCAATTAATGTTGTTAAATATGTTTAAAAAATTAAAATATTATTGAATTCTCTTTTAATGATTATGGGTGAACATTTTTGTTATTGAGACTTGCACTAATTCTCCCAGTTGCTACAGCGACAGAAAAAGATGTTTAATTACTTACGTAGAAAAAGATGTTTTCAAGACAATTAGTAATGAGACTATTATGTAACATTTTCAAGCAATGAAGACTCGTAGAGGTCAATTATAAAATAATTTGAATATTAGTTTGAATATATATATACTAAAATAATGGACCCCATAGGATTAAAACTCTGGGTCCGCCCCTGGCTCTCTTCATGTTTTTGGGTGGTAATGCTCTTTCTCCTGGTCATACTTTTATTACTTTGATCATAGAGGTGAAAGTTTTTGTTAAAGTACAAGTGTTCTTCTATTTGATATTGCTTCAAATAAGTCTGGGTTTGGTAAAGCAATACTACGGCTAGATAACAGCATCACTTTCTTTTTAGAAGCTCTAGTGGGAAGAAATGTAGTGTTGCTCTTAAGATGTATGATAGTAGAGTATATGATCATTTTTGTTACGAATTTTAGTGTTTAATGTTGGTTTCAATGGGGGTTTCCTTGTCTTGGATATCCCCTGTCATAAATTGTGCCTCTTTTGTTAGATTCTGTGCTGGTTAATGTTTCTCTGAGACACTTCTTCTCTACTATGGTGATTTGTCAAGGGCACATATACAAGACGAGTAACTATATTGGTTGTGTTGTGTCCACTCCCATGCTACTAGTAAATTCATCCTTAGCCCCCATGGCGATTTTGAGTTGAAAGAATCACCTTGCCCTTATCTAGCATTTCAAACCTATCACAAACCCCTTTACATGCACGACCAATCTCTTGACCCGCCTTTCCCTTTGTCTTACCTCAAGCAAACAGAGATCCCAAAGTTTTAATATAGAGGCATCCATCAAGACATCAGTGAACTTATGTTTGCGTGTGCCAGTAGAAGTGTCTGGGATGTCATCATTTGAGTTTGGGGTCATCGGATTATCCTCACACCCGTGCAGATGGATTCTTTGTCAATTTACCTAAATGGAAACGTTCATGGGAATGAGTCTTCCAAACATATGATTCTCTGCTCTATGGATGATTCCAAGCATCCAGTGGTGTGTGGCACTCTTGTGAGTGCTTCCTTGCAAGGTAAACATCTGTGTGAGAAACATGCCATAGGGAGCCCTTGCTTCATTCTCTAGGCGTGAGTTGGGGCATGCATCGGAAGAGTGAAAGAAAAGACCATAGTTAGAGCATATAAGGTGCATATTATTGTAAGTAATTGAAAAAACACAATACCGCTCATCCACAAGCATCGGTAGTGCACGAAGAATAGGAAATTGGACATTAAATTCAACCTTAAAATGAAGATACATATATCTAGAGGAGGTACCATCCTCAATGACTCCCGAGAAACAACCCAGCTTCTACGCAGCCCTTAGTGCGAATTCCAGGTTGTGGTAAGCCATTGGGACATTGTAGATCCTTACCCAAAATGGGGTCCAAGTTAATTCATGTTAGGCTAATGTTTTTGTAGGATCAAGCGGTTGGAGGCAAAGAGTTTATTGTTGAATATTTATAGACCTCTCACCAAGATTGCCTACATTGCACAATTGTTTCAAATTCAAAGACAAACAGATTTTATGATGCCTTTGTGAACCAAAAAACTTCAAACTCTGTCCACCATGCCTTTAGTATAAAAGTAAGTGAGGTAGTGCATATGGGAATGACTGGAAAAAGATGGGTGAGAATGCAACGACGGATCGTGAGTTGAACACCGTTAACATGAATGGTTTTCATGGTGGAGATGAGGAAGAGGAAAGGGTGGGAGCTTGCTAACGCGGTGTGAGAGTTCATCGAAAGGTCAGAGGGTTGAGGAATGAAGTAGTAAACAAGAATGCGAATACGGAGTGGCACACGAGTTGATATTAGTAGTGAATGGTAAAAGTCGGGAAGGGATTGGGAGAGCGGTGGCATCTCGCATCATGCATGCCTAGGGGCATGAAGAAAAAGGTGAGGGGAGGGGTAGACTCACATCATCACACGGCCGTGTGTCGGTGCGGGAGATCTTCTCCAACCTTGCAAGGGAGAGGAAAAGATTACTCACATTTTCCAATGTCATGGGTTGGTGTTGGTCGAGGAAGCCAAAGTGGGAAAGTTACCAAATTCCTCCAGACGTAGGTAGACAAAAGAGCACAAGCCCGACAACAGTCGCAAGCAATATGTGGAGTTCACAACTTCATGTAAAGTTAATAGTTCGGCAGTCATGTTGAGCAACGAATGGGATGCATTATTATTGTTGACAAAGGAGAAAAACTAGAAAACAAATGCCAAAATGATGTCTAAGTCCTACTTGATTTAAGGTTTTGCTTATGGCAAATGGTTTTGGTTGTTCCATTCCCAATGCAAGGTAACATATGGAAAGAAGATTGAGTTCTTAACTTTAGATAAATTTGGTTTTAAAACCCCTTAGAGCATAATAGAATGTTATATATTATTTCATTTGCTCTCATTAAATTCACTATCCATAAAAACTTTTGTGTCCATAACAAGAGTAAGGAACACTAGTGTCTCTCTTTATTCAGCATTTCATTTTTTCTTTTTTTGTGTCAGTAAAAAATGCTAAGAAACTATGTTGTGGTTGATCATACAACCCACGGTAGTGGGCTTGGCATGAGACCTGGTCTCACAAGCAATCCAGATTTTTCTGGATGTATTCTCATTGGTGGAATGTTTTTTTATTATATAAATGATTAGTTGTTTTTAATTATATGGTAATGATTGGTGTATTGAAAAGTTAAAAAGGTATTTCTGTCATAAATTTTTAACTATATTTAAATCTCTTCACGTTTTTCAATAGTATAGAAGTAATAATTATAGGGTTGTTTAATAGTCACGGGGTATTTGGTATATGATTGTAAAAGAAGGTAGTAATTCAATATATTGTTATTTGTAATTGATATATAATGATTTAGTATTTCAGTGTATACGTTTTAGGAAATTAAAAAGTTATTTATGACATTAAAAAATTGTTATATTAAAATTTTCGTGTTTTATAATATCGCAGAAGAAATCATTATGTGGTAGCTTAACAGTCACCCAATATCTGGTATATGAGTGTAGAACATGTTAATGTTTAAAGGTATTGTTATGAGTACTTGAACTAGTACTAATTTAGTATTTTAGTTATATGTTTTGAAAAACTAAAAAGGCACTTCTGACATAAAAAATTGTTATATTTAAATTTGTTCACATTTTTCAATATCGCAGAAGTAATAATGATGTGGTAGCTTAATAGTCAAGTGATATATGGTATATGAGCGTAGAAGACGTTAGTAATTGAATATATTGTTATAAGTATTTGATATACTACTGATTTAGTATTTGAGTGTGTATGTTTTGAAAAACTAAAAATGTATTTTTGTTATAAATTTTTTAATATATTTACATTTTTTCACGTTTTTCAATATTGCAGAGTAATAATTATGGGATAGTTTAATACTTCTCATATCTGTTATATGATTATAAGTGTACATGGTAATTTAAGTAGAACTCACGTAGTATTTGAAACGAAAAGTAGTATCCAGTAAATGAATTTAACACAGACTAGTATTCGAGTAAGGCTTTTTATAGTATACGTATAACAATAGAGTCGGTATTTCTTCATTTACCACTGGACATAAAACTGAACTAAGGAATTTGTAGATGAATAGTCAAAACAATAATAAACATTATATATGTATATATATATGTTTCTCACATAGCATACCATAATTACTTAATACTAGTTAGCTTATTCTTCCTCATTCCACTTCACCACCATTTACGCATGATATAGTATTTTTCCCGATTCTTGGTATCATATCTACATTGTATGGACTACTTAAGTAAACGACTGACTATGGCTGCGTTCGGCGTGAATTTTTTTGGAAGTTTTGTGGTTGTTTTGGTCTGGTTGTTTTGACTGGTTGTTTTGTTGGTTGTTTTGTGCTGGTTGTTTTATGTTTGTTTTGCAAATAGTGTTCGGCAGGCGGCGGTTTCATCTGGCTGTTTTGAATAAGTTAGTTTTGTGCAGTGCGTTTACCGTTTTCGTTGTTACAATTAAAAATTTTATATTACATTTTAAAATAATTTTTTGTTAATAAAGTTAAAATATATGTAGATATTCAATTGTAGTCTTTAATAATTATTATTCTTTATTAATATTTTAGTGATAATTAATTTATAATCTGTATACATATTAATTTATATATAAATTTTTTACATATATTTGAAAAAATAAAGAAATAAACCATTGTATTTAGAGTAAATATATTAGATGTTATATATAAAAATAAAATTTTACAGATTATAAATTAGTATTTAATATAACTTTTCAAATGCATTAATACTTAAGATTATTTTCATTTTTAATGGAATAAATAATATCATTGAAATGAAAAAGCAATTCTTTCTAATAATAAAATAATTGACTGTAAGCGGATATATATACAGCTATCACTTATTATTTTATTATTATATATTGTTTAATTTTTGATAAAATATTTATTTTAAAACATATATTTGTAGTTAAAATAATATATTCTATTCAATTAAATATTATTTAATGAAATTCAAAAACATAAATTTAAATTTAATATTGGATATGCCAAGAAATGAAAAATAGCGTATATTAGCATATAAAAATTATTCTTTAATTATTAAGCAAGGTATAAAACATATAATAACTTTGATATATTGACAAACCATAATAGTTTGTACAAACAGTTTTGTAATTAATCATTACTTAGCAAGTTGAATACTTACAATTAATATTACTAAAATATACTACAAATATTTTGTACTCTAATAATTTTGATATAATTGAAAGTTTACATTGTAATTTTTATTAGTTTGCTCTTTTCCTTGTAGAATATTTTATTATAATTGATAGATAGTAATAGTTTTAAAAGACTATTTATCCGTATCTGAATAAATAATTTAGAAAAACACTACTAGTTTAAAACTATTGTTCTATATTATTTTCATTAATTTATAATTTAGTATACCAATCTTTATAAAAAAACTAAAAATAAAAAAGGGAAAAGAAACTAATTAGAAGAGATTAATCTATATATTTCAATTTAAGAATTTTGGTCAAATTAATATAATATTATGTTATAAGATAATTATAAATATTGAAAATTTAAATTAATTTATTAAATATTAATTTTTAAATATTAATTAATATTATGAAAATATTTCCGCCCCCTTAATTACAGTTTTCTGGCTCTGTCTCTGTTTACGGTATTCATTATATTTGCAGCATAAATTGTTTGTTGTTTTGTGGTTGTTTTGTGTTGGTATATTTGTGACTGTTTTGAAAATTGTTGTTCGGAGGTGGCGGTTAAGTATTCGAGTAAAGGACATATACTTAAAGTAACCGACTGCATAAATAGTCAAAAATACTAAACTCAAAAATGCCACATTTATACCACAGAAGTACCAACTCCGAACGCAGCCTATATGTTAAGTATTTGAGTAAAGGACATATACTTAAAGTAACCGACTGCATAAATAGTGTACATAAGTATATGAATAAGGATATCGTAAAGATACGAATGTGAATGTGTTAAGTATACATATATTTACAAATTAAGTATACCAATACTTTAACTATAACTATATTTATAAGTTAAATGTATGAATGTTTAAACATATTGTTATATGAGCGTAGAAGACGTCAGTGCTTCAACATATTGGTATACTTAATTTGTAAACATTTGTATACTTAACACTATCACATTTGTATACTTAATTTGTAAACATTCGTATACTGCCCACTATTACATTAGTATACTTCACACTATTACATTTATATACTTCACACTAATACATTCGTATACTTCACACTATTACATTCATATACTTACTTTTGTAAACATTTGTATACTTACCACTATCACAAATTTGTATGCTAATGATCTAATCAGTCAAACACTATTTTTTGTAACGATCATACTTATTATACAATAATGCTCTAATACCTTAGTTTTTGTTAAAAGAAACTTAAGTATACAATTATATACTTCTATACCAATATTCATATACTTGAAATATGAATATTCGTATACTATATGAACCAACATTCATACACTTTATATAACTACATTCAAATAGTTTATATCTGTATACTTAATTTGTAAAGCTTTCTCGTAGGACCACCAAACCTTGCCTTTTTAACTACAATCAAACACTATTTTCGTATACTTATTTTGCAATGGTTTCTCGCAGGACCACCAAACCTATCCTTTTCTAGAGCTTGTTCCTTAAGCAACCTCATAGGATCACTCTCAAGTCCCTGGATTAAGTCAATGAGACGTGTAGTTGAACCTCAATAAGCTGACATAAACGACTTCGGGTCATTTTCTTGTGCCAACCGTTACAAAAAACAATAGTATATAAAAAAAGCATTCTAATTAGTAACATATATATATATATATATATATATATATATAGTCAGTCAAATACATGTAATATTCGTTTACTTAATTTATGAGAATTCGTATACTTAACACTATCACATTAGTATACTTAATTTGTAAATATTCTTATACTTAACACTATCACATTCGTATACTTTATTTATACTTAGTATCTAAATAGTCAAATACTTTATTTCTATAGATTTGCATGCTTAGTATCTAAACAGTCAAATACTTTATTTCTGTAGATTTACATACTTAGTATCTAAACAGCCGAATAATTTATTTCTATATATTTGAATACTTAGTATCTACACAGTCGAATACTTTATTATATAGATTTTATACTTAATGTCTAAACAGTTGTATACTTAATTGATACCAAAACAGTCAAATACTTAATTTTTTAAAAACAGTCGAATACGTTATATATATTCGTATATAAACACTCGAATACTTTATTTATATTGCTTCGTGTACTTAGTATACATACCGTCGAATACTTTATTTCCGTCGGTTTCTATTCTTAATATCTAAGCAGTCAAACACTTAATTTATAAAAAAAATTGAATACTTAAAAAAATGGAATACTTTATCAAAACAAAAATATGCTCATTTTAGTATGAGAACAAACTCACTGTTGTTTTTCTCTTTGATTTGGTTTTACCAATGTCGTGTTCCAACTCCATTGCTATTATTGGTGAAGAAAACTGGACATAGTTACTAGCGAATGAGTAGAGAGAATGGATGAGAGAACAAAATAAGTGAGAATGAAGAAAACCTTGAAAGAGCAAAAAATGGTAAGAGAGAAAAATCAGAAAGTGTAGAGAGAATGAATGGAAGAGCAAGATCAGACAAGATGAGAGAGAGCTTAGTAAATAAAGATGAAATACCTGGTTGTTTGACGTCGTCGAACAGATTTTGAAAGCGGTGGTTTCCCTTCTACGACGTCAACGATTAGTGCAAGTGAAAGTTGAAGGATGAGTAGTTAATGTATTGGAGGTAATTGAATTATGTGTACATTGGTGAATGAATTTGAGAGGGAATGGTTGCTTTCAAAAAAAATTGAGAGAGAATGGGGGAAGAGATGACCCGCAACAAAATGAATGAAGGTAGAAAAATTGGTTTTGGTAATTTTGGTAGTTGTTTAGGGAATTCTAAGAGTCTAGCAATTATTATAATTTATAATATAGGTGTCATAGGCTGTAAAATAGGTGTGTTGGGCTTTAATTGATGTTGCTTTATCATTTAAAAAAAATTAAAATGTTAGAAAAATAACTACATAATCTTAACCATTAGATTACTTGCCTTCTAGATCTAAAGGACTAAATTCAATCCAGAAAAACCAGGGACCTCAACTGTCGAGACCTAAGCCATGTTTCACGGTAGTGTGTGTCTTAGCAATATGGAGGATAGAGCTACTGTAGATTGATGCTGTAAAGAGGAGCATTAAATGTGATTTGTTTGGGACTGTTGTGTGCTAAGTTTCAAGTTGTTATAAAAAAAAAGAAAAAGAAAAATTGAACAGAACTTTTCTATTTGACTGAGGCATAGTGCCTAAATCTAACATTTGTTGTCCTTTTCTTGCCTTGTTGGCTGTCCTTTTTCTGACTTGACCCGAACTTCAAGAGCGTGCAAGTAGGGGGCAATAGATCCTCAGAACACGATCTTTCATATGATATCGGACAGTTGTACATGCAGTGTTCCACCATTCTTATCATCTCTCGTGTCCGCATTTGTTAATTGATTGAGGATCATTGTACGGACACTACATTTTATGGCTCCTTGTTGGGTTTATCCTAAACAGTTTTATCACAGACATATGGTTCACCCCATTAGGAAGCTGTCTACCAACACAACTCACCCTCTTTAAAATAAAACCATACTGACCATTATTATATTGCATCAGCAGTTACTGTTGATGTATTCTTGTAAGGAATTCAAACTATTAGTTTGAAATACTATTACCATATGATCTTTCTCGGCATCTGGTTTTAGATTCTCTGCTTGCAATAACAAAAGCTGAATAAACAGAGAGGATCTTCTCTGCTGAAAAAGATCTTATTGCATTGCACTCCAGAGAGTGGAAAGAAAAAGCCTATTATAACACTTTACTATATGTGAACTAGGATATTCTTGGCATTCATCAGCAGACGATCAGATACAGTTGGTTCTTTAAAATCTAGAAACAAATATCATTCAGTACCATTCTATTCTATTCCATTCCATTCGTTTCTTCTTGTCATCACTTAACACAGATTAAGCTCGACAATTCACTGGTTGATCCACTTCTTCTGATTCCCCATTTCCATAATCACCATTTTCTTCTTCCAAACCTTCCAGTTTGTTTGATTGGTTGCCAACAAAGAACAATAATACTGAAAGAACTTCATTCTTATGTCCGTACTGTCAACTCGGATTTATAGATCTTCCAAGATGTCCTGCCGGCTAGATAAGAGATTCAACCCGGCGAGATCATACTGAACAACAGCTAGAGAACATTTACATTTATTCGAACCCGCTTGGTTCCACAAGGACATACACTGGCACACCACTTAACCTGAATTTTCCCTGCATAATCACACAGTAGAGAAACAAAGAAGAACAAATGGAACAGTTAACAACAATCCACTCAAATATACATGAACAACCCAGAAAATAATGAGTATATGAACAAAAGGAGAGATAAGTTACCTTAACTTCAGGTAACCCAATGACACAACCACATTCTACCACTTCAGCTCCAACTCGTTCTATCAAAAGACAAAAATTACCCAAAAGAGTTAAAGAAGGCCCCTCGACTTAGAGGGAGCTAGCTAGCTAGCTAGCAAGCACTAAGGAATTCTTTTTATGTTTGGCACCGACCTAGAAGCCTAATTGCCGCAGAAAGTGTTCCTCCTGTAGCAACCAAATCGTCAATAATCAAAGCTCTCTCACCAGGCTGTACTGCACCAACATGCATCTCCAAACAGTCATTTCCATACTCCAACACATACAATTCAGAAATCACTTCCCTGCAAACAACCCCCGCATATCGTTCAATGACCCATTAATATGATAATTATCAATCTCGAACCAGAAACTTTTTGTTTTTCTTTTGAACCCAACGCTCAAATTAGATTCAGAAAATGTCCATCTTGGAGTTGCTTACCGGGTAACTTTTTGGGTTTGCGAAGAGGTACAAACTTTGCTCCAATGGCAAGAGCAATGGTGGGCCAAACAAGAATCCTCTGGCTTCCACTCCTGCAAATTTTCAAAAATCGCATTTTAAAAGTGGAGCAATCAAAAAGGCACTCCAGACACTTCAAACTTTTAATCATATACAACTCCTCCCAACAACAGCAACAACTCCTCCCAGACAAAAAAATAAAAGATCGTCAATCAATCATGGTGATTGTACTAGAAAAAGATGAAGAATAAAGCTGGAACAATAATTGTTCAACCAACAAACCCACACTGAAAAACAAGCTTTTCCTTTCATTCTTCTTCTAAACATAATAATCATAAAGATTGTTTAACACAGGCCAGCAGAGAAAGATTGATTGATTGATTGACCAACCTGCAACAACAGAGATACCCATGTCTCTGTATCTGTCAACGAAGATATCAATTGTGTGCTTGAAAGCCTCTGGGTTTAGCAATAGTGTTGTAATGTCTTGAAACATTATGCCTGGTAGGTAGGAAAAAAAGTTCACAGACAAACAACATGAGCACGATCAACTGAAATTCTTTGTGATGTTAGTAGACCCAGAAAAAGAGGAGCAGAACAGGTGGGTAAAGTGAAGAACTTGCCTGGTTTCGGAAAATCAGGAATGACCCTGATAGCATCAGAGATGGCTTGAAGCCTTGGATCCCCGTTAAGACCATTTTCAGCAGCGAACATCTCTTTTCTACTTCTAACAAAGAATTGGGTTCTTTCTTTTTCAATCTTGACCCGATTTTTATTCTCTCTCGTGCTCCCCCGACTCTTGTCTTGAAGAGAGACTCACTCAAAGTTTGGCCTGGGTGAGATATGAATGTGTCTGAGAGTAGAAGGGAGGATGACAGATGAGTGTTCTTAAAAGTACGTTTAGTGCAATCTCGCTAGCTGTTCTCTCCCTACTTTATATACAGATATGAAAAGGAAGTGGCGAGTGTTCTCTCATTTATCGATGGGGTCTGGTCTGGCCGTGAAAAACTAAGGGAATTTAAATGGCGTGCTTTTTAATAGTCGATTCTCTCTTCTACCGATTTCTTTTTCTCCCTGTCGTGTTCTCTTTTCATTCGTGGTTTGATGGAGGGGAGAGTGACCACAGGCGACGGCCCACGGTCAATGGCATAGCATGTATGGCCATGACCATGACAGTCAGCTGAACTGGTTTCTGTTTTGGCGTTATCTGACGTGCGCTTAACATACAGCTCGAACCCCTTTTTTTTCGTTACAATCAAACAAAACTTCATAACTATCGCTCTCTGTTGCTGTTAGTTGCATATAACTAAATATACACAGGCAAATTGAGTGAAATTATAATAAATATAAATTTATCGAATTATTTTGGTAAAATCTTTTAAAAGTTAAAGTTGAGTAATTATACTTTATAAGTAATACTCCATCTATCTGTCTTAAATTGACTCTCTTGATTATGTTTGATTTCAATATGTTATATATAAAATAAATTTATAAACAGGATTTATAATATATAGTTAATTAAGTAAAACCTTATTATACAAATTTGATCTGTAAAATTATTTAATTTAAAATGTTAAATTTAAATAGAAAAATGTGTTGAAAAGTAAAACACTGATCAATTCGCTATTTAAAAATAAGCTCATGCTGACAAATTATTTCATTTGACGACCATAATTTTAGTTAACCACTATAAAATAATATCAGACCACAAACTGACATAATCTCTAATAAACTAGTAGTATTATTTTGGTATGTGAATAGGGTCTAATTAATAATTGAAATAACTTACTTTATAGTCTCTCTTAACTTGGGATGCTTGGGACTAATATGTTACCATAATGTTTTATAACACTTTGCATGATTTTGAATTTTATTAATCTTGATTTAGTAAAAAAAAATAAAATCTAGTTTGTGATTTTACTACTATAATACCTCATAGTATTACTTTTTAGTTAAATAAACTATAATACTTGATCGCACTACTCATAACATATATGAAGGAAAATGGTATCTTTGATTTATTCTAATAAATAGGTCAAGTAAGATTAAGGTATCTAACCTTAAATTGCTGAACTCGTACGCTCAGTCGTGTTTTCACTTCGCACAGTCGGAATTTAAAAAAACTTTACGATCTTGTCCCTGATTTAATATCTTTCATAAATTACTATATTTAACCACAATTTATAACATATTACGAGGTGACCCCAAATTTCATTACGCACAGTCGGAATTCCAATACACTCAGTCAGAAAATGACCGATTTAGGGGCTAATGTAGGCAAAATTTATTAAAAGCGGTTCGAAAAAAGCAAAGAAGAGTTCTGAAGTACTTATATAAGTAAAAAAATATATCATAAAAATCATCAGCAAAGTATATCATGACAAAGTAGACGAAAAGACGAACGCGTAGGCGCAAACGGATCGCGCGCGTCACTCTTTACCGGCGCCGGCGCCGGCCCTTCCTTACTGGCGCCTGCGCCGGGTTCCGGTTTTAAAATTGTCATATCTTGTTCGTTATAGCTCCATTTTTCGATCCGTTTGCGCCGACGCGTTTGTCTTTTCGTCTACTTTGTCATGATATACTTTGCTGATAATTTTTATGATATATTTTTTTACTTATATAAGTACTTCGGAATCCTTCTTTGCTTTTTTTGAACCGCTTTTAATAAATTTTGTCTATATTAGCCCCTAAATTGGTCATTTTTTGACTGAACGTAATGAAATTCCGACTGTGCGTAATGAAATTTGGGGTCACCTCGTAATATGTCACAAATTGTGGGTAAATCTAGTAATTTCTGAAAGATATTAAAGCAGAGATAAAATGATAATTTTCCGACTGTGCGAAGTGAAAACATGACTGAACGTAGTGACCCTCTTAAATTGACACATATAAAAACATGTCCAATATATACCATTGAGCTGAATAATGCGATCGATATAATAATACATAGACGGTAAATTATACACGTCTTACGTACGACAAAATCAATCTGATATATTAATCCTATGAAAAAAATACATTTGTTTAAAAGAACTCAACAGCCTCGTTCAAAATAAAACTATTTTCTTATTACATGGAAGAATAGATACAAAATTTTATGATTCATGGAATTCACATGATTACTATGCGTTAGTATTAAATATGTATAGGTTTTTATTGAATAAACTAAAGTGTATCCAATCAGTTTATAGACAAGTTTGATGACCAGTGCAAAATTTTATGGCACGAGACCCTGGAGCTTGGAAAAAAAACACACACACGTATCCAGACAAGGGCATGTTAGGAGAGAGATTTTTTTTAAAAAAATGTTATAACTTGTATAAATTAAAAAAACTATACCATTGTTAATTATATTTCGTGCTCTTTAAAATAAGATGCATTATGAATATGTTTTGGTAAACTTAAAATTTTATATTTTTAGAATGAGTATATATTATGTATTTTTAAATGAATCTTTTTCATTAATAAAATGAATATTCTTTAATAATAAAATGAACTTTATTCATTAACAAAATGAATCTCCTTTTATGATTTATTTTTATTAAAATTAAAATTCACTTTTAGAAAAACAAAGGATTCACATTATTTAAAGTAAAAGGTTCACTTTTCTTAAAAGTAAGATTCAATTTTATTGAACATTTGATTAACTTTTCTTCAACGAAATGAAAGGTTCATATTGTTCTCATATAAATTTGTGGTTAGATTCACTTTTCTTAAACATTTGATTCACTCTTTTTTAAACAAAATATTCACTTTTCTTAAATGAAAGATTCATATTGTTCTCGCATAAATTTGTGATAAGATTCATTTTTCTTAAACATAAGATTCACTTTTCTTAACTAAAAGATTCACTTTACTTAACACATGCATGTGATTCACTTTTTTTAAACCAAATATTCACTTTTCAATAAACTCTTAACCACAAACCCTAAAAAAATGTCGAGTCAGTAACGACAATATAAATTATAGAACTAGTGCAAAAAAGATTACCCTACCCCCTCCCCCCAAACACCATAAAAACCACCCTAAGAAAGCTACCCTAAACCCTAAATCACAAACCCTAAAAAACTGTCGAGTCAGTGACGATAATATAAAGTGTAGAATAGTGTCAAAAATATTACCCTACCCCCCCCCCCCCCCCCAAACACCCTAAAACCCACTTTAAGAAATCTAAAAACATCGAAGGTATTTTTTGTGTTTGTAGTGCAGAGTTTAGGGTAACCGCAAACCCTAAAAAATAACTATCCCGGGAAAGCTAAAAACGCCGAAGGCATTTTTAGGGTGTAGGGTTTAGGGTCTAACCCTAAACCACAAACCCTAAAAAGATGTCGAATTAGTGACGGCATTATAAAATATTGAACAACTTCAGAAAAGATTACCCTATATCACACACTCTAAAAACCGCCATAGGAAAGCTAAAAAACATCCAAGGAAGTTTTAGGGTTTTGAGTGCAGGTTCAATTTTTAACAAGCTTTGATTCATTTTTCTTGAACCTCTTATTCACTTTAGTTAATCAATCTCTATTTACAAAATTCTCTTATAGTAGAATTTTTTTACTTTTATAACACTAATTCATTTTACTTAAACATAAGATTCACTTATGTAACACTATTGATTCATTTTAGGTAAACATAAGATTCACTTTGTAACACATGAGAATGTAAAAGATAAAATTTTAAGTTTATCAAAATATATTCATGATGCATCTTGTTTTGAAAATCACGAATTATGATGAACAATGTTATAATATTTTTAATTTTTGTACTTATATTTTATAACCTATAACACTTAAATTTTTTTTTTTGCTACTCACCCAATAAAGGGGTGACACATGACACAAAAGGTGGGTAGTGAGGTGAATTTTCCTTCTTCTGGGGTGAAGTGTAATACTCTTGAGGTTTACCCCCACATGGGAGAACAAACCATTCCTTATATGGGTGGAAATACCTCTCCTGGTTGTGAGGCCTTTGGGGTTAGAAAACCCCGAGAACAAAACCGTGAGCTGCGGTAAAACAGACAATATCATAACAGTGGATAGTGGACTATTACAGTAAAGATGTGTTAGTGGTGCCACCTTCTACTATGGAACAAGCTCCTGATTCGAATTTGCAAAAATTTATGACTAATTTAATAAAGGAATAGTATTAGATCTAGTTAAAACCGACTGAAATTGTCAAAAACAGCTGCTTGTTTGTTCTCCGGCGAGAATATACGTTTTATTTGGATGTTACATACATATTCACTGGTACGGGAAAAATATTTTGTCCAATGTTTATGATAAGCTCTTTCTGAATATTTCCTGGACCACGTTACCCGATTGATATCATAAAAAGTGTGCAAAAGCTGCTCATTGTAACAACAGTACGAGATTCGATGCTAGTTCAGTTTCCCCACCCTATTCGAAACCAAAGATTATCCACAAGGGGTACTTATTGGCATTATCCGCCTAATTAATCCGAATCTAATGCCAATTGTCATTCAAGAAACTTTACGTCTAGGCATTCGCCAAATATCTTTCATTATAATTCTGTTTGTTTTAAGCGTGCAAGATTATTTGTTCTATTCAATGTATAATCTCATACACCGATTGGGATTGATTATTTTACTCTTTATATATCACATATATCAATTGTCATATTAATTATTATTTTTCTTTCATTTTTCTAATTTTAGCAGACAGCTGACATCAACTATATGTTTCCTGAAAAAACAATGGGCTATCAGCCATCTTTGGTAAACACACTTTCTTCATGGGCACATTGAATTAAAGTTTCAATTTTAAACTACATCAAATGGCTATGATCTAGGCATTTGTCAAATATCATTATAATTCACCTTTTTTAGTATGCAAGTGTATATATATACTTTCCTATTAATTAGTGTATCTCGATTCTCAAGCATGCATGATAGTATTATATTGCCATAGGACCAAAAAAACCATATATCAAGGAGATACGTATCAGATCATATGAGAAAAAGTGGGAGATTGGGTATCTTCCAAAAACCCCACCATGCCAAAACAACACACTTTACCAGAAATTAACTTTGTATGGGTTAGCGTCTATATATAAGCTATATTTAACACTTATACTTGCACTTAAAATTGTTAATTCACATCACCCTTTCTAGGGACCACTACCCGAAAAGGTTGCAATATAGTTGGTCGTAAATGACCCTCACGCCCATTATTAAGATCTCTCTCTCTCTCTCTCTCTCTTGATACTAATCCATCCCCATCTACTTTACAAAGAAGAGTATCAATCGGTTTTCACTATTCGCTTCTTATCTCTCGATCGGTTTGCTCGACAGCTCATTGTTAGAGCCGTTGTATAGCCAATTAACCCTGTCCTAAACTGACTCAATGTTTTGGGTTAATTAGTTCCATCAATCAACAGAATAGAAAAGGGGTTCATGTGTCATTTCTTTTGTTAAACTATAGTATTGCTTTGATTTCTTTTGTTGAAGTATTGCTGTTGTTTTACCATGTAAAACGGTTTAATTTAAACTGTGGCCACTAATGGAAAAAGAAAGAAGAAGAATTAAAGGAAGAAAAAAAAAACTGAAAAGGGTGTGCGACAAAAGATTTGGTGTTATTTAAGAAACCAATGAAATGATGATGATTTGAGTATGTATGATGAAACCATGATAACTTGCACACTTGCAGCACCCCACCCACCCACTAACATCATTAATCACATATCACAGCCGTTCAATTCGACATTGGATTTTATTCATTTGGCATCCACACTATATATATTCACTGTTTTCGATTCCTGAATTGCGGATGCAGATGCACTCGCCTTTTTTAAGCCAGACAGCTCAATCTAATTCTATCATGGATTTAGTAATTTTTGATGTAACTGCTCTGGATATATGCCCTTACATAGTATATATTATACTTCCTCGTAATAGAGGATTCCATCCATCAACTTGTTGATGGTGAGAACACTCTCTGCCCCTTTTATCAAAGCAGATTTCAGTTAGTGGAATATTACATAAACTGTTTATATGTACAGTTTCCATAATAATTCTTTTTTTTGATCTATTTAATGATAGTTGTTTTGGGAAGTGTTATTAGAGATGAAGGGACGTTTGATCCTGATTGTTTGTTTGAATCAGGGGAAATGAAATAAATAACTGGTCAACGACTACTGATTAATGGTCAGCAGGTGTCGGTTGTCGGTCAACGGTTATTAATTATCGGTCAACATTTACCGGTAACTGATCAATGGTTATTAATCATTGGTCAATGGTCATATGTCACCGATCAAAATGTAATGATAAAAAAAAATCCCTATTAGGGAAGAATGAAGATGAAAGATTTTAGGATAATCCCAAAATAAATACCCCTAATTACTCATAATTCTCTTTCCTGATTACCCTAAAACAAATATCCCTGAGTACTACCACTATGACATTAACTATTGTACGTCTATTAAGTCTTAAAAAAAAAAAACTATTGTACGTCTATTGGAACTTCAATTTATTAAATTCTACTGTCCATAAGAGGGAACTTAGTATAAAAGTTGAACACCTCGTCTAGTAAATTCCAGGTTGGAGCGTTAATAAAAATATTATCTTTCTGCTCCTTTTGAGTGCAGTGCATTGGTCCATATCTTGAGACATTAGCTGAGTTAGTTGATAACAATTGTTGGTACCGATGATTGCTTTAACCAGGAGTTCTCGTCCTTCTATAAGATTTGAACCAATATAGTAATTCTTGTGTGGATAAAGATACAAATAGTATAATCACGTGGACTATGACTACCAAATCAAATCCGCCTAGTGGGTTTCTCGAGGCCGCCGTACTAGGAAGACGTACCCCAAATCTTTTGAGCGATTTGTCTAGAGATTCGTGGGAGAATGCTAGCGTGAAAGATTTTGGTACTAATTTCATGAAGCCCGTCTACATTGATCTGATAGCATTAATTGAGGTAAAAAAATAAATGATAAGGTGTAGGAGAGAAGTTGTAAGAGGAGTTTTTAATTAATCAAATTATTTTTTTAGAGAAACTGGATAAATAAGAGAGATTAACAGAGGATATAATAAAATAATATTTGTTAGTGGGTAAAATTCACTTTTTTTATTATGGATGTCCTCTTTTCTTTAGAGTTTTCACATCAGTCTATTGATAAGCTGCAGATTTATCATATTTTATGTATTAGATTTATAAGTATATTAGTTTAAATAAGGTTAAACAGATAGTGTTTATGTTAAATTATGTATTAAAATGTTTTATTTGTACAGACTTATGTTTTATACTAAGCTTTTTATGCAAAGAACATATTCCTAGGCAAAAATTCAAGTGATGCCAGATGTCTCCTGCACGGCATAAGCAGAGAGCAGAAAAGGAGCTTTGCCGGATCCAGTACCGGGTACTTCCCATCCGGCACATGTGAAAAGTCACCACGGTTGACTAAGCGGCGGCAGTTATTTACAGTTGACGGATCCAACTGATGTCGGGTACGGTGCTGGACGTATCCTGTCTGGAACATGCAACGTTTCGCCTGACAGTTTTGATCGTTAACGGTTACGCATATTTAACATGTGGTGCCGGATGACTTTCACTCGGCATGTCACCCAACACATGGAGATTTTGTTGCCTATAAATAGGTCGAAAGGCTGCACTTATTGATACACTTCAACACCCTTATACACTCCATTCACAACTCCATTTCGGCCTCCACTCCACTGTTGGTGTCCAAGGAAGTTTCTACAGATCCATCCACGCAAAGAAGAAGAAGATCTTGTTGGGTTAATGCTATGACCATTTCTTTATCCTCTTGTATTCTCTTCTTGTAGTTGTGTGGATGGTGATGTAGAACTCCTTGCTTGTTCTTGGTTAGGGATGAGTTTCTTCTTTGTAAACACTATGATCATTTAATATAATTTCCAAGCGTTCATTAAGCCTTTGTGCTTCTTGCAATAGAATGGTGTTGGCCAATTTGTTCTCTTTTTGCAAAGTCTAATTGAGGAAGAAAAGCCCATAGTAGAAGTCTTAATGGTTTTTAATGTTTTCATCTATGATTTAGAGTTAACATAAAAGATTGAGAATTAACCCATCTTCCCCCACTATCTTGTTCATTTTGGGGCATGATATATGCTCGATTTGATAATGGGTAGTGAGTTTCTTGTTATCAGATCCGAAGCAGGAAAATGGTATTCACAATTTGAACGTGCCGGGTGCACTGCCGGCTGTTTTGTGTCCGGCACATTCAAAGTCTTTGAATGTGCCATGCATCTGTTGTCCGGCAGGACATCCGGCGCATTCATTTCTTTGGTTGAATTTGAGTCTTGAAGTTTCATTGCGTGATCATATTGTTACTTGGTTGTTGTAATCCGAATCTAGGACAATCTTTATTAGTTAGGCTTTTTAGTTTAATTGTTATTTACATTTCCCCCCTTTGCTTTAGAATATGCTATTACCAAGGTTAAGACTGATTTTCTACTAAGTCCTTTGGGTTTGATACTCTCGGTCGTAATCAACTCACACTGTACTCCGACCAGGATTTTTGCTACCTGTATAGAGTTGTAGGGTTTATTTTCTTCTTTTATTATTTCATTCTTTTGTACATCCATTTTCCCTCCTACAAACTATCTGTTAGCATCTATATATCGAATGCAGATTATTAAGGAGGTGTTTGAATATTAATTAGTAGTATCGATCTGTTTATAAGCAAAGTAAGACATGATATTCTAAATTAATTCTCTTTCAATTCTATAAAGAATCTCAACTCTTCTTCCTTTCACGGGAGGTTTCCATACCCCTTTGCTTGGTACCCCGCTTCATCTACCGCATCTCACCGGTCTCCTTGCTCCTTTTCTAGCGCTATTTTATTACTTTTTTATTTTCAAGGTGTACAAGCATACAAATCATACGTTTCTGCTCACGGGAAGTTAGCCTATACCTACTCTAAAATATTCTGCCGTTTTTCTAGCTCACCTCCTGTCTTTTTGTCCCTGCAAACCTAGATCTTCCTTAATTCCCTCCACGGCTCTCTTTGTTACTCGCATGTCGCCGCCGTCCAAAGAACAAATTTGGCCCGTCCATCCATATCTGATGCTTGCATGATATCTATCTGGTGTAGTTCCACCACACTTACTACCCTTTTACCTTCCACACTCACGTACCACATGTCTTGTATCAAGAGTGGGGATTGACCTCCTATATCTTACGTGATTTGTCAATCATAACATCACATCTCTGACCTAATTTCCCCCATTCACTTCCACGCTATTTCCATATTTCCTCTTCCTCAACTACATCTATTCTCCTCGCAAGATGCGTCTTTTGGAGATCTATGGTGAAATGTTATCCTTTGAGTGTTGCCTTCTAGGCAACTTGTTCTCATACAATCCGATTTATGTCTTTGTTGTACACATTCACCTCGAGCACACTAGTGGAACGGTTTTGGCAGATTTAGATTCTGCAAGGTTGGCCATAACCTTTTCATTATTGAGTGAGCAAAAGAGCGCCATAAAAGTGGCTCTTGTAAAGGGACCATGGACGATCAACCAAATCCTTTTCGCTATCCAAGGCCTCGAGCAAGGCAAATCACACTAGTACAAAAATTGCTATAGACAACTGTTAAAAAATCCAAAGACAATTGTTATTAACAGTTGTAACAGAACCAGTTGTCTAGACAATACATTAAATAACTATTTAACAGTTGTCTTATGGCACCAAACAACTACTGTAAATGAACCTATTACAACTGTTATTAACGGTTGTAGTAGATATACATAAGATGACTGTTAATAGCAGTTGTAATAGATCATATTTTTTCCTCACTTCGACACCTATCACAACTGTTTTTAACAGTAGTCTTTGATACTCTTTTTTTTTTTCCAGATTATCCTATTTTTTACAACTGTTAAAAAACAGTTGTCTTTGACACACTTTGAAATGATTTTTCCTATCTTTTAACAACTGTTCTTTAACAGTTTGTCTTTGGTTCTTTTAGAATAAATTTTTTACCATACACAATTGTTAATTTAACAGTTGTGATATGATATTCATCTATTTGTCACTTGTTAACAAATACATTCATATTTTCATCTTGCAAATGCACAATAACATTCACAAACCCACATGCATCCATCTTTCATTTAAAAACAACATACTACCAAAGTGTAGCAGTATCAATATTCTTACAATTTTCTACATCAAATATAAACTAAAATAGCGTTTGCAATCACCAATCAACCATATTTTTCCCCATAAGGGACTTCAGCGAAAGAAACAACACCGTTGAAAGGTAGAATGCACTGACAGTAGGCTCATCCTATAAAGCATGCTTCAATCTTGAGTGCACCTGCTAAAGTGAGTAGCGCAAACAAAAATACATGTTATAGAAGAGCAAGCATATATCCTTTATATAGAGAAACAAATTAAAGAATAACCCAAACATGGAGAAAAGGGAACAAGAAACATAAGTAATTCAAAACATAGAGAAAAGGGAACAAGAAACAGAAATAATTTAGAGGTAGATGTAGATATCAATGCTGAGAAATAAATAGAACAACAACCATCAACAAGGATAATGACTACATATACAAGACTTTCCAATCAATCATTGGTTAACCATACACTTCCACCTTCATGTTGTGGGCATCAAGTTCTATGCAGAAAAGTCAAATATGTAAATAGCAGCAAGAATCTACACAATACTTTTCTATTAATGTTCAGAGGTAAAAATTGCAAAACTAAGCAAGAGTATGCAGGTAAAGGATGAACTTGGAGGATTTGTACCTCAAAAGAATTAAAATTTGAAGACATAAAGACGCAGAGCTCAATTAGCAAAATTTCAAACCGCATGAATGAAAACCTGAAAGTGCAAGTTACAAGCCAAAAGCTAAGAAGATTTGTCCAGTGCTGAGTTTGTTCCATTGATGAACTTCAATTCAGCCGCCTGTTTAAAATTTTAAAAAAGAATTAAAAATCGATGATAAGAGGTCACCAAAACATTCAATTCTGCTACTGAAAAATCAATACAGAGATGTAACAGAAGTTCAAATAAACCATAAAACAACTGATAGTCGTGTATGTAGCAGTTTTGTTGACATCTTAACCAACATTATATAAGATAAATAGTATCTGTGTTATTAAAAAATTGCAATAAACATGAAAAAATAAACTAAAAGAAATAACATTCAATAATCAATTCATTACCTTTAATATTTAAGAGGTCCAAGAATGGTCTGCACTAGAAAGTGGCTTCTTTACCGGATTATAGTTTGTCAAGAAAGACTGTATAACTATAACTATTCAACTTAAAGTTAGGTGATACACGAGTTTCTATACATTAAAGGGCATTCAACTATAAAATAAAGCTACACCGAGTTATACAAGAATGCATAATTAAATTTTGCAAAAAGCGCAACATGAAGCAAACTCTAAAGCAGCTTAAGTAATTAACAAGATTTATGTATTATATCTTATTTTCTATTCTATAATTTAGAAGTACCAACATTCTGAGGAAACCATGGGGCGTGATAATTCATGGTGATTACTGAAAATTTCAGACTTAACCTGCATAACATCAAGCAAAGGTGAGCAATGTATTAGTATATACAAGTAAAACATTCCTGTCTAGCTTGAAAGAGTAACTTACTAGTCCATGGTGTAAAATATATACTTTCTTTTAGACATATATGCCTGACATTCTTATCATCCTGATTTCAGACAACCAAATGTATATAAGAAAATTAAGGGAGGAGACCAAGAAATCCGCATCACAACCCCAGAAAAATAGTACTACATGGAATTGACGTGCAAGATAAGACAAGGTATTGGTGATCGTAAAGAGACAACAAAGAGCAAAAGGAAAAAAAAAACAAAGGTGCTGAATTATTTCTAGGTGTGACATTCTGCTGATCTTCTCGTACATCTTCACATAGCTAATTAGCTTAAAAGATTAACTTACTAGTATCACAAGCAAGAAGTGAACAATGAAAATCAACTGTAATTGCTTTCCTCACCCTGTGCTCCGCAGCACTACTTTTGCCACATGAGCACAAAGCATGAACCTCTATTTAACTCAATCTGTCAGTATTCCATCAGACTTGTTCAATTGCACAACTAACAACACAAAAAGATAGATGTAAACTTTAGATACCATAAAATGTCATAAAACAGCACTTCAACAGAAAGCGATAGGAGGAAAACACTAACACATCATATCCAGTAAAATCGATGTTTCCTTATCATTGGCTCTGTTAGGAAAGTCTGAATATTAATCGACAATACTGGGAAAGAATATATAAACCTGATCAGAGTGAACTTGCTACCTTTTTGTTTCCATTCAGGAATACAACTGAACAAGGGGTATTAAACTTAAAACTTCTTTACCTAATAATGCAAGGAAACTCAACTGATTAGAAAATTACAAGTTATCTTCATTATGCCATTCAAAAAGGAGGCAAAATGAAATTACCTCTTACTAATTGCACCATTGGCTGCTTTGACGTGCAGGAATGGGGACCAAGTGAGAATTGCATCATGGCTTAAATTTTGAACGCCAGGGAAAATCTCCATATGCCTATCATACTGTAAGTTATCTTCTGAACGGATTAAATATTCATCCTTTAGATTTTATTTTTTGTTTATAGACATTTGGTTATTTGAAGATTGCTTGTCTGGTTCTAGGTGTTTAAAGAGTAGTATTCAAATGGAAAGCAATTTTTGCCCACAACTACACTGTAAGAGTTATGAAATTCATATGGAGATTGAACAAGACTCAAGCTATAGGGGAAATAAAGTAGAGTGATAAAACCAGGAAAAATTAATCACATGTCAATCTGAAATGTGGATAACATTCAGAAGCAAAGTCTGGAGTGAACTTCTCCGCAAGACCATGTGTTACCATTCAAAAAAATTCCACCATTGGCTTAAGCCCATATGGAGACATAATGTACTCTCAAGGGGAAGAACCAAAGCTATCTCCCTTGTTCGTTAGATTAAGGTCAGATACAGAAACATGTGAGCATATCATATCTTCCTATAAAACAATCTAAGGTACTTTCAGTTACTAGTGTCGCAGAGTTTTGTATAAGATGTGCAAAACTAATATAACGTTGCTACTCAATTCAGAGCTGAAGTCAGACTTACGAAGTATATTACTTCTACAATATATGATAGATTTAGATTGAGAAGAAAATAAAAAAAATGGTTCAACTCCTCCGCATAATAAATGTATTCCCTGATAATATATAGTCTATACGAGCATACGCATAGAGCAAATAAACAACTGAGTTTATTTGTTTGTGAACCATTGCATGAAATCAAGCAACTAAATAATGTGGTGTAAAGTATGAATCTTAGTTTGATAGTGAGACGACAGACAATGAATGAAAAAGAGCAGCACCTTATCACTCAGCATCTGATTATATCATTTATTGTGCTTTTCTCCAACGGCTTTATATGATTTTCTATACATTTGAAGGGTTATTACTTGCTTATAGGACAAGCTCTGTTATACGGACTCACTGAATCCTCATCCCTTAATCCTTTAAACAGGTCAACGGAGAAGAGAAAGTAAGAATACAAAAACATTACAATTACGAAACTAAACTAATTAGCTCATAACTAGTTAACATAAATCCTAATTGTACAGAAAAGCAATACATAATCATAGTAATTTGCTGTAGCCAGTTACTAGTTGTTGAACTGACATTAGTGGTGACTTTGAGCGCAATGAAAACTCACGCAAAACATAAGAAAGTGAAAGGGAGAAGTACAAACTTGAAGAGAAACTTGCAATTGAAGGACCAGTGGTGTGAGTGGGATTTAACTAGATGCTCGCATAGCAGTAATTGTGGCCTGGCGAAGATGATGGTGATGACCTTTTAACAGCTACTCGGCACAGCCTTGACCCATGCTGTGTGTCGTCGGGCCTGAGGGGAAAAGATTGAAGTTAAAAATCATGGATGATGCATGTCAAATTCAATGGACAAGAGCACCGTCAATAAGCTATGGACGTCCAGGGGTGATGAATGAGGTGGGAGAGAAGTGAAAATAGCCAGCAATGCCTACGACCAGCAACTAAAGGAGGTGGGGGATAAATGAACCAACCCTAAATGAAAGTCGCCAGCGGCGCCGACCAGAAATTGAAGATGGAGAAGCGCGCTATATGTCGGGAGGGCAGAGGACAAGAGGAAAGCTGCTGGAGAGTTGGGATATTAGCGGAAATGAGGAAGATTAGAAGGGTATATATGTCTTTTTCGCAAACTTCCACTTACTCTTCCGTGTTTTTGTTTTCATTTTTTTAACAGTTGTGTTATAATGGGTAGAGACTACTAATAAGTTAAACAGTTGTCTTACCCTGCTTTTAATTTGCTTAACTCACCAATGTTGTAGCAAAGACTACTCTGTTATATAACAGTTGTGTTTTAACAGTGGTAAAAAAACTTATTTATAGTAGTGTCAATCTAGAGCCACTAGTTCGAATGGGTCCTGTGCTTGATCAGGATCTTCGACATTCCAAAAGCTTATTGTACCATAGACTTTGCTGAGAAGGTGGCGGCCAAGGTCGGTCGCATCACAAGGGTTATGGAGGATACCCACACACCTTAGGCATAGCTGCATGCGACTTAAAGTTCTTCGTAACATTCAGAGGCCGGTTTGGCGCTCACTCTCATTGTCCCTTGGTGGCATAAACTTGATCTTTACTATGGCTTATGATAACATGCCCCTAATTTGTGTAAAGTGTGGTTTATTTCTCCATTCTACAGAGGTTTGTCGCTTGGTATCCACACCATATGAAGCTCATGCCCAATTCGGAATGTGGCAACACTAAAGTTTTTCTCTCTCACACTCGATCGAGGGGGATCTTCACTAACCCTGCCTCACGGTCATCTTTGACCGGAATTGTTACTGACTTTCTTGGGCAACATTCTACTAATCCTTTGTAGGATCCTGTCTCCGCTTCCGCTAGCAACACTGCCCCTTTGATCCTCCGCGGCAAGCCAGTGTCTGTGGACAGACCTAGTCCGGCTATCACTCCCAAAAGCTCAAAAAAGTGGGACTTCAACAACCTTCTAGAGCAAGCAATTCGCGAGGAGGTGTAGGATCTGAACTTAGGGGAGGTGACACGAAAAGGCAAGAAGATAAAGACCTTCAACAATTTTACTTCTTTGAATGATTTGGCTGAGAGAGTGGGTGAATATGAATGCTCAAAGGTTACATGAACAGGTCCAACAAGCAGCACCGAGGTCACCTCGGGGTGCGACGAGGAATAATCTTGTGTGGGCACTTCTCATGCCACTGAGGGTGTTCTTCCCTTCGAGTCTTGTGTAATGTCCTTTTTTCTCCCTTCCTAGTAGTTTGCTTTCAATACTTGGATATTGCTACTATCCTTTACTACGTGTGGACTAAGTTTTAGTTTGTTTTTTTATCCAAGTCATGTTTTGAGCTTATCTTCTATGAGTGTTTTTCAAGACGTTGTCAATGACGCTTGGTGGGTCATTTCGAGAGATATTTTTCTTTTTTATGAAAGCTTAGTAGAGCATGATAACTTGGCTGGTTTTGTCCAGTTTGAAGTTGCTATGATAATGTTCCATGAGAAACTGTTCTGAAAATCCGTTGGATTTTTTTGGAGGTTGGTGTCTTTAGGTTGTATTAGGTTATGTTTGATCTCTATTCCTCATGTATGTCCAGCTTAATCAGTGATTAATCAATGAATAGTTAATGGTTTCAAAAGAAAAAAGTAAGACATGATATTCTTAATCTAAAAGAAGATATGTCAATGAATTATGACATAATTCATCAAACTTGTAAAATCATTAGCCCAAAACTCTAAATTAAGTGAGGGTGTACAAAGCTATGTATTTCAGAATCAGATTGACAAATACTACCGAGTTTTTACTTAATTCATGATATATCACATGATAACATTGAGTTTTAACTAAATTCATCAGATAGCACTCTGTCTCAAATTATGGTAACTACTTCGTTAATATCCTTGAAAAAAATTCTAAAATACAAATTGTTAGTTAAACACCTGACATTGATCACATATTAATAAAAACCCACAGTATAGCAGCAACATCTAATAATAGGGGTATTTTAGACTTTTTCCAGAGATATTAGCGGAGTGGTTAATGGAACTTGAAACAGAGAGTTATCTTGTGAGTTAAGTTAAAACTCAATGTTATCCTATGTAATTTTAAAAACACAATAGTATATCATATATTAAATAAAACTTAGTGGTATTTGATAAAATTTCCTAGTTAGTATGTAAGGTATTTTACCTTCAAGTTAATTCCTTTTTGGTGAGAGTATACAATCCTTATTAAATAGGGCTGAAGCCCATGAATACATGATTCTTGAAAATAATGGTGATAACTTTGTTTTTAAATGTAGTATATTTCTTTTTTTCCAAAGAAACCACCTTCTTATTCCCAGTAAAGCAGTGTACAATGAATTGAAGATAAGACCACATAACATACCAGACTGGCGAGGCTATGACTAAAAACAAACTTTAGAAAGAAAACAAGAGCTACAACACATCTAGAGCTGAGGTTAAGGATAACTTCACAAATGTGAAGCTTACAAAACATAAGGGAAATGAAACAAGACCATTCGAGTGAGACCATTGACACTTGATATTTCACCAAAAACAACAAGGGAAGGAAGAGAAGTCAACAAGAGCTTTAGTAAAGGAGTCCATCCCTCTCATACTTTAGGCATAAATGCCCAAGCGCTGATTTACTACATCTTGATCGTTTGAATCATCGAAGCCACAAGTGAAGTATGGCCAACACATATCTCTTTTTCAAGACCAGCTGCTAACATGTTGCAAAACCAACAAATATTGAAAAGCAAGAGAAGTAAACAAGAGCTTTAGTAAAGGAGTCCATCCCTCGCACACTTTAGGCATAAATGCCAAAGCGCCGATCAGCTACATCATGATCGTTTGAATCATCGCAGCCACAAGCCTAGTCTGGCCGACACATATATGTTTTTCAAGACCAACTGCTAACCTGTTGCAAAACCAGCAAATACTATAGGGCTCTAGAAACACCCTAATCCAAGAGCAGAACTTCCATCAACCAAAAATCCAAATAAAAACAGACCAGCGAGACATAAAAAACACTCAGTAGAAGAAGCCTACAAGGTCAACAAAAAACATACCATAATTGAAAGGGACTAAAACATGCTTAAAAAAGAAACATGGAGAGTAAGATGCCTCAAAGGAAGACAATAAGAAACCGGACTGTCAGGGCCTTACCCTTGTCCAAACAGCCTAACCAGTGGTTAATCATGATGTTTGGCGACCTTGGGTAATCCCCAAAGACGCCTCAGAAGGTGACAAATCCTCTAAGTTCTTCTCCTTTGAAAGCATAAACCCATCTAACTTCTGTCAAATTCCTTGTTTCTCTTAGGAGTTCATTTGTGCTAAAACTTTAGAAGTAGACAACAACATCCAGGGAGGGTAAGGGCAACTGAAGGTTTCTTCTCTGCCTCCTCTCCTGCTTTACTTTCAGGACATCTATCCGCACCATTTGTACATGTACCAATCCAGGACTGAAATAACTTGTCATGAGCTAGGGACCGTATTGGCATCCACTTCCTCTTGCACCCACTCATCATTACAACTTCAGGAACCATACGAGAAGCGACCACACAAAGCAAAAGGTTGGAAGCTTTTCATAAGTTAACCAAAACTTGTATAAAGTACCCGCCATGCAAACTATAATACAACGTCTTAGAGGCTCTAAAACATCAACCTAGATTCTAATTTGAAGAAATTCACTCGATTTGTTGGCCCCTCCTCACCATACTCCATGGATTTCCCTATATTATTTCCAAATCTACGAGCGATCTCCGCTTTATAAAACATAAATGGGACACCATGAACCCTAAACCAAAAGGGAGCTCATCTAAAAAGATGATCCCGGGGAGTTTTTCGTTTGTCCACTCTTTGCATGGTTAAAAGAAAGCTATCAAAAGACCAAGGACCATTCTTCTGAACAAACTTAGGCCCCGTTCTCATGTTAGCTTCCCCACAAAAAAGGTATTGATGTGACTTCTGAATTATTTACAACTCCCTCACAGATTAAAGAAGGAACGCTACCGAGAGTAGCGTCTCATAATAATCGACCTTCATAATCTGCTGTGTGAACGGGGCCTTAATGTCTTCCAGAGTTTGTAACTTAAAAAGGAAACAAACCACGACCTACCTTCTTCATCTCCAAATAATCCTCCACCTTTCAAACCCTTCTCATGGTAAGTTGAAAGACATATGAGAAAACCTACTTTGAGGAGAAGTGCTTACCGAGGATACACAAATCGAAATTAGTCTCCTCCAGTTCTTCTTGAAGATCATCCAAGGATATCGACTAAGCCTCTTCACCGATAAGAGAAAGCATCTCACGCTTCTTAATTAATAAGATCTGTGCAACCAGTTTTTGTGAACATCATGAGGCTAAAAATACTATTATGTTCTTGAGGTCAAATGAACCGTGCTTGTCAACAAACGAAGGACTTAAAAGAATAGATGGCTAAAAAATTAAAAAGGTCGACAGAAGAAGAGGACTCGTCAAGAGAAAAAAAAGAAGTTACCCGTTAACCAATCCAGGAAAATCTCGTAGAAAAGTAAAAAAAGAACAATGATTTTCCATAGAATTAAGATGAAGAGGTGATGAGTGAGAGATTTGCATGTTGAAACAAAACATGGAAAAGGAACATGCACAATGGGGAGGGAAGGCCAAAATAGAAGAGAGGAGAGACTACAAGAAGAAACCTAATTCTCTATCTCTCGTCTTTTTCCCAATTTCGATTGTGTACATACGTTGTGTATAGATTAGAACAAATCTGATTTTATTGTCTATATTATTGGGCTGGTTCTTAGATGTGGCCCATTCCCTTTTTCAGACATGACCCAATCACCTTAAAAGGCCTAGTCATCCTTCTTGTATTTGTACCACACAGACTGTTATAAATAGCAAGTCCTTTACAGAGAATAATACATGGGGAGATATTTTATCTGTCAATACTATCTTTTTCTTTATGGTATCAGAGCCCACCTAGGGTGCCGTGCTTCCGCCGTCACATCAACTTCCTCAATGACTAGCTCAACCGGAAGTGAAGGCCCTAGAGAAGCTTCCTCCTTGTCGATGGCCTCCATTCCTGCAACAACAAATACAACACAATCAATCTTATCTGCTTCTAACAATCTCATCAAACTCAGATAGGACAACTTTAATATGTCAAAAGGTACTATTCTTCCATTCTTGAAAGGAAATGACTTATACAAGTATGTAGATGGTAGCTTCCCGTGTCCAGCTAAGCATGAAGAGGATGGAACTCTCAATTCATCTCACAGTGGTGTAGAATCGATCAACTAGTCATTTCAGTCCTCTACACGACTCTCACTGAACCTATAGCTGCCTACGTTTTAGGCTTCACCTCTGCTTTAGAGTCTGGAGAACTCTCCATGATGTGTTTGCTGCTCAAACTGCAGCCCACATCAGTCAGTATCACCTACAACTGGCTACCATGGAGAAAAGAGGAAATGAAACTATTACTGAATACTTTAATAGGGCTAGAGATATAACAACATCTCTCTCATCAGCAAGTCACATTGTCTCGGATCGAGAATTTCAAACCTTCCTCTTAAGAGGATTACCCTCTGAGTATAGTTCTCGGGTTACAAATATTATAACCAGACCTGACAGTGTTACACCATATGAGCTGCTGAGTTTCTTACTGATCAAGAGGTCATGATAAATGACCAAAACAAGAAGCAAGAACACCAAATCGCTCTCAATGCGACGGAGAAAGGTGAGAATTCCTCCTTCAGGGGGAGAGGAAGGGGCCAAACTGGAGGAAGAAATTGCAGACAGAAAAACCAAAACCCACAAAACAATCAACCACAATTTTCAGCAAACCCTAGACCCTCTACTAGAAACTACAAAAATAACTCCACAAGAAACCAAACAAACTACCTATTCTCAGGACAACCAGATAATCGTCCAAAGTGCCAAATCTGTAAGAAACCAGGTCATTCAGTAGAAATTTGCTATCATGGATTCAATCAAGCATATCAAGCCCCACCACCACAAAATGTGTCAGCCAATGTCACCTCCAAATATAATCCCAACCTCTACAATACATCAGAATGGGTCCCAGATACTGGAGCTACCCATCATTTCACTGGAGACCTAGCCAGACTCAATCTCAACTCATCTACCTACACAGGATCTGATGTGGTGTCCCTAGGTGATGGATCCTCTCTCCCTATTACTCATACTGGTACTGGTGAATTAAATACTCATTCTGGCACACTTTTGTTGAAGGACATTCATCACTGTCCTAACCTATTTTAAAATCTAATCTCGGTGAGAAAATTCTGCTGTGACAACAATACTCCTTTTGAGTTCTATCCTGACTATTTTCTTTTACAGGATCTCACTACTCGGAGAACTCTCCTCCAGGGCCAAGTTAAGAATGGACTGAATGTTTTTCCTACTCAGCAGTCACATCATCCTCAACTCAACACAGGAATCAAAACCACCCAAGACATCTGGCATAGACGTCTTGGTCATCCATCAATAAATGTGACAAAAGGAATTTTGAAACACTTTAATCTCCCAGCTGGTTAAACTCAGTTATGTCTTTTTGTGATGCTTGTAATAAGGGGAAAGGACACGCTTTACCCCATCCTGCTACTATCTCTCGTTCTAAAGAACCACTTTATTTGCTGTTTATGGATATTTGGGGGCCAGCCCACACTACGTCTATTGATGGAAACAGATATTTTCTCTTGATTGTTGATGATTATTCCAGATATACATGGCTTATTCCTATTGCTCAGAAATCTGTTGTGAAGGAAATTTTTCCTATTTTTTACAAACAGGTGTGCACGTTTTTTCAGAAACAGATAAAATCAGTTCAGACTAATGGTGGGGGCGAATTTACTGCCTTGAAACACTTTTTTCAACAGCAAGGAATACACCACAGAACCACGTGTCCCTATTCACACCAGCAAAATGGAATGGTTGAATGTAGAAACGGGTTTTTGGTTGAAAAGGGTTGTCTCTGTTAGCTCAAGCTGACATGCCCCTACACTATTGGACCTATGCTTTCAAAACTGCCTCTTACCTTGCGAACTGTACCCCCACACCTGTTTTACAAAATAAAACACCATTGGAACTCCTTATGAAAACCAAACCAGACTACTCTATCTTAAGAGTCTTTGGATGCTCCTGTTACCCAAATCTTAGAGCCTCCAATAAACACAAACCCTCTTTCAGATCTGAAGAATGCTTATTCCTAGGTTACTCAACCTCTCATGCTGGCTACATATGCCAAAGCCTTCATTCTGGAAAGTATTACACCTCCAGAGACATTGTGTTTAATGAAACTCGATTCCCCATGTCCTCCCAAACTCCACTTTCCCTACCCACATCAATGACACCAACTCCAACTCCAAACCCTCCTCTCTTCGACACTACCCTAGACACTCAATCTACACCTTCCCTCGCTTCCCCATTACTCCAAACCACCCCATCGATTCAAACAGACTCCACCAATATCGACATTTCAAATACCACACCCACCTCCCCAACATCACCACAAACCATAAACTCCTCCCCTCAATCCACATCTCCTCACCACAACACCATCTACAATGATCTACCCACCACCTCACCCACTCCATCTCCTTCTTCAGTCGAACCCATACCCACAAACATACATCCAATGCAAACAAGAGCAAAGAACCAGATTTTTCAACCTAAAATACGAACTGATGGTACCCTTCCTTGGCCTCAAGCAAACACCACAATAACCCCCCTCCCAATTCCCGAAGAACCAAAGTTCAAAGAAGATGTCAAATACCCGGAATGGTGTATTGCTATCCAACAGGAATATCAGGCTTTACAGCAGACTAATACATGGTCCTTGATTCCCTACCATCCCTCCTACAATGTTCTAGGGGTGAAGTGGATCCTAAAAACAAAGAGAAACTCTGATGGATCAATTCAAAGACGTAAGGCCAGATTGGTGGCACAGGGATTTAATCAAACGGAGGGGCAAGACTATACGGAAACCTACAATCCAGTGGCCAAAGCAGCGACTATCAGGTTGTTTTTCTCCATTGCTACATCATACAAGTGGAAAATTCATCATTTGGATGTACAAAATGCTTTTCTACATGGAACCCTAGAAGAAGATGTCTACATCAAATAGCCCCCTGGCTTCATCAATCCTGATTATCCACATCATGTGTGCAAACTAAAGAGGTCCCTCTACGGCCTAAAACAGTCTCCCAGAATGTGGTACTCTACTCTAAGTACATTTCTCATTGAGTTAGGTTTCACACCCTCCAAATCAGACTATTCTCTATTTATCTTTAAACACCACACAGACATTGCCTACATATTGATCTATGTAGACAACATACTCCTCACCGCATCCACACCAACCCTCATTCATAAACTCACTCATTGTCTCTCTCACAAATTTCCAACCACAAACCTAGGACCTGTCAACCACTTTCTTGGCATTTCAGTAACACAAACTGCAACCGAGACCACACTGAAACAAACAACTTACATAGATCAACTTCTCCATCGGGCAGGAATGCTCATATCTAAACCAATACCAAACCTGACTTCCACCACAAACAATTTTCATTCACAAGACTCACCACTCTTTGAAAACCCCACTTTCTACAGAAGCATTGTTGGAGGACTCCAATATCTATCACTAACTAGACCGGACATAGCCTTTGCTGTTAATAAAGTTTGTCAATTTATGCAAACACCGAGACAACACTAGTAGAAAAAATGTTTTTAACCACGGTTATTTTGCCTATATACCACGGTTGGGAACCGTGGTTTATGCTCGTGTCGCATATAGAAAATTGTCTATATACCACGGTTGAAAACCGTCGTTTAAAAGAAGACTATATACCACGGTTTGCTATAACCGTCGTTTAAGACCATTTTTGGACGCGGTCCTTACCGGTTTTAAACGACGGTTAAGGTCAGAACCGTGGTATAAAGTCCTTTTATACGACGGTTAAATGTCAAAACCGTGGTATATTATCTATAAAATCAACGAATAAACCACAGTTATACATATAACCGTGGTTTATAGTCTATGAACTCTTTTTCAAAATCGCCGGCGATTTAGAAGCGCCGCTTTACAAATCTCAAAAAGAGCAACAGAAGAGAATGAAGAGGCTATAGAACATGTATGTCCCTTGTTTGTGATTTAGGGTTGCAAAATAATGAGTGAAGAACTATGGCGTAGTATGTTCCTTGTTCGCGGTGCGTTACAAAATTACCGTGAGAAGAATGAAGAATGGAGGCGTAGGCCATGTTCCTTGTTCGCCGGTTATGGTTGCGAAAATTGCAGTGAGTGGAGATGACGCAGAGCATGTGTTCCTTGTTCTAGGTGTACGCTGCAAAAAATACCGAAAAACAAGAGAATGAGTGAGGACGGAGCATGTTCCTTGTGCGCTGGTGAGGGTTGCAAAAATTACCGTGAAGTTGAAGAGAATGAAGAAGAGTTGCAGAGCATGTTCGTCGGTTGGGTTCCAAAATTACCGTGAGGTTGAAGAGAACGAAGAAGAGTTGCATAGCATGTTTGTCGGTTTGGGTTCCAAAATTACCGTGACATTGAAGAGAATGAAGAAGAAGAGTTGGAGAGCTTCGTCGGTTTGGGTTCCAAAATTACCGTGAGAATATAAGAGAATAGATAGAAAGAGCCACGTTAAATTTGGGCCGAAAATTAAAAATCCCGCCTAGACTATATACCACGGTTGACCAAAAAACCGTGGTTTAATATAATAAGATGTGCAATATAAATGACGGTTGCCTAGGAACCATGGTATATAGGTACCCTATATACGACGTATACCACGGTTGCCCGGAAAACCGTGGTATATAAGTAACCTATATACGACGGTTCTCCAAAAACCGTGGTATATGCACTCTGGCGTGTACCTTAAATGACGGTTTCTATGAAAACCGTGGTTTATAAACTTTAAATCACGGTTTTCCTTTTAACCGTGATTTAAACGCCGTCATTAAAAACATTTTTTCTACTAGTGCAAGTTCACTGGCAAGAACAGACCCGTACCTTGGGTCTAATCTTCACTTCAACACCAGTTGGCCAACTCCTTGCATATACTGACGCGGACTGGGCTGGCTCCCCCTTGGACCGTCGTTCCACAGCTGGATACGCCAATCTTCCTCGGACATCACCTCATCTCTTGGAGTGCCAAGAAACAATCTACTGTCTCCCGCTCATCCACTGAAGCAGAGTACAAAGGTTTAGCTAACACTGCAGCAGAAACAATTTGGCTACAGAATTTAATGGGAGAAATGGGTTTATACCTGGAACGACCACCCACCCTCTTTTGTGACAATATCGGCGCGACTTATCTCGCGACCAACCCAGTGATGCACAGCCTCGCCAAACATGTACATATAGACTACTTTTTTGTGAGGGAACGCATTGCAAACAGGAGTCTTGAAATTCAATTTCTGCCAAGCTCCTCTCAACTCGCCAATCTATTCACTAAACCCCACACAAACTCACGATTTAGAGAGTTGCGATTCCAATTTCCTCTTGCAGCAGGCAATTCGAATGGAGGGGGAGTACAAGAAGAAACCTAATTCTCTATCTCTCGTCTTTTTCTCAATTTCGATTGTGTACATACGTTGTGTATAGATTAGAACAAATCTGATTTTATTGTCTATATTATTGGGCTGGTTCTTAGACGTGGCCCATTCCCTTTTTCAGACATAACCCAATCACCTTAAAAGGCATAGTCATCCTTCTTGTATTTGTACCACACAGACTGCTATAAATAGCAAGTCCTTTACAGAGAATATTACACGGGGAGATATTTTATCTGTCAATACTATCTTTTTCTTTAGAGACACACTCGAGATTCAAAAAGAACGATAGCCAAACCAGCGTAAAATAGTTAAATGTATAATAACATATGTGTTTATCGTAACCTTGCTTTTGTATTTACTTCCTGTTTTTACTCGTTTTATTAAGTAATAATTTTTTTACTTCTCTGCCAAGTTCAATTTTTTTTTTTACTCAGTTCTTCTTCACTCTCGCTCGCAGGATTCGTCTTTTTGCAATTTTCTCATATAGGTCTCTTTAATCTTTATAACATGGTGGATGTATATTGTATAGTTTCATAAGTTGGTTTATTAATCTAGTTGGACCTCTACCTGATGGAGGCCCAGCCCAGAATGTATACGCAATCACGTACCTGTAACTGTGTTATGTCATCGGCAGAGAGATCCAACAAGCTGTGTCCCTGAGCGGGGATCATTGTTTGCGCGGCTCCAAGTTGAGGCTTGTGCCCGTGCCCGGGCCCGACAACTGTAGGAGTGGCTGGTTGATGAGTCTTGTATATGTCACCCGTTTGGTAGCAGCCAATTCAAACATAGAAACTGTAAGCTAAACCAGAAACGGGATTTTGATAAATATATTGATCACACAGAGTTCTAGCTACTACTAAGCTTCACACTGACCAACACAGTATGATCACGATTTCAAAACGAACTCTGAAACTAAAGATAAACCAGAGAGATGAAGGGTTGTTCACATATCAACAATAATAACAGTTGCTTCTTTGCGTACAATCTGAAAGCCATATTCGCTGAAAAGCAAGGTCTTCGATCCTAATCATTATTGATCGGAGGAGCAAGAACCAAACCACAACTTAAGAAGTTGTGATTTCTATATATATAATCTATAAGTTCATGTGTAGACTTTACCGAAGGAAGATTAATAAAAAGCAAGAACACCGCTGAGCTGAGGTACATGAAGAAAAGTAACAGTAAGCAGGATGGAGGGAACTTACCTAGTAAATTAGAAGTACAGAGATACCCCTAAATCTCAACCACATTGACAATACGTGTCAAAGCTAAATCCAATGAGCAAAAAATAACAAACTAGTAATCAAGGGCTGAGGAGCTTTTGACTAAAAGTAACCCGGATCTGGATTGACTTGGATGACACAGTAATGAAGAAGAGACCAGATCCTGAAGGAATTAATGTGTTATCGTTTCTATTGAAAGGTGAGAAAGATTGCTCCGTATACTCCTCTTATTTAAAATATATCTTGACAGATTTAAATTTAGATTCGTCTCTAAAACTAGAAATATTTTGAATAGGAGAAAGTAGTACTAAAAGTGATGCGGGGAAATAAAGTAATCTTGTAAATTTTAAAAAGTGAAACTATCGAGAATTTATATCTTTCTTGTGTGTGTACCTATAATTCAGCAGAATATTTATAACCTTTAAAAAAAGGCATCTACAAGTTCAAGACAAGAAGAAATTGGAATCTATTAATCTAACTAGCAAATTGTGGTTTAAGTACATTGAACGGCATGCAATTAACAAAGTAATTAATAAGGGGAAAAATCTGAAAAGTAGAAAAATGACGTATGTATCTACTCTTTACTTTTCCATCTATAATAATAATTATTTTTGTGTTAATAGTAGGTAAAGTGGAAAAAGATGTGTCAAAAACTAGAATGACAGATATTTTTAAAAAAAATCACTACCTAAAACGACAGATATTAATGAACGGAGGGAGTAGTGAATACATCCAGGAGATCGAAGCCACGTGTATGTTGTATTAGTAGATATTTTGAAACTTTTATTACCCTTTCTTGAATATTAATGGCTGTCGGAAGGGAATGGTTGGGATACGTTTTATCCATCTAGATAGTTTACACATGTAGATGCTGGTGCTCCATAAGTAAAATGGAAGTTGCATTCAATTCACTCTTGCTTTATTTATTGTGCTCTATGACCATCCATGCATTGAGATTTACGGAATCCTACAGCTGCAGTACGACCTAGTTGAGGGTGTAGATAACTGCAACTAATTCATTGATAAGTCACTAGGTAGGGAGCATGAATTGGCATTGTAGCCATCTGTCCACCAACAGATATATGAACTCCACGTTATGTGCTGTGATTGTCAGCTCAGGACCAGAGGAAAGAGCAACTTTGCCTGCCATGTTTGATCTTCCTTTGTCCAGAAATCTTGAGACACAAAACCTGACCATTAATTCAACTTCACTAGAGAATTTAAAAAGCGGACAGTACATATCCCGCCATTATACCATAAGTGGGACGCGTCCTAGACTTTGAGTCTCAAAACTCCTGCATTAGTCTTCACTTTTTCTTCTGCATCTAATCAATCTCCATGCTATCGAAAATTAGTCATCATAGCCACGTTAGCTTGAGGGCCATGAGAGGATCGTACCAGCAATTTGGCTGACCCCCTTTGGGGGCTGTTTTTACTACGCAGGTGAACATCAGAAAGCGCCCGTCATGAGAGTAAGATGGGGTAGACGTGTTACGGGCTAAGTGTGGCCTACGAGTTGTGCATGTACACTCGTATGGTATTTTGAGTTAGTAAGTTGTATAGGATGTGAGGGGATTGTAAGAATGATATGTATTTGGTTAAGACTTGTAAGTACTAATGTTCGGTATATTCTGTTAGTCAGACCGTGGCAAGGTCCTGGGATGTATGTGAATCCGCTGCAACGTTTGTATATATGGTGATAAGATTGCGAGAACCACGATTGGATCGAGATGGGGTGTTACAAAAAGTGGTAACAGAGCGTAGTTACGCTCTGATGACAGGAATTACCGAACTTAGGAGAATACTGAGGTTGAGTGTGAGTTTTGGGTTAAGGGTTGAGTGATAGAGTGAGAGGTGCGTTAGTTAGGACTTCCCGGTGTTTACTGGATATCCATAGTACCTAGACCCGCCCTCCACATCCCTAACCTTGAATACATGGAACAAATTCCAGGGAGAAGGAAGCCTTCTCCTACTCGGGAAAAACCCGATCTGGCAGTTAGTTAACAGTAAGCAATATGAGAAACATCTTGTTGTACAACAGTTTACGGAGAACTTGGAGGTTTTTAATGGAGCGCAACAGTGAAACAGGCGCTACCAATAGAATTCTATCAGTAAAAGAATGATAATTACCAGTAACATGGGTCGACATGCTACGCAGTCGAGTTACCCCACCATACCAATGATAAGAAAAACATTACGAGTGCAATGGAAAGGAAGAAAATAAGCGACATGAGTACCAGACAGTGGTCTGAATGAGCATACACTAGTAAAAAAATGGTCTATCGCAGCGCCCCTACCGCAGCGGTTGTAAAAACAACCGCTGAAATAGGCCATTTTTAAAAATCCCGCACACCTATCTTAGCGGTTGTAAGTAACAACCGCTGCGCTAGGGTCGTTAAAAAAAAACAACTCTATCACAGCGGTTCCTACTAAGAACCGCTGAGATAGGTCTTTTTTACAGACCTATCTCAGCGGTTCTTATTAGGAACCGCTGCGATAGAGTTGTTTTATTTCCCCAAATCGGCTCCACTTCGTCTTCTCCTTCATTCTCTTCTGTAATCTCGCGAGAACGAAGAAGGCGACGGCGATTTCCTCTCGACGCCTGCGACTCCGCCACCACCACCGCCACCTTCTCCTTCCGCGCGCGCCACCGTCATTCGCCAACCGCTGTTGCCGTCGACGCCGTCGCCGTTGCAAGTCGTTCCTAGTCGCAGGCGTCAATCGCGGTGCTGCGGGAACCCTAGGTTCGAATTGCGATTTTGTAACTTCGAAATATGTTAAATTGTCTGTTGATTGAATAACTAGTTGTAATATAGTATTGATTTTAGTTAGTTGTGTGTGCATAATTTGAATATAGATAGATTATTGAACAAGTATAAATAGTTGTGCATATAAGGTGTTCGATAAAATGCCTGAGTTGATATTTTTGGTGTTGTGCCCTCTGCATACAACCCAAAGTTGTAAAAACGGTACGGGAGTTAGTTAGTTATATAAATATGTGATACGGAAGTACGGATACGGATAAAACGGGGTTAATGATACGGATGATAAATTTAATTATATAAATATAGAACTAGAATTTTAAACATGACTATGAAACTATGAAAGATATTAAAAAATAAAAATTGCAAATCAATATACAATAATGCATATAAACATCTACTATATAAAATAACTTAGTTCAAGTATTATATACCATTTTATAATTATAATTTTTTCCACACTATAAGTTTTAACTTTTCATTATATAGATGCAATAAACAAGTTTGTAATTCAAAACAAGTTTTAATAGATTTATTGTATATGAATTTGTTACTAAACTAATTAGATCTAAACGTTATACGTTGAATTCATTACATAATGACTACATGATACCAATATCATAAACCATATATAAGTCGTATGTTGACATGAAAAAGTTTGAATTCATATGTATATATGTTGTTGACTATTATAATTTTACATAATTCCTGCAAAAAAATAGACTATTAATAAAAAAATCCTGAAAAAAACTAGCTTAATATGTTGTTTTAGACAAATTTGAAATGATTAATTCGGTGCTGAAATCAAAGTAATACTGGTATACTGTATTACTTTTTTCGCAAAGAGCTTGAAAAAGTTACAACCCTTATAGAGAAAGAAGAGCGTCGGAAGTAAGAAAAATGTAACAAAAAAATGTTAACTCAAATAAAACAGAGGAGATATACTGCTAACAAGCAGCACACTAACAGTACAAATAAATAAATAGAGCTGAAACAGATGTTAATTAAACGCCTTTAAACTACGAGCAGCTTGTACGGTATTAAAACAATTCATATCTAACAAATTTATAACTTAAATTCATATAAATTGAAATGGTAAATAAAACTACTATGAAAAGAAAAGAATAACTACAAATCATTTTGTTCTTAATTCTCAAACTATTTTAAAAATTACTTCAAGTTTCACATTAATAAAGTGGTAAGATCTATAACTTTATAACATCTATGTTCTCCCATTACATTGCAGTATATACGTGCTTAATATGATAATGCCTTGTAGTAATGGGTTTCTTGCCCCCTAATATTATTACTTGCTTCCACCGCTGTCTGCAGTAATTGGGGTGGTCTCTATGTCTCTTTTCCTCATTGCTTCTGTTGTGCAGCTGAGCGGAAAGGTATAATATATCTATTTTTTTCTCTTTTATTTTCTTAATATGATAATGCTTATAATAATGGATTTCTTGCCCCCCTAATATATTTCCTTGCTTCCCCGCTGTCTGCAGTAATGGGGTGATCTCTACTTCTTTTCCTCATTTCTTCTACTGTGGACTAAGAGTGAAAAGGTAACATCTCATCTATGTTTCTCTTTGTGTTGTTTAATTAATTATTGCGAAAAAGTGGTTGTGGTAATATTGAGTGATTGTGAATAAGGATGGTTGTTGTCAATTGTTGAATTTATTTGTCGTGGTAATAAGATGTTGGTGAATGCTTATGATAAGCATGAGATTAACACGATTACGCAAAGGTCATGCCGAATTTTTTCTAGATCGTATTAGTCTTTAATTAATTTATTTGTTATTTGTGTTAACAATCTTTACTTTTCTTTGTTAGGTCTTCTGAATCTGCTATTGGATTTGTACACAGTACTTTCCCAGGCCCATCACCAAAGAGTCTCCGAGCTTCCCCTCTGTACAACCTTAAACAAGTAAATAATTATTAAACTTTATTTTTTTTTTTAATAATGCAATGATTTGTTGAAGTTAAATTAAATGTGTTAGAATTGTTTAGAATAAGGCTAGATTAGTCACGTTGGAACGTTAGAGTACTTAGGCTAGTTAGTTAGTTGTAAACCATAGAGTAGTGCTGAGTTGGTTTGCAACCGTACATCCAGTAGAAACATGCTCCATATCTACAAATGCAGAGAAACTGAAAGACAAATCAATCTTAACATTGTTTGTGTTTTCACATATGAATGAAGCGTGACTGGATGTATGGGTTTATCGAGGGGATCACTATTTTGATGAGAAGCTTGAAAGATTTCTCAAACGGCAGTGCAACACAAGGACAGAAAAAGGCGGACAATATTTCATGTCCTTGTGTTTGACTGGGGTCGTAAGGAAATATGAAGACATGAGGAAATTAGATTTCATCTTAAGTCCCGTGGATTCGGCCATATTACAGAAGATGGAATTTTCATGGAGAAACTGTTGCAGCTAGTGCTTCAACATCATCAAGTGCTCATGATCCACGTTACGCAAGTACCGCCCACACCTTCAATACCATCAAGGAGTCTGTACCGTTAAGTGATTCAGGATTCGATGACAGCGAGACCCTCACCATGATGAGCAAATGGGATGAAATGTTAGAAAATGTTGCGGATACTTTTGTCGATAAGCCGGAGAAGAGTATCAAAAGATTGTTGGATAGCAGCAAAGACACCTTTGTACCCTTCGTGCGTTTAATACACAAAATTGATGTTGTACTTAATTGTTCAACTTAAAGGGGAAATATGAGTTGGTACAAGTGTTTCACAGTCATTTCTAGAGCGATAATGATATGCTTCCTGATGAGAATGGTCTTCCTACATCCACCTCCGAGGCAAAGAAATGGATGTGTCCAATGTTAGTTGAATATAAAAAAGATTCATGCTGCCCAAATAACTGTGTGCTTTATAGGGGTGAATACGAACATCTAGACAAGTGTCCTAAATGTTTGTTGTGTCCCGGTACAAGGACAAGGATGAGGATTCCTCCTTCAGAAAAAAATCATCCAGTGAAATTATTTGTGGTACTTGCCGATAATTCCAGATTCAAACGGTTGTTTGCCAACCCAAAAAGATGCGAAGAACTTACGATGGCACACGGGATGGTAGAAAAAATTATGAAAAATTAAGACATCCTGCAGACGGACCTCAGTGGAGAAATATCAACAAAAATTCAAACATCATTTTGGGGATGAGGATAGGATTGAGACTTGGATTGTGTACCGATGGGATGAAACCCGTATGGCAACGTTGAGAGAGTCAGCCAACACTTGGCCGGTGTATTAGTGATCTACAATTTACGTCATGGTTGTGCATGAAACGAAAATACATTATGTTATCACTCCTAATTTCTGGTCCAAAGCAACCTGGTCATAACATTGACGTATATCTTGCACCACTGATCGACGATCTGAACTTGTTGTGGAATGAAGGGACAGTGGTATATGATGCTCATGCGAAAGAAAATTTCACACTGAAGGCGATGTTGTTCTGTACTGTTAACGACTTTCCTGCCTATGGGAACTTGTCAGGATACTCGGTGAAAGGATTCAAAGCGTGTCCGGTATGTGAGGATGACACATGTTCAGATCGTCTGAAGCACTGCGGCAAAAATGTTTATATGTGTCATCGACGGTTTCTTCCAGTAGACCATCCTTACCGTTCGAGAAAGCGAAAGCTGTTCAACAATGAGCCCGAGACTCGTGTGGCTCGTCTGCCTTTGAATTCAGAGGAAGTGTATGCAAAGGTAAAAGACATTGAAAATGTCTTTGGAAACACATCCAAGCCGCCGAAGAACATTTGGAAAAAACGTTCCATTTTTTGGGATCTACCGTATTGGCGGCATCTGCCTGTTCGACATTGTTTGGATATCATGCACATTGTGAAGAACGTCGGTGAGGCAGTGTGTGGTACTTTGCTCAACATACCCGGCAAGACGAAAGACGGATTGAAGGTGAGGAGAGATATGCAAGAGTTGCGCATACGGAAAGAACTACACCCAATAGAGGATGAGAAGCGAACATATCTACCTCCTGCGTGTTATACCCTCTCTAAGAGTGAAAAATTAAGTTTTTGCAAGTGTTTGCACACATTGAAGGTACCATCTGGGTACTCTTCAAACTGGAAGAACCTAGTTTCTATGAAGGATTTGAAACTGTTAGGCATGAAATCTCATGATTATCATGTGTTAATGTTGCATCTTCTTCCAGTTGCAATACGAGGGATATTACCAGAAAATGTCAGAAATGCTCTAACTCGATTATGTTTCTTCTTCAACGCTGTCTGCTGCAAGGCAATTGACTCAGACACCCTCGATGATCTGCAACATGAAATTGTTGTGACAATATGCCAGCTTGAGATTTATTTCCCACCATCTTTCTTCGACATAATGGTGCATTTAGTAGTGCATATTGTCCGAGAGATCAAATATTGTGGTCCGGTCTACTTACGTTACATGTATCCTTTCGAACGATATATGGGGATTCTGAAGGGTAGAATGAAAAACAGATATAGACCGGAAGGCAGTATCATCGAAGCAACAGTGACTGAGGAAGTCACAGAATTCGTAACAAGTTATTTGAACGATGCAGAGTCAATTGGTATTCCCAAACCACGTCACCATGGTAGATTTAAGGGTAAAGGAGTTATTGGCAAAAAGGTTGTTCGTATCTCTGGTGATCTTATTAATCAGGCACATTTGTTTGTACTACAACACCTTGAGGTTGTTGAACCCTACTTCGATATTCACATTGCTGAGTTGAGTCGACAAAACCCTACCAAAAACCGTATCTGGCTTAAAAAAGAACAAAATCGAGTATTCGTCCAATGGTTTAAGGAATATGTGTTTGAGCAAGCTTCATTGAACCCCGAAGATGTCAGTGAAGAAATCAGATGTCTAGCTGTTGGTTCTGGAACAGATGTTGTATGTTTGAAGGGTATGACATTAATGGATGCACATACTACACTGCACGCCAAGATGCTAAATCAATACATCAGAACAGTGGGGTAAAAATTGAAGCATCGGTGACTGAATATGGTCTAGGTAACCAGGTTCAACCAATGAGCAGTAGTAGTTGGTATTATGGTGTGATAGAGGAATATGGGAACTAAACTATCACATTGATTCGTTTCTATTGTTCCGCTGCAATTGGGTGGACAACCGACATGGACTCCAAAATGATAAAGGACTTATTTTGGTTGATCTTTCACGTGTTACAACTAATAAGGAAGATCAGTTTGTGTTGGGTAATGAAATACCCCAAACTTATTAAACATGGATTAAATATCTAATCACATTAATTAAGGCCTAAACATGCCTTAAAAAGTCAACTGAGAACAACAATGGTCAACACAAAATGAGATGTTGCACCTTTGACTGTTAAGGGTAAATAAATACCCAAATGAATATGTAGGACCTAAAAATTTGTCCTAAGCATATTAACACATTAATAAACATATTACAATTGTTGGGCAACACTCCAACACAAAGAAAAAGCACTTTCATGCTTCAAGGTCAAAAAGGGCAAAAATGTGCTCTAAGAAACCTTAAAGGTCTAATGACCTCTAAATGATATAAAATTGAATTACATGATCAAATATCATGTAAGGAACACAACAAGACCGTTGTCAAAGAAAACAGAGCTCAGAAACACCAGGCAACACAAAATGTGCACTAAAACTCCTTAAAGCACGTTTTTGTGTAATCGCCTTTTAAATTGGTTTTAAATGGGCTAAAAGGTTATAATTACCTTTAAATATAATAAAATATCATATTATATGATATTAGGAATTTAATTCCAGAAATTTACGGATTTTTACAAATTTAATATTAAAATATTAATAAAACCCTAATGTGGGGCCGTTTGGGTCAACATTGACTAAGTTGGTCAATGTTGACCATTGACCACGAAATGGACTACATAAAATCAGATAATTAAGTCTATTAACAGACAAAGAGACAAGAGACATGTGACAATTAAATAAGCTACTTTACTTTTGCATAAAATAACAAAAAAACAAACTTTACCTTATAAAACAAAAAGGTGGGTTCCACTTACCTCACCCCATGTGATACCAGCCGGTTTTGGAGCCTTCAATTGCTCCTCCTTTCCCTTGCATTACGGTGCTCCATGTAGGAACAAGACAAGGAGAGTGACTCACCTTACAATAATGGATTAAAGTAACATATTAGTCCATTATTCATTCAAATTGGAATCAAATAATTCACCCACTCCCTTCAATCATACATGGCTGCCCCCTTCTTGTCTCCACCGAAATTACTCATCAATTATCAATTACAAACAGACTTGATGAGTCATCAAAGCAAGGAAATCATAAAAAAATGCAAAAAGGTGCTTTAAGGCAATATTAGGTCTTTCCCCTTCATTCCTTCCTCTTCAGCCGAGATGGCTCACTCCTTGAGCTCTCTTTGGCTCCCCTCCACCGTAGGTAAGGTTCCCAAGCACCATTGATGAGATCTCAAGCTCTAGGTAAGCTCTTAAGGCATAAAAATGCCCATTTTCTTCATTTTTCTCTCCTTTTCGATTGATCTACACTCCAACCTTTTCTTTACATCTATGTAGAGTGATTTGGAGGGTAAAGGAAGTGTTGGTTTCGTATATAACCAGATCTAAGGAGGGAAGTTCAAGTCTTGACCATTTAAGGTAAAAAATGTGCTTTAAGCTCATAACTTTTGATTCCCTTCAAGTTCGGCTGTGAAACTTTGGTCATAGCCTCATCGTCTTCTCCTTTTCATGTGGAATCTGTTGGTTAGCCATTTGGAGCAAAGGTGGCCGAGATCCAAAGGAAATACCCTCTTTTAAGGCATTTTTCCAAGGTAAAACCTAATAACAAGGTAGTTTGTTGATATCTAGCTATTTCCTATGTCAATATGGTGGATCTAACACCTTGTGGTGTGTTTGATTCAGGCCGAAACCATCTCGAACTCTCCTTGCATTCTTAAGGTGATTTTTGCCTTAAATCTTACATTAAATTACTTCTTATGGTTAGATCTTGCTTGGAGACTAACTAGGCCTTGTTCTCTGTTTGAAAACATGTAAAACAAGCTGTGGAGAATTTCTACCTAAGGTGGCCGAACCAAACAAGGGTCTATCTAGGTTAAATCAAGGTATAAATTACTTAAAACCTTAACTTGTTACATTAATACAAGTTTAAGCTATTCCTAATTAATTGCCGTGAGTGAAGAGGTGAAATAAGGTCTTGTTTGACCTTAAAATGATTAAGGAATGGCTTAATAAATTTTATAACTAATTAAACAAGCATAAATGTCAAATTTAAGACATTATGTGGAAGTTTGGTAAATAAATGAAAATTATATTGTGAGGCCGAAATTTTATATGTATTTTGGGACATTTATGTGTAATTTATTTTGTGAGCAAATGTTTGTAATAAGGCCATGTATTTTAGGCCATTTTATTTATGCATTTACAAGTTTTTATTTAAGTTTAGGTGATATTCTATTATTACCGAAAAGAAGTGGGTATTAGATGTAATTAAATTAAATTTGGGGGCTTTAGAATAATAAGGCCGAAAATTAGAGTTAAAAAGGAGTTAAAATAAAGTTTATAAGATTTTATAAAGTTTTGGGGTTAAATGGTGAATTTTAGAAAGTTTGGGTACTAAACCGTAATTATAAGGAATTGGTGGTCAAGGAAATATTAAGGTGGTCAACCTTGACCATATGCTAGGTTTTGACCAAATTAGATAAGTTAAATAACTTATTTAAGGTGTTATAATAAGATAAGTATCTTAAGGTAATATTTTCATGACATATGTGGTAAATATGTTATTACCGAAAATAAAGGGTGTACAATGGTATTTTTTAACACCCATGGGATATTAGGAATTTTTAGGAATTTATTTGGTGGATTTTGGAATTAAAATGAACTATATATAATATATAGTTATAATGTCATTATGACACTTTGGAGAAAAATAGATGGTGGAATGGTAAATATTGAAAGTATATGGGTTAATAAGGAAATTTATAACCCTTTGGTGAAATTTGGAGATTTTTAGAATTATTAAGAGAATTTATTAAGATATGTGTATAAAATATGGTTTTAATGATATGGAAGAACTATATGTTATAAATAGGGCCAAATGGCAATTATAGAATAGCACAAGGGCTGTTCGGAATTTACAAAAATTAACCATAGGTTATACTCTTTTATTAGTTAGAAATGTTATATTAAATGGTATATATAACATGGTAAAAAGAAAGGGGTGATTTTGTAAATAAAGGAAACTATGGTTTATGGAAAAGAATAAGATTTTCTTATGGTGCCTAAGAGGCAATAATAAATAGTTTTGTATAAAAACTATAGGTTATAAGTTAAAGGGAATAAAAATATCACATAGTATGATATTAGTATATGGTATAACATTACATAATGTTATGTGGTCAAAACAGAATTTAAATTAAGTTAAGGGCTATACTGAGTTAATAAGAGTTGAAAGATGAATTTTAGACTAAGGTCTATAATGTTATAAATGTTATGACAATGATATGGTTTAGATGGAATTAATATAAGGAAGGGTACTCACATAAAATAATGTGACAAACTATAGATAAATGAGATTTATAAACTAAGGTGTTTATGGAATAAACCTTAGGAGTTGTAATTATACAACATAAGATGTTACATGATATTAGGATAATAATCTTAATATAAGTTGTATAATATAATACAACTAATGGGAATAATCATCCAATAAAAGATGATAAAAGTAACATAAAATACAAGAGTTTATGAAACTCATGAGAATTACCTACGTGGTAAAAATATATACATACACAAGAATAATGTATATAAGGTGGATAAATATATTTTGGTTGAAAACCTTGTGATTTAATGGTGGTGGTTATTTGGAAAAAATATAGTTACAAACTATAGGCTATGAATTTGCTAAGATAATGGGTAATGAAATACAAAGAATTATAATGGATGATGGAAAAAAATATATAATATAAGAATGCATGCGTACATGCAACTATAGGTTACGTACCTAAACTAGATGTGGATAAGATTAAAAGAAATATAAGGAATTAAACTTAACAGTTGAAATAGTTTTGACGTACGCATTTTAAGTAACAAAGCCGACTGTTTTAGAAAAACCTGTAACAAACAACTGTAGAAAACAGGGGTGAACTGTCGGGGTTACTTATAATTCGGAAATACCGGATGTAGTTAGTCATGGAGACTGACTTATAGTTTTATTACCGTTTAGAGTATACTTCTGACAAGGATGCTTGACGAGCTAACGGACTACACGGAGCGTAGGATCTTGCTGATTCATACTCCACCGTAATTGTAACACCCCTACTATTAATACAGTCATTAACGTCCAATCTCCTTACTCATCAGATACTCGCAGCGGATATATACTTACATACAATGGGTGATACAATGCCGTTAGTCACCCACGTGACTAACAAGGCTACTGATTCTACATACAGCATCGGTCTGATGGACCGGAATCCCGAGTACTACAAATCTATAATACATTCTCCACTTACCAATTACTACTACAATCTGCATTCAATACAATACTCCAAGCACCATACAATATAATCTACATACCGAGTTTACTAGGTTCCTTATACAAGTATAATACCTCTTCAAGTTCATACATACTCACTAAGAGACTACTTACTACCCATTCCTCACTACTACATTACTTTCTAAATACAAGGGGTGTGCTAGTTAATACACCTCTACCTTCTGCTACTACTATCCAATGTAGTCGCCGGTCTCGTGCCTTGACCACATACGCTTCGGGTACCTGCACACTAAAAAAATGTCCCCCGAAGGGGTCAGCTTTCGCTGAGCATGATAACCGCATACCCCGCGTACTAGTGAGGGTACGCCGACCACTTGGTCGAATACATGCGGTTCATTTTCATACAACATACATGCATACATGCTCTTATACACAATACAAGAATACTTACGCAAGCATACACACATACACTTCATTACATACATGGAGTACAATATAACCATAAAATACATACTTACCTTCTTCCGAATACATATACCCAATACATACACAATTTACAATACGGTTAGCTTCATTGGTCCACCCGGGTTAATCGGGTGGAGATTACTCTTTTACTCATTACTTCATACATACGCATACATACTCATTCTCATACTCATACATACTTACTTACTCTTACTCTTACTCATGTTAAGTCGTCGGGACCTCCGGCCCGGGGACTACTCCGTCCACCACCGGGATTTACTTGGTTCACTAATCCAGGATGCTACCCACTTAAGGGATTTGGGCTGTGGACCAGCTTACGAACCAGGAATCGGATCCAACCTCTTGTGTCACCTCATCCTCACGCGTGGCCGAAGCTATATCGGACTTGTACTCATTCCATTTACTCACTTAAGTTAGGAGTTAGATAGTTAGGAATTAGCACAAGTCAACATTCAAGCCACAATAGTACAGTACGAAGTTCATATACTTGACCATACAAATACAATGCAACATACAAGTACACTACAAAATACAATACACATCATCATCATCATCCATATGTTTCATGAATTATACAAACTATTGTTCAAGACAAATATCAGAACAATGTAAACAAGCACAAGTAAGTGCAATATAATCCGGTTCGTGCATTTATCTTATTAGGTGGTCAAATAAGCACACAAATCGGGGTAACCAGATTAGGATACAGGGCATGAATGAAAATACCTTTCACCGTTGTACTTGTATCCCAATGTTCCTCCGGTATTCACATTCAAATCCTATGTGAGCCTCGATTTTAAACCCCTATCCTATGTTGATTAAAGTTGATTAGGATCTAATCGGGTTTTAGGTCCACTTATAGCCTAAGATTAATAACTATGTCATATAACAATAATTATTAAAACCTAAGCTAGCTCACTGGAACCTATTACGAGTCGCCACCTAATTTTAACCTAGATCAAATTAGGAAAGGAGAGTTCGGGTTCGGGGGCTTGATATTCGACTTAATTAGGGTTCAATTACTTTCATTACCCCTCCTAGGTCGTTTTTCCTCTACTTGGTTTAATTACGGCTTTTTACAAAGTTGCTTTTTAACCTAAGTGCGGTGCTTCTGTTTTTTGTGTTTTTTAGCATTTTTTGACAGAAAATTAAAGTGGAAATTAAAATTACCTAAACTAGGGTTTCGGAGGCAGAATTAGGTCAAATTTTGTTTCCGTCCGTGGCCACGGACCTAATGTCCGAGACCACGGACCCTAGTTAACCTATATGAAAATAAAAGTCGAATTAAACAGAAAACAGAAAGTTGTAAAGTCCGAGGGCCACGGACAGGCCGTCCGTGGGCCCGGACATTATTAGAAAAACCTAAATTTAAAAATTTAAAAAATCTCGCCGCCGTCCGTGGGCGTCCGGGCTTACGGACAAGGAGTCCGGGACCCCGGACATGACGTCCGTGGGTGCGGACCGCCCTCGGACGGCGGCGTTAAGGCTGTTCCCGAAGGTGTTTTCGACTCAAATTTTATGGGTGTGTAACCTGAAAGATGTACAATGCGTTAGTGATCGAAAGTTCTCAATTTGAATTCGAATTATGCACGAAACTTGGTAAACAAGTTATTGGACGGAAGCTTGAATAAACAGCATACAGAAGCGTACGAAGGTTAGTTTGAACCCAAAATTTAACAGAGAGTTAATAAGGTCGTGGGGAATCAGAAAAGTTGGATTGTAACCTGTTTTACCTTCGAATTCAAGATGATTCTTCACGTTGGGATTCTTCGGAGGCTCCGATGATGCCGGTTCCGGATTGAGTTCGACCCGGGCTTCTGGTTGTTGATTGTTGATGATGTTCTTCACGTTTGGAGGTGGTTTGGTTGATGTTTGATGATGGTTGATGTGTTAGGAGTTGAAAAGTGTTTAGGTGGTGATTTCGAGAGATTTTGATGTGATTTTGGTGCTTGGATGTGTAAAAACGTGAGGAGAATGAGACGGCTAGGTTTTCTGGTTGCTTAGAGTTCTTGAGGTTCTGATTTTATCCAAAAACCTATCCCCTTATATAGACTTTCTTAAAGATAAAGAGAATCTAGTAAAAGTAAGATTTTTCGATATTTTAACTAAGTAACTTCCCAAAGGAATTTTGCTATGAAATTTTAACCACATGTCAAGAATGGATATTATGAATTTTCTGAGGTGGAAACGAATTTTTTAAATGCTGGAGCATTTTTAAATTGAATTTCTCGTCAGATTCAGTCAGAAATTGCTAGAAAATTATTGGAAATTCGAAAAATCAAAATTCCAACGCCATTATGCTTAAAATGTCATCCTCTATCATGGTTAAATATCAAAGCATTTTGAATTGATTTGACCCTTATTTGGAGGAGAGAGAAAGCCTATAGGGGGTTTAGGAGCCTTGAAAAATTATGAAAACGCCCTGGAGATGACTAAGCTGTCCCTAGTACTCTGAAACGTGCCGATCGAACTGGGAACTCTTGCTACTAGCCTATTAGTAGAGACTTTCTTCCGGGGGGTTGAAATTTTGGGTATAACAGATTGCCCCCCGTCAACTAGGCTTTGTAATGAAGATGAAAAGACTAGTTGATGCTTGAGTGATACCCCAAAATTCTGGATCCTAAAAGACCTCGTATGCCATTTGAAATCTAGCAAGTTGTGTCGAGCTATTCTAAGGCGCTGACTACCTAAGGTGATGAAAATGATGTCAAGCTATTCTAAGGCGTTGACTACCTAAAATGATGCAAATGGAGTAATGTCAAGCGATTCTAAGGCGTCGACTACCTGAAAGACGAAGTAAATGCAAGTGATTCTAAGGCGTTGACAACCTAAAAGATGAAGTAATGTCAAGCGATTCTAAGGCGTTGACTACCTATAAAGGAATGAAGTACGCCGAGCATTCTAAGGTGTCGGGAACCTGAAAGTGAATGGAATACACCGAGCATTTTAAGGTGTCGGGAACCTGGAATACGCCGAGCATTATAAGGTGTCGGGAACCTGAATGGAATACACCGAGCATTTAAGTGTCGGGAACCTGGAATACGCCGAGCATTATAAGGTGTCGGGAACCTGAAAGTGAATAATACACCGAGCATTATAAGGTGTCGGGAACCTGAGACTGAATGGGGTACGCCGAGCATTATAAGGTGTCGGGAACCTGAAATTGAATGAATTACGCCGAGCATTATAAGGTGTCGGGAACCTGAAATTGAATGGATTACGCCGAGCATTATAAGGTGTCGGGAACCTGAATTCGAATGGAATACCGAGCATATATAAGGTGTCGGGAACCTGAAGTATAAAAGGTGATGATGCTATGGGGATGATATGCTAATTTGTCGAAAGCAAGAAATTGCTAGGAACATGCCAAACATGGCGATGATGTAGGTGGTGGTTGAAAGCAAGAAATTGCTAGGAATAAGCCAAACATGGCGATGATGCAGATTTGTTGAAAGCAAGAAACATGCCAAAACATGGCGATGATGCAGATTTGTTGAAAGCAAGAAACATGCCAAACATGGCGATGATGCAGATTTGTTGAAAGCAAGAAATTGCTAGGAATATGCCAAACATGGCGATGATGGTTGGTTGTGAAAGCAAGAAATTGCTAGGAACATGCCAAACATGGCGATGATGTAGGTTGGTTGAAAGCAAGAAATTGCTAGGAATATGCCAAACATGGCGATGATGTAGGTTGGTTGAAAGCAAGAAATTGCTAGGAATATGCCAAACATGGCGATGATGTAGGTTGGTTGAAAGCAAGAAATTGCTAGGAACATGCCAAACATGGCGATGATGTAGGTTGGTTGAAAGCAAGAAATTGCTAGGAACATGCCAAACATGGCGATGATGTAGGTTGGTTGAAAGCAAGAAATTGCTAGGAATATGCCAAACATGGCGATGATGTAGGTTGGTTGAAAGCAAGAAATTGCTAGGAATATGCCAAACATGGCGATGATGTAGGTTTATGAAACCGAAGTGTTTGAAGGAAAATCGTGTAGGACAAGAAATTGTTGAAAAAGGTGCCAAACATGACAATGTTTAAAGGAAAATCTTTCTACTGAAATGGAAAGTGAAATTATCATTTCCTGACTAAAGATTTCAGACTTGCACTTTGTTTCAAAGAAGATGAACGTGCCGCTTGTGAGAGTATAGGTTTTTTTGTTTGCGAGGCTCTTTCAGTGGTGGTAGGCTTATGACGGGCCATGGAATTTATGTGGAAGTGAAGGCTTATGGGGCCTGAAGTGTTTGATGTGGAGGTAGAGGCTATGTGGGCCTGAGGTGTTTGATGTGGAGGTAAGGGCTTATGTGTGCCTTTGGTAGGATGGTGGTGCTCATGCTTTGGGTTTCAATTGGTGTTGTCATGGCAATTGTTGAACCAACAATTGCCCCCAGTATTTTTCCTTAGGACAATCTGAGCTAGAGTTCATGCAAATCGATTGGGACGTTCGATTGCCCCCGGTATTTTCTTTGATTAAACGTGCGAATGAGTCTCGTCCTTACAGGGTCAAGGCTTATGTTCTGATTTGGTGCTTCCTAACCTACACTCGACGTGTTTGGTGTATGCACTCATTTCTCGCTCATGGTCATAACTTTTAGACCATTGAATTCGACGTTTGATGGATTTACGCATTTGATCTGTTACTTTCACGTGATTGGACAACAACTATCAAGTCGGAAGTCTTTAAAGCTTATAACGTGGCCGTAGGGTGCGATGAAAAATGATGGGGTTACGGAGGGATATTTGAGGTATGTGGAGCTTAAATGGGTGACCAAAGCTGCAACTTGTGTCTTCTCTCAGATTCATCTTCCTTGTCTTGAAGTCGTCTAGCTGCTTCGTGTGACGTTGTTTCGAGCTTCTGGACCTGACCTTTGAGGTTGTCTTTACACATTTTCTCTTTTGTCATGGGATGCTTTGAGGCACTTCGGGTTTTGCATTTTTGTTTTATCCTTTTTATTGACTTTGCCTTCGGGGTTCTTGTGTTTCCGGTTTTGGGCTTCGAGAGCTGTTTGGGTGAGCTTTTGGATCCTGTGTCACTCTGGGACCATTTACGGATTGCTTCGTCATGCTGATAGCGGAGTTGCTTCTTTGAACTGATGAAGATGTTATCCGAGACTCGGCTCCTTGCTTCCCTTGGTCACCGGGTCAGAATCCATCATGCTGGGGTTATTTTGTGGAGTTCATAATATCGAAAAGGGATATATGAAAGGCTTAGCAGGGTGCCTAGGGTTTAACGTCAGGGTTCACAAGCTTTTGGCTATGTGGTGCTGTACCTAGGTGCTTCGTCATTCTGATAATTGTGTATCCGTTCTTTGTTACTTTTCACAGGTCTAAGAGTAAATTTACAAATTATCTCCTCTCGGTCAGTTATGCCGTTTCCTCACCTTTGAATGTGGTCTCGCCGGAGTCGTGTAAAAATGACACGCTCGTTCACTCATGGTTTTCCCGCTCAAGACACTCTCGCGAATTTCACTCAGAGACTAGTTCACACGTTAAACAAAGATTCGAAGACAATGATTCTAAACTCAGATTGCCCCCAGTATTGATTTGGGGTTCGTGACAACAGTTTGATAGATGTGGGCCTTGAACCTCATTGTGGGTTTTGGATATTATGTGGTGAGTTGTGCGGTTTGGTAAGGCATGCTCAAAATTCAGAAACAAATACAAGTCTTTGTGTTCCATTGTCGTGAAATAATTAATTCATGAACCATTCAAAAGAAACTTGTGTGAAACAAAACCTTTTTTTTTTGTGTTATCATTTAGACTTGAAAAAGTCATTCATTTGTGAACATGAGGAAGAAGATGATTCAACAAAATCGATGCTTCTTATTAGTGGTTTGAAAACGATCATTCTTTGAAAAATATGAGAGTTGCATTTGAATATGAATGTTATGGCAGGTTATGCCAGTAGAATTGCATGGGAACCCTAAAATTTCTATTGAATCCGAATCCTGCTGACCCTCTGAAGTCGGCATGCTGAAGACTCGAGCTCTTGACCGCCGGGATATCGCTAAGATGACTGTGATGACTTCTTCTTGGACTCTTAGTAGGCTCCACGAAGTACTTGAACTAGGAATGCCTATGGGTTATGTAGGAGGAACTAGGGCCTGAATCTCTTCCAAACTGAGAGTGAAGTGCATGGACTAGAGTGATCCCTAGGTTAGAGCGGATGTGTGGGCCTGAATACCCTTAACGTGGAAGTGGAACAAACGGGCCGAAGGAAGCACATGGATTATGAATGGGCCTCTAGGCCGAGAGAGAAACCTGAAGCCTAAGATTCGTTTGATGACCCTGTTGGGCCTTGAGCCAGAAACTAGAATGAATGGGTTGCACAAACTATCTGGGATTCGAATGTTTATGTTATGGCCAAAATCTGATTGAGAGCAAAGTTCGTGGGCCAAAACTATGAATTGGTCTATGGGCCAGATGAGTGAGTTATGAATGCGGTACTCAGAATGTCTTGAGAATTTGACACCTGGGCCAGAATGTGTTTGGGCTAGAAAAGGGTGCATGGCCGAAATGATTTTTAAACCATGTCCTAGATGTGAATTGGAATTTGGGCCGAGTGGTCTGATTGGGCCTAGAGATGATACCTATACCTAGGACTTTGGGCCAAAGCCCAAGTGGAAAGTCTTCCTGGACTAGATAAACCTTGAAACGGAAAGGCCTGAATGGATTTTCATGAACTGCTTGAGGTGGATTTGTTTTTCATGGGCCTAGAACTAAATGGATAATTCGAATTGGGCAGAAGAGAAATCACCTAAGTCTAAGCTTTTGGGCCGAAGCCCGAATGACTACATATTAACCAAACAGGACCTCTGGCCGCCAACAAATAGAGCTGCCAATTCGGGCTGGGCTAGGTTAATGTAGGAGAAGTTCCTATCAATCTGTAGGATGAGTAGTAATGGGCCGATCATACAAGCAAACAAGGCCACACAAATTCAACATGTCCTCACTAGACGTTTAAATCCAAACGGGTATGGATCGATCCGGAGAGGTGCTTGGGCATGGGCCCAGGTCACCTCAAAGGAATAGGGCTTGCACGCTATTCTCTTTGGGCTTCCCCACTTTTTCACATCACCTGAAGGTGTGCGTCTACGGTCGGGTCTTTGACTGACCAAACAATGGGCTAGGTAAGGACACTGCCAGGAAAACGCTTGGGGCTAAAGCCCAGGTATTAAGGGGGTGTGGTTAGACGACACCCTCCTCTTTTCCCCCGCTTATTCACATCACCTAAAAGGTGTGAAGTCCCTGACAGGGGACCCTCAAACGGGTCCCGGGTGAAATTGGTTAGGTGGACCCTCGCTCTCATATATGCGAAGGTGCAGAAAATTAAAGTGCGCACAAAGTAAACGAACAAAGTAATAAAGCCATAATAAACATTTTCGAGTTAAGCCCTCTTTCTTAAATTAAAACAAGTTAAAATTAAGGTTGTCCCCAGCAGAGTCGCCAGTCTGTGAGCCTCGATTTTAAACCCCTATCCTATGTTGATTAGGATCTAATCGGGTTTTAGGTCCACTTATAGCCTAAGATTAATAACTATGTCATATAACAATAATTATTAAAACCTAAGCTAGCTCACTGGAACCTATTACGAGTCGCCACCTAATTTTAACCTAGATCAAATTAGGAAAGGAGAGTTCGGGTTCGGGGGCTTGATATTCGACTTAATTAGGGTTCAATTACTTTCATTACCCCTCCTAGGTCATTTTTCCTCTACTTGGTTTAATTACGGCTTTTTACAAAGTTGCTTTTTAACCTATGTGCGGTGCTTCTGTTTTTTGTGTTTTTTAGCATTTTTTGGCAGAAAATTAAAGTGGAAATTAAAATTACCTAAACTAGGGTTTCGGAGGCAGAATTAGGTCAAATTTTGTTTCCGTCCGTGGCCACGGACCTAATGTCCGAGACCACGGACCCTAGTTAACCTATATGAAAATAAAAGTCGAATTAAACAGAAAACAGAAAGTTGTAAAGTCCGAGGCCACGGACAGGCCGTCCGTGGGCCCGGACATTATTAGAAAAAACCTAAATTTTAAAATTTAAAAAATCTCGCCGCCGTCCGTGGGCATCCGGGCTTACGGACAAGGAGTCCGGGACCCCGGACATGACGTCCGTGGGTGCGGACCGCCCTCGGACGGCGGCGTTAAGGCTGTTCCCGAAGGTGTTTTCGACTCAAATTTTATGGGTGTGTAGCCTGGAAGATGTACAATGCGTTAGTGATCGAAAGTTCTCAATTTGAATTCGAATTATGCACGAAACTTGGTAAACAAGTTATTGGACAGAAGCTTGAATAAACAACAATACAGAAGCGTACGAAGGTTAGTTTGAACCCAAAATTTAACAGAGAGTTAATAAGGTCGTGGGGAATCAGAAAAGTTGGATTGTAACCTGTTTTACCTTCGAATTCAAGATGATTCTTCACGTTGGGATTCTTCGGAGGCTCCGATGATGCCGGTTCCGGATTGAGTTCGACCCGGGCTTCTGGTTGTTGATTGTTGATGATGTTCTTCACGTTTTGGAGGTGGTTTGGTTGATGTTTGATGATGGTTGATGTGTTAGGAGTTGAAAAGTGTGTTTAGGTGGTGATTTCGAGAGATTTTTGATGTGATTTTGGTGCTTGGATGTGTAAAAACGTGAGGAGAATGAGACGGCTAGGTTTTCTGGTTGCTTAGAGTTCTTGAGGTTCTGATTTGATCACGGGATAAGGTTCCTTATATAGGCTTCCTTAAAGATAGAAAAATCCGGTAAAAACCGAGATTTACCGACGTTTTAGCTCAAGGGTTACCAAAAGGAATTTGATTATAAAATTTTACACATGGGTAAAGGATGATATTTCTGATTTTTCTAAAGTGGAATCGAATTTTTTGGATATTGGGATATTTTTAAATTCAATTTTCCGTCAGATTCAATCAGAAATTGCTAGAAAATTATTGGAAATTCGAAAAATCAAAATTCCAACGCCATTATGCTTCAAATGTCATCCTTTATCATGGGTTAAAATTTCAAAGCATTTTGAATTGATTTGACCCTTATTTGGAGGAGAGAGAGAAAGCCTATAGGGGGTTTAGGAGCCTTGAAAAATTACGAAAACGCCCCTGGAGATGACTAAGCTGTCCCTAGTACTCTGAAACGTGCCGATCGAACTGGGAACTCTTGCTACTAGCCTATTAGTAGAGACTTTCTTCCGGGGGGGTTGAAATTTTGGGTATAACACAACTCCCGATCATCCATACCGCGCGGCCCGAGCTGTTGTCTTCCCGGGTTATTCTCATGTTTCACAGTTGATACTTTTCGTTTCATTATCATTATAATCTCGACACCATAGTGGGCGTCATTAGCGGTCCTCTAAAGTTAGAGAGGATTCGTCTCTTTGTATAGTTCTTTTGTTTTGTCTACGTGGTTCGTCATGTCTCACCCAAGGAGACTTGCTCTTCATTATGATTAATGGATAGACACCATAGTGGGTGTCATGGTAGTCCTCAATGGATTAGAGAGGAGTTCCCCTTATTGAGTTTTCTTTGTTTTCATAGTTCGTAGTAGTTCGTCTCTAGTTCCATAAACGAGAAAGGGACTAAACTACTGTGTGCGCGCAAGTAAAATGCCACAAGGATATATATATAATACGCATAAAAGCAAGCCACAAGAAGCAATCCAATTTTCATGCTTTTAGTCTTAGAGTCATTGTCACACAAAGCACACGGCACACAAAGCAAACAAGCCTTGTAACACGGCAACATACGAACCACACATGTCCATACCTTTTTTGAAAGCATGAGTTGTCTTACACTCGAAGTCCCGGTCGGAGTTCGCTACGGCCCTAGCGTTAATTACAAACAAGGTGTCAGTTTATTATTTTATGTGACGACACTTTATATCGTATGTTACTCCCTAGGTATGTTGTTACATGCTTAGTTTGTAATAAGCCATAGAACTTCACATGCATAAATCCTAGGCTTATCTCACTCCTAGGATATTCATATCTTTGTTTGACACGTTGACTAAGTACTTTTTCCTTAGCTATGTTTTAGAGCACCTTAAGTGTTAGTTATGTAACAAGTTTACCTAACATAGATATAACTTGTCTATTGTGTTTTCCCCCCTTAGGTAAATAGGTGAATCATTTTAATCCACAAGGACCTGTTGTGATCGTTATACAGGGGCAGTATCTACCCAAAACTGAAACATAAATTCTGAAATCCTCACTTTCATTTCTTTCCTTTGTTCCTGATTCTGGACTTTCCTTTTTCCTAAAACGTTTCTCGCCCTTAGTTATATGAATTGGCAGGATCTTTAAGTTCCTAGAACTCACCATGTAACCCCTTTACAGCTCTCTGCACCAGGTTACACAGAAACAACATTTTCAGAAAGACTGAAGCACGAAACAGGTTTCCTTTACTTTACCCCCTTTTCTTTTTTAGTTGTTACTCTGTCTCTCAATTTATTCCCAAGAACTTGTCTACCCATTCAAGTGTTTAATCTCTAATTAAGCTCAAAATTTCACCAACAACACTCACTTAAATCCTCTGTACAGAAATCGGGACTGGAACCTGACTTGATAATTTTCTTCTGTTTCCTTTCTGTTTATGTACTAATCTGACTCCAATTGTTTTCCCTAACTTACTCACCAGATTGCTAGGTGTATTAGACCAGTCCCCAACCAAAGCCGGTCCAAGGTATCACTGTTAAAAGTCTCTGAAGTTTCATTACACAGAAACGTGAAAACTGAAACTGAAGTTACTTCAAAACTGATAAAACTGAGGTCTCATTTGGTTCTGTTTTGCCTTTCCTTCTAGTTCCTTACCTTAACTTCTATTTCCCCAATCAGTTCAACCTTTAGTTAAGAGTTTTAATATAGGTTCAAGTCTCTAGACAGGCTCAAGACAATAAGGGCCATGCTTCTGAAAAAAGATATCTGTTCCACAGAACCTACAGGAAACTGAAACTGATGAAATCTTTTCTGCTATTGCTTTCCTTTTTGTCCTTTCAGTTTCTTTTCTGCTTTCTCCCAACTTGCTCAACTACTTAGTTGTGTGTGTTACTACCTCTTCATTCTTAAGACCACCCCAGACAGTAAACTGAAGTTGCAGAACTTCTACAAACTGCAACCTAGGAAGCAGAAATCAGAAACTGCTAATGAGGTGAAACTGAAATGTAACAGATAAACTCTCTTCAGCTTTTCCTTTCTTTTCATTTCTCTTGTTACTGCCAACCTGTCTTTCAACTCATCTCAAAGTATTCACTTGTTTGGCTACGTTTTTAAACCCAAACCTACCCAGGCAATCTTATTAAACTCACTGATGGAATTCATATACGGTAAAAGACAGCAGAAATCTGATATCTTCACTTCCATCATTTTTTTTTTCTAGTTCACTCCTCTAATTTTTTATTTCTTTCCTGAATTGTTTACCCGATTACCTGGTGTCCTAATCAGTGTTTTAGCCCCAAAACAAAACCCCAAGAAATCTCAGAAACTGAAACTAACCGAAAAGAAATGAACTGCTCCATTTCTTTCCTCACTGTTTTCCTCCCTTGAAGTTACTTTCTGTTTTTCTTTTCTAGGCTTACTTAGGTAGGTGTGCTGGGTATGTTTTAAACCCAAAACAAAGCTTAAACAGTCTTGACAGTACCCCTGGAAATGGGTTTTACAGAACACGATTCTCTTTGTTTTTTTTTCTTCAGAAATCTATAACAGCCATGTGTGAAACCATACCTTCCTACTTCTGTTTTAAAGCATTAAACTGATTCTTAGCTTTGTCCCAAGTGTGTACAGACCCCATTAAGTGTATTAGCTCTATGTTGGATTCATTATCAAGCCATTACAATCTTTACATAACTTCTGAAAGGTTAATATACAGAACCCAAGAGTTGGATATTTGAGCCTTAAGTTTCTTTCCTCTTCAGTTTTTTTTTGTCTTCTTGTTCTTTAATCTGGGTTTTCACTACCTCCCCTTCCAGTTATTTGACTGCGTATTTAACTGTTTTAACAAGGCTTTCAAACTCAGAAGTAATCTAGAGCACACTAACCGTTCCACTGGAACTTATGTTATTCTGAGACTGAAAGAAACTAAAAAACATGTACTGAGTTTCTGTTATTCTGTTTGCCCACTAAATTGATTTCCAGCTTCTCCCATCCTAATTACTCACGTAGCCAGGAATTCTATCCAAGATTTAGAACTCAGTCTAATCCAAAACAGCGCTACTAATCCACAGATGCACCCCTATACTGAAGCTAAGAAATTTTAGAGACCGAGGTCCAGTACTTACACTCTTCTATCTCTTTCTTTTATTTCAATATGCTAACCGTTTTCCTTGACTCTACAGGGCCGTTTACTACTTAGGTAGAGGTGTTAGTAGGTATTTAGATTAGTTACTAAGCAACTGTAGTTCTTACGTCCCCTCTGAAGATTAATACACAGAATATACATGTTACAGATTTTGAAATAGTTAACAGTTTTTCTAGGAATGTTGTTTCTGTTCTCTGATCGTGTGCTCAGTTTATAGACAGCTCACCTCTTTGTTTTAGCTACTTCCCCTGATGCTGCTTGGCACGATGTGAGATTCTCAGCAACTTGATCACTCGACAATACTGGAGAGAAGTCCTAGGAGTTAGTTTTGACAGGATCATAGAAAAAGAAATCTGACTGAAATGACCAAGACAGAGAAGAGAAGGGGACTGGTTGCAGTCTTTGCACCTCGTAGGTTCTGGAGTTTATGGCTTCAGGTTTTCAAGAGCTTGTGCTCCAACTCGACCAAACAGAAAAGGGACTCAGAGTTTTGGAGTTCACTGATTTACAAGAGGGAATGCAGGAAAACGTGTCAGTTTCCCCTTTGACTGAAACAACAAGACAAAACAGATTGAAATTTACCTGAGATTGAAGTTCACACCAGGAGACTGGCTCTATATCAGCACTCTATATTTTGGAGGAAAATGCCACTGGTTACCAAGGGACTACTACTACATGAGAGAAGTGGAGTTATTCTTCTCGATCAGAAACAAGAGGAGTCGAGAGAAAACAGAAGGACAGTGCAGGTTAGCAACATTACCTTGCGTGTGGAAGAAAACCAGAGAGTTACCTCGAGTTCCTGCTCATGCAGAACTGGTGTAACCAAGGAAAGTGGAAGGGGGGTGTTTGTATATGGGCTGGTTGATGGATGGTGAATCTCAGTCTACAAGGCAGTTGCGTAGGAGTTTGCAAAACACTAACTCTGAGGCATGGAGAAAGGAAACAGCAGTATGCTTAACTAGTTACTGAAACTAAAAGGTGCCTTAGAGTTGGACACGGAAGCAGACAGGATGCGCATGACAGTGGTTGGTCTCCCACTTCAAATTCAAGCATAATTCCTGTCTGTTTCAACCTCAGAATTTGATACAGCGAGCTTGGCTCTGTTGAGAAAAAAAGAATTCTTTGATTCTAGTGCGTTACAGGGGCTGAGATTGCAAGGCGAGACTCTCAGGAAGGAGCAGGGCGATCCCAAGTTACAAGGAAAGTTATGGGCATTTGAATAAACTACCCTCCTGTCGCCTGAGAGTTTGGATTCTCTAGCTTTTGTTGTTTTTTTTTTGTTCGGTCTGGTTCTTGATCGAGGAAGAAGGAGAAATCGATGCTATAGAGAGTGCGTGTCTGCTTCTCTTTTGTTTTCTTTTAGTTACCGTCGTTAATTTGATACTAGTTTGAATTTGCGGTTTCTAGTTACTGAAATCGAGCTTAGCTCAACTGGTTAAACGTTCAGGGAAAGTACAGGAGGTCTCGGGTTCGAAACTCAGCGGAAGTGTCTTTGTTACCCTTTTTTTGCTTTTCTTTCTCTTTATTTTTGTATAGGCCATACATTATTATTTATATGTGTACGACTATATATTATAACAAGTGATTCTATATATTTTTGCAACGCAATTATGCAGCGTTATTGTTTTTATTACAGCGTTACGGTATTGTAACGTTACGTACATATATTTTCGTGTTCGTACATATATATATGTACTAGCTTAAATGGTTCGTACGTTATGTTATGTCCATATTATAAAACACATTATGATTTTATGCGTTTAATGTCCAGGGGTATTTCAACTTACCCCCCTTAAAAGAGACTTCGTCCCGAAGTCTTACTTCCTTAACTTATATTTTCCACTCCTGGTAATCTTAGGGATCCAGTCCCGCATTCATTATCGATACCCAAAAGATTAAGTCCATAATTATAATGCTCGGTGCTTCTAAGCACCGTGCCACATCAGTGGCTTCACACAAGTTCTCATAGTAGACCAAGAAGCTAGCAATGTGTATAACATGCTAAGGTGCAAACCAAGGCACACGACATTCATTCATACATAGCGTACATAACATTTTTACACACAATCCGAACACACGAACCTATCAACCAACCACGAGTGGTTGTAGGAATACATCATAATAAGTCAACACACATCGAAAACGAAACGCGCTTACCCCCCTTAAAAGAGGGGTACGCCCCCGTACCCTACACTAAGCCGAAACATCGATGAGGCAATCACAAGAACTTACTGCAAGTTATTATTGCCCTTGCAAGCGGTTTAGATCAGTAAAGTCGTGCCTCACATTACTAACCCTTAACCCCGTTTCCCAAATTTAGGTTTTCCTATTCTCGGTACTTCTCTGTTCCAGTCATCAGAGTGCAACTACGCTCTGATACCACTTTCTGTAACACCCCCGAATAACGATCAACAATTAAACAACGCGCCTAAGTTAGCAGGAGGAGTCTACGCAGCGGTTTCGTACTCTATTCGGGTGCTACAGACGCCAACCACCCACGTGGTTGACAGACCACAATACCAACTCCAAGTTACGGTCTGAATGACTGGAATTTAAACCTTAATCAAATCCAAGTACGAACAGGAATTACGAACCAAGTACCGAGCGTCTATAGTATAGATGATAACTTAAACAACACAACTCATTCGTTAACATGCTACTCAAGCGTCTTACCCAGAAGGACTACCCCCATGGTAGTCACTTGCCTACTCTCCGGCATCGTCCAGGCCCATACCTGTAAAAATAAAGGACTCAGCAAAACTATGCCGAGTATGAACGTGTGAAGCCCGCATGTTACCGGGCCACACGACTAATTGGTCGAATATTATTAAGTCCATTTTACATGCTATGATAAAGCAATAAAGCACACATCAGTACATCATGATATCATACTCACTCATCGGTAGCATAGCAATATCAGCAAGCAACCAAGCACATCTTGCAAGTAGCACAACAATATCAATAAGCAACCAAGCACGACTTGCCAGTAGCATAACAATGTCAAACACGCAGTCCAGCACAATAAGCTGCTAGTGTAGCAACAATAGTCAGGTAATTATAGGACGTGTGCGTAGGTACATTATACCGTCAATCCTCGCTATGGGATCATTCAAGAGATTGCGTATTGTTATCTTGTTCTCATTACATATGTTTTCCTTTGTTCTCTTGCACCGAGTCCGGGGAATGTAGGTTAGATCCCGAGAATTTATAATATAGGTGCTATTCATTCCTTGTTACTTAAATGATCACATTTGTGAATTTTCTTATTTGCTTGGTTTCGTTACACATGTTTTCCTCTATTCTCTGGCACCGAGTCAGGGGATATAGATTAGATCCCGAGGCTTTATTATGTAGGTGCTAATCATTCCTTGTTTCTTCAAGGGTTACTTGTGAATTCTTTTATCACCGCACGTTGGAGGACGTCTCCTCCATAGCTAGTCCCCCATTCCCGACACCCAGGGTCAAGGAAGCGGAAGTCACCTCTAGACTCCAGGATAAGCTTCACCAATTTGTCACTCCCCTATTCCCGACACCCAGGGTCAAGGAAGCGGAAGTCACCTCTGGACTCCGGGATGTGCTTCACCAACTTGTCACTCCCCCATTCCCGACACCCAGGGTCAAGGAAGCGGAAGTCACCTCTGGACTCCGGGATGTGCTTCACCAAAATATATTCCATCATAGACGGTCGAAGGATCTGATGCAGATACCAACTCCCGATCATCCATACCGCGCGGCCCGAGCTGTTGTCTTCCCGGGTTATTCTCATGTTTCACAGTTGATACTTTTCGTTTCATTATCATTATAATCTCGACACCATAGTGGGCGTCATTAGCGGTCCTCTAAAGTTAGAGAGGATTCATCTCTTTGTATAGTTCTTTTGTTTTGTCTACGTGGTTCGTCATGTCTCACCCAAGGAGACTTGCTCTTCATTATGATTAATGGATAGACACCATAGTGGGTGTCATGGTAGTCCTCAATGGATTAGAGAGGAGTTCCCCTTATTGAGTTTTCTTTGTTTTCATAGTTCGTAGTAGTTCGTCTCTAGTTCCATAAACGAGAAAGGGACTAAACTACTGTGTGCGCGCAAGTAAAATGCCACAAGGATATATATATAATACGCATAAAAGCAAGCCACAAGAAGCAATCCAATTTTCATGCTTTTAGTCTTAGAGTCATTGTCACACAAAGCACACGGCACACAAAGCAAACAAGCCGTGTAACACGGCAACATACGAACCACACATGTCCATACCTTTTTTGAAAGCACGAGTTGTCTTACACTCGAAGTCCCGGTCGGAGTTCGCTACGGCCCTAGCGTTAATTACAAACAAGGTGTCAGTTTATTATTTTATGTGACGACACTTTATATCGTATGTTACTCCCTAGGTATGTTGTTACATGCTTAGTTTGTAATAAGCCTTAGAACTTCACATGCATAAATCCTAGGCTTATCTCACTCCTAGGATATTCATATCTTTGTTTGACACGTTGACTAAGTACTTTTTCCTTAGCTATGTTTTAGAGCACCTTAAGTGTTAGTTATGTAACAAGTTTACCTAACATAGATATAACTTGTCTATTGTGTTTTCCCCCCTTAGGTAAATAGGTGAATCATTTTAATCCACAAGGACCTGTTGTGATCGTTATACAGGGGCAGTATCTACCCAAAACTGAAACATAAATTCTGAAATCCTCACTTTCATTTCTTTCCTTTGTTCCTGATTCTGGACTTTCCTTTTTCCTAAAACGTTTCTCGCCCTTAGTTATATGAATTGGCAGGATCTTTAAGTTCCTAGAACTCACCATGTAACCCCTTTACAGCTCTCTGCACCAGGTTACACAGAAACAACATTTTCAGAAAGACTGAAGCACGAAACAGTTTTCCTTTACTTTACCCCCTTTTCTTTTTTAGTTGTTACTCTGTCTCTCAATTTATTCCCAAGAACTTGTCTACCCATTCAAGTGTTTAATCTCTAATTAAGCTCAAAATTTCACCAACAACACTCACTTAAATCCTCTGTACAGAAATGGGACTGGAACCTACTTGATAATTTTCTTCTGTTTCCTTTCTGTTTATGTACTAATCTGACTCCAATTGTTTTCCCTAACTTACTTACCAGATTGCTAGGTGTATTAGACCAGTCCCCAACCAAAGCCAGTCCAAGGTATCACTGTTAAAAGTCTCTGAAGCTTCATTACACAGAAACGTGAAAACTGAAACTGAAGTTACTTCAAAACTGATAAAACTGAGGTCTCATTTGGTTCTGTTTTGCCTTTCCTTCTAGTTCCTTACCTTAACTTCTATTTCCCCAATCAGTTCACCCTTTAGTTAAGAGTTTTAATATAGGTTCAAGTCTCTAGACAGGCTCAAGACAATAAGGGCCATGCTTCTGAAAAAAGATATCTGTTCCACAGAACCTACAGGAAACTGAAACTGATGAAATCTTTTTTGCTATTGCTTTCCTTTTTGCCCTTTCAGTTTCTTTTCTGCTTTCTCCCAACTTGCTCAACTACTTAGTTGTGTGTGTTACTACCTCTTCATTCTTAAGACCACCCCAGACAGTAAACTGAAGTTGCAGAACTTCTACAAACTGCAACCTAGGAAGCAGAAATCAGAAACTGCTAATGAGGTGAAACTGAAATGTAACAGATAAACTCTCTTCAGCTTTTCCTTTCTTTTCATTTCTCTTGTTACTGCCAACCTGTCTTTCAACTCATCTCAAAGTATTCACTTGTTTGGCTACGTTTTTAAACCCAAACCTACCCAGGCAATCTTATTAAACTCACTGATGGAATTCATATACGGTAAAAGACAGCAGAAATCTGATATCTTCACTTCCATCTTTTTTTTTTTCTAGTTCACTCCTCTAACTTTTTATTTCTTTCCTGAATTGTTTACCCGATTACCTGGTGTCCTAATCAGTGTTTTAGCCCCAAAACAAAACCCCAAGAAATCTCAGAAACTGAAACTAACAGAAAAGAAATGAACTGCTCCATTTCTTTCCTCACTGTTTTCCTCCCTTGAAGTTACTTTCTGTTTTTCTTTTCTAGGCTTACTTAGGTAGGTGTGCTGGGTATGTTTTAAACCCAAAACAAAGCTTAAACAGTCTTGACAGTACCCCTGGAAATGGGTTTTACAGAACACGATTCTCTTTGTTTTTTTTTCTTCAGAAATCTATAACAGCCATGTGTGAAACCATACCTTCCTACTTCTGTTTTAAAGCATTAAACTGATTCTTAGCTTTGTCCCAAGTGTGTACAGACCCCATTAAGTGTATTAGCTCTATGTTGGATTCATTATCAAGCCATTACAATCTTTACATAACTTCTGAAAGGTTAATATACAGAACCCAAGAGTTGGATATTTGAGCCTTAAGTTTCTTTCCTCTTCAGTTTTTTTTGTCTTCTTGTTCTTTAATCTGGGTTTTCACTACCTCCCCTTCCAGTTATTTGACTGCGTATTTAACTGTTTTAACAAGGCTTTCAAACTCAGAAGTAATCTAGAGCACACTAACCGTTCCACTGGAACTTATGTTATTCTGAGACTGAAAGAAATGCAACTAAAAACATGTACTGAGTTTCTGTTATTCTGTTTGCCCACTAAATTGATTTCCAGCTTCTCCCATCCTAATTACTCACGTAGCCAGGAATTCTATCCAAGCTTTAGAACTCAGTCTAATCCAAAACAGCGCTACTAATCCACAGATGCACCCCTATACTGAAGCTAAGAAATTTCAGAGACCGAGGTCCAGTACTTACACTCTTCTATCTCTTTCTTTTATTTCAATATGCTAACCGTTTTCCTGACTCTACAGGGCCGTTTACTACTTAGGTAGAGGTGTTAGTAGGTATTTAGATTAGTTACTAAGCAACTGTAGTTCTTACGTCCCCTCTGAAGATTAATACACAGAATATACATGTTACAGATTTTGAAATAGTTAACAGTTTTTCTAGGAATGTTGTTTCTGTTCTCTGATCGTGTGCTCAGTTTATAGACAGCTCACCTCTTTGTTTTAGCTACTTTCCCCTGATGCTGCTTGGCACGATGTGAGATTCTCAGCAACTTGATCACTCGACAATACTGGAGAGAAGTCCTAGGAGTTAGTTTTGACAGGATCATAGAAAAAGAAATCCTGACTGAAATGACTAAGACAGAGAAGAGAAGGGGACTGGTTGCAGTCTTTGCACCTCGTAGGTTCTGGAGTTTATGGCTTCAGGTTTTCAAGAGCTTGTGCTCCAACTCGACCAAACAGAAAAGGGACTCAGAGTTTTGGAGTTCACTGATTTACAAGAGGGAATGCAGGAATAACGTGTCAGTTTCCCCTTTGACTGAAACAACAAGACAAAACAGATTGAAATTTACCTGAGATTGAAGTTCACACCAGGAGACTGGCTCTATATCAGCACTCTATATTTTGGAGGAAAATGCCACTGGTTACCAAGGGACTACTACTACATGAGAGAAGTGGAGTTATTCTTCTCGATCAGAAACAAGAGGAGTCGAGAGAAAACAGAAGGACAGTGCAGGTTAGCAACATTACCTTGCGTGTGGAAGAAAACCAGAGAGTTACCACGAGTTCCTGCTCATGCAGAACTGGTGTAACCAAGGAAAGTGGAAGGGGGGTGTTTTGTATATGGGCTGGTTGATGGATGGTGAATCTCAGTCTACAAGGCAGTTGCGTAGGAGTTTGCAAAACACTAACTCTGAGGCATGGAGAAAGGAAACAGCAGTATGCTTAACTAGTTACTGAAACTAAAAGGTGCCTTAGAGTTGGACACGGAAGCAGACAGGATGCGCATGACAGTGGTTGGTCTCCCACTTCAAATTCAAGCATAATTCCCTGTCTGTTTCAACCTCAGAATTTGATACAGCGAGCTTGGCTCTGTTGAGAAAAAAAGAATTCTTTGATTCTAGTGCGTTACAGGGGCTGAGATTGCAAGGTGAGACTCTCTGGAAGGAGCAGGGCGATCCCAAGTTACAAGGAAAGTTATGGGCATTTGAATAAACTACCCTCCTGTCGCCTGAGAGTTTGGATTCTCTAGCTTTTGTTGTTTTTTTTTTGTTCGGTCTGGTTCTTGATCGAGGAAGAAGGAGAAATCGATGCTATAGAGAGTGCGTGTCTGCTTCTCTTTTGTTTTCTTTTAGTTACCGTCGTTAATTTGATACTAGTTTGAATTTGCGGTTTCTAGTTACTGAAATTGAGCTTAGCTCAACTGGTTAAACGTTCAGGGAAAGTACAGGAGGTCTCGGGTTCGAAACTCAGCGGAAGTGTCTTTGTTCCCCCTTTTTTGCTTTTCTTTCTCTTTATTTTTGTATAGGCCATACATTATTATTTATATGTGTACGACTATATATTATAACAAGTGATTCTATATATTTTTGTAACGCAATTATGCAGCGTTATTGTTTTTATTACAGCGTTACGGTATTGTAACGTTACGTACATATATTTTCGTGTTCGTACATATATATATGTACTAGCTTAAATGGTTCGTACGTTATGTTATGTCCATATTATAAAACACGTTATGATTTTATGCGTTTAATGTCCAGGGGTATTTCATTTAGTGTGTTTCCACGTCTTTATTAATTCGCAACTTGACTCTCTCTACAAGTCACTACTCAAAGAAGACTTAACTATGAGTCGCACTACAGTGCTCATTCACACTCAAACAATTCATCCACACTCACACATTTCATGAATTATAGAAACTTAAATTCAATTTACAATCCAACAATACAATACAAGCACAAGCAAGTGCAAACATTCCGATTTGTGCATTTATCTTGTTTAGGTGATCACACAATCAAACAAGCACACAAATCAGAGTAACTATGTTAGCATACGGGGCATGAGAAAATCATACCTTTCACCTTGGGTTAACTTTACCGGTTCACCTTACATTCCTCGGTTCACACTTGTTCCTCTGATAATGTTTCAAACATTGATATTAATATCAAGTTTATACGGTACGTAACTTACTACTCCCGTACTTACCCCGGTATCCCGTTATTTCGGTTTTACTTAAGTGTTCTTAAACTCACAACTTTCTCAATCACTTCTCAAACTTGTTTACACTTCTTAGGACCTTTAAAAGTCACCAAACAACTCCTAAACATCATCTAAAACCAATACCATTCAATCCCCCATGTTTAGAACCCTTAAAAGTACTCACGGTTGAATTCTGGGGGTGGTCCGGGACTTGGTCCGGACCCAAAGTCCCGGACCAATACACTTATGCACTCTCGGCCTGTTTTCTACCCTGGTCCGGGACTTGGTCCTGGACCTAGGTCCCGGACCAATACCAGTTTTCACTCTCGGTCTTATTTTTGATGTGGTCCGGGACTTGGTTCCCAACCTAGGTCCCGAACCCTGCTAAAAACTGTTACTTATGTAATTTTCAACCCCAAATCAACCCTTAATCCACCCCTAATCATTCCATAAACTTTTCACAAGTTTCCTACATAATTAAACACTTCAAAACATGCTCCAAACCACTCCAAATCATTGGTTTAATCCTTACACAACTTCTTGCTCAAATTCTACAAATTTCCATTCTTATTTTTGCATCTTGCACCCTTGTGCATTTCCTAAAATTCTCTTGACACTTTGCATTTTGTTCTAACTCCATTTGACCATTCCAATCAATTCCTAGACAAGTGCACTAACTATGCCCAAGTTCACTCTCCGTTTCCATGACTATAAACACTAACTCTTTTCCTAGGAATTCCAAGTCACCAAACCTCATTATGCTACAGATTTTTATCTCTCTCTTTCTAGTTCTCCAAATATCATTTCAAGGTCATTAATCCACTCTACTCAACCACATACACACCTAGATTCTCCAATTCACTAAGTCACCTTAAAACACTTATTTTCTACCGAAATTTTGTCATAACCTCCCCATAAACCTAACATATCCCAATCCATCAATTCTCACCAATTTTCACTTAAATCCATCCTAAACCAGCCACACCCATAAGGGTCCTACCAGAACATAGTATTTCCTCGAAATCCCATCAACAACAACATAAGCACTAAACATAAAGTGCTTGGCTCCAAGGCCCTTAATTCAAACAAAATTTCACAAGCTCTTACCAATCACAATCAAACTCATTTTCCCTCACAATTTTGGTTCATTCATTAAATTTCCCATCCCATATTCTAAAACAATTAAAACAAGCTTCAAGGTAGATTTCTTACCTGAATTTCACAAGTTCCTCTTTTAATTCTCCTCTTGCTCTTCCTCTTCTCAAATTCAGTCAAGTGGGAATGGAGTTGCCGAACTCCATCCCAACATTCAAGGAACACAAAAATGGATTCAATTAATCTTCTAAACCCTTAGGAAATTCTAATTCAATGAAAGGGGCTTAAAGCACATAGTTAGGGTTTTACCTTTGGAGCTTTTAAGAGGGGTTTTAACCCTTGAATCAAGAAGGGGGTTCCACCACCATTGGAGGGTTGAAACAAAGCTCCAAAACAAGAAGAAAACAAGGCATCAAAGAGGGGCAAAATCGGCCAGCACAAGAGAAGGGGGAAAAATGAGTTTTTCATGAATCTTTTTACCTTAAGAGAGAGAGGAGACTCCAAGCTACAAGATGGTGCCATTTACTCTTCAAATGGGCTAAACCTGTGGAGATGAAGTTCATCCTTTTGGAATTTTGAAAAAGAGAAAGATGGAGCTTGATGAGAGGAAGAAGAATATGTGATTAGTTTTTCATTTGGAGTTTTAATGTAGCTTGTATTTGAGGAGGAAGGGAGGAAGCCATTGGAGGCTGTTGAGGAGCTCAAAAATTGCCAGTAGAGGGGGAGGAAGAAGAGATCTCATGGTGGGGAAAGGAAAACAAATAGAGAGAGAGAGAGAGAGAGAGAGAGAAGAGGGAAATGAGAGGAGAGATGTATTTTTTTACTTTATTGTACATTTCCCTCTTTTGACTTTTCAACTCTTGAATTAATTAGCTAGTCAAGTGTGAGTGTGTGAGTGGGCTGATTCACACATTAAAACCGGCCCCACAAATATACATACATGCTGGAGCGTTTTTTGTCTTTTGCAGAAAACGCTCGTTAATTTACCCAGTTTAAGCACTATTCACTAACCGGGCCCGTTTTTTGGTTTTTTCTTGTTTCTTTAATTTTAGTGGTTCTTAAGCTTCCATTAATGTTTAATTATAGTTATTTGATGAACTATAGTTTTTACGGGTTCATTTGACCACTCATAGTCACGTTTTCGGGTTTTCTCGAAAAACATGCGCTAAAGCTTTATTAGCGTTTTTAATTCGTTTTATGGATATGTTTTCATCGGGGGTTGTTCCCGTATATTAATTAGGCCTTATTAAGCCTTGTAAATTCATATAAGACCCTTGTTGAGGTCGTATTCCTCCTACGGTCACATAACGCTCAATTTAGCATTTTTCGCTTTTTAGGTGTTTTTCTCTTTCTTTTGGATTTATTCACTTTACCAAAATTACTTAGGCACTATTAGGCCCTCAAATAACATGTTAGAGTAATTTAATCACCCTAATTAGGTTCGGGGTATTTCACGGACCATTTTTCATTGAAGTACCTCTTCCAAAAGAATGATTCTAAGCCGAGCCTCCTGAGATGGATCTTGCTCCTCCAAGAATTCAACTTGGAAGTTGTTGATAAGAAAGGCAAGCTGAAATACCCCGTAATTAAAATAGTGATTAATTAGGCTAATGAATAATTTAGAAGCTTAATTAAGTCTAAATAATCATGAGGGAACAAATCCCGAAGAAAACGGATCCTTAAAATGGATTAAAAACGCTAATGAACCTTAAAGCACGCTTTTCGAGATAACCGGGAAAACGTGACTTTAAGCGGGTCAAATAGACTTGTAACAATTTTGGTCAACTAAATAATCATTAACAAATATTAGTGAAGCTTTAGAACCAATAAAATCAATAAAATGAGAGATTAGTAAAAACTGTCAAAAACGGGAAGTTGTGGGGTAGAAACATAAATAACCAAAACTTATGTGTCCACTTTTAAAATAAAAAGTGAAGTTTGTGTGTGAGTGCTGGGTGCAGCCGACCCCATCCCTCTCCCCCTCTCTCACACACTCACTTACTCCCTCTTATTTACAAAACAACAAAAACAATTAAAAACAATAAAGTAAACTAATCTACTTTACCCCACTCTCTCACTCTCTCTCCTACTCTATTCTCTTCACTCACGTACACAGCCTCCCTCACTCACTCTCTATTCTCTTCTCCTTCCTCCAACCGTTGGCCATGGTGATTTGAGAAACCAACACAAAACTCCATCTTCTCTCCTCTTATTACTCCCTTGAATCACTTCCAAAAATTATAAAAACTACACCATTGTCTTCCTCTCATCAAGGGGAACACTTTCCTCTTTTCAAAATCTGGAAAGGAGCATTTTTGTTTTCATCGGTATGCCCCATTTGGAGCTTCAAGTCCACCACTAGAACCACCTTCTTCTCCTTGTCATTTTGAGGTAAAAATCTTTTTGAAACTCCATTGTTTTTCTAGCCTTAAGGGCAAAACGAAATTTAAGCTAAAACTCTTGCTTGCTCCTTTTGTACCCAGCCGATTTTGGCTTCTTTGAAGGAGTAGAAACATTGTTCTTAAGCTCCTCTAAGCTCCATCTACACCCTTGGAAGGTAATATACTTCTAAACCCTAAAACTTGCATTAAAAGCTTAAATAATGTTAGGGTTAGTTCTTAGTATTAAAGTATGTATATGTATGGGTTGTAGTGTTAGAGAATTTGAAGTACTATAACTGGTAGAGAGAGAGAAAGAAGAAGGAGGAATAAGCAAGAAGAAGGGAAGAAAACTAGAAGGAGAAACAAGGTAAAGATGCTCACTTGTGTAACCTTGTATATACATGTATGTAACAGATTTTTAGAAGTTAAAATGGGTATTGTAAAATGGTAGTGTAGTGGTAGTGCAATGTGTAAGAGAATACAAGTGTTTTAAACCTTTAAAAGACATGTAAAACTTATTGAAACCTAGTTGGGATTGAGTTGTTAAGTGTAGGAATTTTAAAGAGTATTTAGTGCTTGGTATTGTGTATGAGAGCTATGTATATTGGTGTTATTGAAAACAGGTGAATGGGTTAGTAATATGTGGAAATAATGTGGTGAGAGTATAAAAATATAGGGGAGGTTATGTCAAAATTTACCTAGGAATAGAACACTTAGTGGGCTAGAAACTAGGTGGGAAATGTATGTTGTAACAGATTTTGTTTGAGCTAGGTAATGGGTAGATGAGGAGATATAGTTAATGTATTGTAATACATTAGAAACTCTAGAAAAGACATTATAAGAGGGAGCTATAGATGGGGAGAGTTAGAACTAAAATCTGTAGCAAAACACAACTAGGAAGAACTAGTGTAAGTGTTGAAATGAAACTTGGAAAATTATGTGTGTGAATTAGTATAAGGATGTGTAAAGAGTTAATGAATGAACTAAGGTCTATTAGGAGGTTTATTTAGTGGTAAAACATGTGGGACTAAGTGTAGGAACAATGGGGAAGTAATGGGTAAAAGATAGAACTGAAAACAGAAGTAAAAATGCAAATACTGGGCCGGACCGACCTTGGGACCGGACTTGCAAGGTCGGTCGAGCCCAGAATCACAAAGACGGGAGTCTTCTGGAATGGACCGGACTTGCGACCGGATTTGCAAGTTCGGTCGGACCAGAAAATTCTCCCGTCTGAAACCTTCTGGAATGGACCGAACTTGCGACCGGACTTGCAAGTTCGGTCGAGCCCAGAATCACAAAGACGGGAGTCTTCTGGAATGGACCGGACTTGCGACCGGATTTGCAAGTTCGGTCGGACCAGAAAATTCTCCCGTCTGCAACCTTCTGGAATGGACCGAACTTGCGACCGGACTTGCAAGTTCGGTCGGGCCAGAAAAATTCCCGTAATGAAAGCTACTGGAATGGACCGGACTTGCGTCCGGACTTGCAAGTCCGGTCGAGTCAAAAAAAATATTTAAATTAAATAATAATAACATACATATACATATATATATATATGTATACCCACATATATAAATGTACATATATCAATGTACCAATGTTAAGTAAGAAATAAACTTAAAGTAAAGAAAAGTAAGTAAGTAATGTGTAAGTGTAAGAATGGAAAGGACTTGGTAAGTATGGCTTAGGGAACGCAAGAGTAATCGAATTAAGTTAATGATAGTTAAATTAATCACTCGAACATATGTATGTTATAGGACTTGATTTATGAGCACCGAAGGAACGTTGGGATACAAGTACAACGGTGAACGGTATGAATTCCTCATGCCCCGTATGCTATCTTGGTTACTCTGATTTGTGTGTTGTGTGCTAATTGATCACCAAATAAGATAAATGCACGAATCGGAGATTACTATGCATACTTGTGATTATGTAGTGTTGTATGTTGTGAATATTTTTCTTAAATCTTAGTTTGTATAATTCATGAAATGTATGGATGAATATGAATGCGTGAATGTTTGTTGTATTGTACTGTGACCGATTGTGATTGTGCTTGGACTTCTAACTTATTCCTAACAAGCTAACCAATCTGACTTAAATTGGTAATTAAATTAAAATGAGTAGAAGTCCGATATAGTTTCGGCCACGCGTGAGGATGCGGAGTCACGAGAGGTTGGCTCCAATTCCTGACTCTTAAACTGGTCCGCGGCCCAAATCCCTTAAGTGGGTAGCATCCCGGATTGGTGAGTCAAGTAAATCCCGGTGGTGGGACGGTGTAGTCCCCGGGCCGGAGGTCATACCGACTTAACTTGAGTATGAGTAAGTAAGTAAGAATGAGTAAGTAAAGTAAATGGTAGTAAGTAAGTAACATGTAATGAGTAAAAGAGTAATAAGCATTCCGATTAACCCGGATGTGTAACTTGGCTAACACGGTGAAGGTGAGTAAGTGTGTGTGCTACTGTATTGCTATCTTGAATTGTATAATGTATTGTATATGCATGTATGTTGTATGTAAAGCATGTATGTATGAAATTAATGAATCGCATGTTTAGTGGACGTCAAATAGTCGGCGTGCCCTAGCTAGCACGCGGTATATGCGGAGTTCATGCGCAGCTTTTGCTGAGCCCCTTGGGGCGATGTTTTTACTACACGCAGGTACAAGAGAATGATGAAGACGGTGAAGAGACGTAGCTTAATTTCTTTGCCTTCTTTTTGGATTGTAAACAATGGATTGTGAATGGTGTACTGAATAGTACACGGCTGTAGATTTTGATTAGCCGGTGTACCATGGGGTACACCCTTTTGGATAGTAAAAGCCTTGGATTGGGTATAGATGATTAGTTGGTAGAAACTCATTCTTTTGGTAAACTTGAAAAGTTGTAATTGAATATACTTTAAATACTCGGTGATCCAGGATTGTAAGTATGTTATGTTTTTGGAATGGGTAAGTAACTGTAGTAGCTCGGTATACTATGAACATCAGACCGTCACTGTATTGTAGAGTAAGCCTTGCTAGCCGTATGGGCGGTTAGCGGCGTTGTATCACCCGCCGTAGTAATATTAATAATTCTGCTGCGAACTGATAGGATTAACAGGACGATTAGACGGTAAGAGTAGGATTAACGGTAGGGGTGTTACACAAGCTGAATGGAGTTGCAAATCATCTGTCTAGGCTTGAGACACCAGATGAAGGGGTACCCATAAATGAATTTTTCCCTGATGAAATAGTTTTTGTGATTGGGAAAGTTAAAGAGTCATGGTATGCTGACCTGGCTAACTATCTTGCCTCTGGTTTGATTCCCCATGATTTAAGCTATAACCGGAGGAAGAAGTTTTTTTTCTGAACCCCGTCATTATGTTTGGGAGGACCCCTATCTCTTTAGGGTTTGTGCTGATGCTTTGATAAAAATATGCTTCCCTGATGAAGAAGTTGACAGTGTGATTGAGTTCTGCCATTCTCGAGAGGCAGGTGGTCACCATGGTCCCACTAGGACAGCTGCTAAGGTGTTAGAGTGTGGTTTCTACTGGCCCACTCTACACAAGGATGTCCACCGCTTCTGCTCTCACCGTGATAACTGTTAGATGATGGGGAACATTCCTAGAAGGCACGAGATGCCTTAGGAGGGAATCCTTGAAGTGGAATTATTCAATGTCTGGAGTATTGACTTTACTGGCCTATTTCCTTCTTCTCATGGGAACCACTACAACCTTGTTGCTATAGATTATGTTTCCAAGTGGGTCAAAACAATCCCCTGCCCTTCTGCTGACGCTAAAATTGTGGTCAAGTTTATGAAGAAAAACATTTTTACAAGATTTGGTGTGTCCTGAGCTATCATAAGTGATGGTGGTTCTCACTTTTGCAACAGGGCCTTTGATTCCTTGATGTCTAAGTATGGGGTGACTCATAAGGTTTCTTTGCCTTATCATCCCCAAACTAATGGTCAAGCAGAAGTGAGTAACCGAGAGCTAAAATGGATTCTTCCAAAGACAGTCAACTCCTCCACGAAGGATTGGTCTGTCAAATTAGATGATGCTCTATGGGCTTACAGAACTGCATTCAAGACTCCCATTGGTATGTCTCCTTTTAAGCTGGTGTATGGGAAGTCTTGTCATCTCCAATGAGTTGGAGCATAAAGCTTATTGGGTTGTGAAAGCCCTAAATTTTGACTTGAATGCTGCTGGTGAGAAGTGAAAGTTTCAATTATTTGAGTGGAGGAGTTAAGGGAGCAAGCTTATGACAGCTCTAGGATCTACAAAGAGCGTTCTAAGAGGATACATGACCAGATGATCCTGCGGAGAGATTGTGGAGTTGGTGACTTGGTGCTCATATATAACTCTATACTTTGTCTCTTCCCTGGAAAGCTCAAGTCCCACTGGGCCGAACCATTTAAGGTTGTGAGAGTCACTTCCAATGGTGTGACAAGCCGTAGACTTATGTTTTATAAGCTTTTTATGAAAGGAACGAATTCCTAGGCAAAAGTTCAAGTGATGCCGAACGTGATACCAGATGACTCCTGCACGGCACAAGCATGGAGCAGAAAAGGAGCTTTGCCGGATCCAGTGTCGGGTACTTCCCATCCGGCATTTGTGAAAAGTCACCACGGTTGACCAGACGGTGGTAGTTATTTACAGTTGACGGATCCAACTGATGCCGGGTACGGTGCCGGACATTCCCTGTCCGGCACATGCAACGTTTCGCCTGGCAGTTTTGACCGTTAACGGTTACTCACATTTAACACGTGGTGCCGGATGAATTTGACCCGGCATGCCACCTGGCACAAGAAGAAACTGTTGCCTATAAATAGGCAGAGAGCCTGCATCATTTAAAATGACACAAAAGGCCACCGACGCTGAGGTGCTCTTTAGATCGGTGACCCATTCAAGTAGAACGTGGAAGAACTCCAAAATATTTGAGCTTTGGGGAAATGTGCCGGTTAACGGTTCAGGGCAGTTGCCTGTGTGTGTTGGTCAAAGACATTGTCTATGGGTTGTTATACCTTCAAAGTAGGTAAACTGTTGGAGCATGATGAAATCTTCTTAGCTAAGCTAAGACTCATTGTTGTGTCTTGCCGGGGACGGCAAGAGCTTCGGTGGGGGAGGTTTGTCATGCCCCTTTTGATGAGCTGCTTGGTTACAAGTAGCTCCATGCCAGTTTGCCCTTTGGTTGGTGCCCGTTAAGACTTGTGTTGGGATTGCTTGTCAACCCTATACTTGATTGTCGCTTTGACCTAGTCCCTTAAGTTCCACGGTCCTTGAGACCCCCGAGGACGAAGGTCCGAGGGATGGGTGTTAGTTGAAGGGCACGATGCGTTGGTCTTGGCCGAGCTGAGTTGCGCCAGCTTGTGACTCGAGCGAGGGCCGAGTTAGCGGGTGTTGTGGAGGACACCCGTGCCGGGCCTAGTAAGGACCGGGTATGCCTTCGAGCATGCACACTGCCAGGGTGGCCTGGTGGTGACTCCAATAGCACGAGCCCATTGTGCTTAATGCTGCCCTTATGTTGCAAGTGCCAGTGTCTCCACGGGCACGAAGCAACTAAGAGGATGTCTGGGCCGAGCTGAGTTGCGTCAGCTTGTGACTCGAGTGAGGGCCGTGTTTGCAGATGCTGTGGAGGGTATCTGTCCGGGCCTAATGAGGACCGGACGTGCTTTGAGCATGCATGCTGCCAGGGTGGCTTGGTAGCGACTCCAATAGTCTGAGCATGTTGTGCTCAGTGCTGACCCTTAGGTCAGTTAGCGAGTGCCGTGGAAGGCACTTGCCTGGGCCTGAAAGGGACCGGGCAAGCCAGTGAGCATGCATGTCCCCAAGATGGCTTGGTATCGACTCCAAGAGGTAATGACCACTTTGTGGTCAATGCCGCCCTTAGGTTGCGAGTGCTAGTGTGACCACTGGCACGAGGCAACTAAGGGTCATCCTGATTGTATGACTCCTGCCACGAAAGGTGCAAGGGGCATTGCACATCAGAGCCGTCTTACGGTTCGGCAAGTGTTGAGTCCTGGAACAGGGCGGAGACAGGGTGCGACGTGGTCCGCGTTAGCACACCTTACTGATTCGTACTAGTTGGGGTCTTTGGTTGTTGGACTGTTGGAGGCCCGACGGTGCCGAGGACGAGTGTGGCCGCTAAGGGACGCACATGTACTCGGGCTGCAGGGAGAGGGACGGAGTTGACTCAGTCTAAGCTGCAGCCTGGCATTCGACCGAGGCATCTGGGCCACGGGAATGTGAGTCAGTGAAGGAACTTGTCGTTGGGAGGATTAAGTCCACTCTTGACTCTTGCTTGTGGCTAAGTGGATGGTTGTTCCATTTGCACTGAGTAATAGGCTGGTTGGGTCTTTTGACCCAATGCTGGTGATGCCTAATTGGTCTTATGGCCTAATCCGTAAGAGCCCCTTGGGGTCTCGCTTCCGCGCAAAAATTTTCGGATTAAGATTGGGCATTACAATTGTGGTATATACACTCCACTCATACCTCCATTTCCGCATCCACTCCATTGTTGGTGTCCAAGGAAGTTCTACAGATCCATCCTCGCGAAGAAGAAGATCTTGTCGGGTTAAGGCTATGACCATTTCCTTCTCCTCTTGTATTCTCTTCTTGTAGTTGTGTGGATGGTGATGTAGAATTCCTTGTTAGGTTTTGTTTAGGAATGATATTCTTTGTAATTACTCTTATGGTTGTTAATAAAAGTGCAAGTTTCATCAACTAAGGTTCTGATCTTCATACAAGTAGAATGAGATCGCTACTTGTTCTTATTTCTTCTAAATTCTACTGAGGTTCACAAGACAAGGTAGAATAGGTTGAGGGGTCTTAGTGGTCTTTAACGGTGTTGCTCTCAAAAGTGGGCAACATGACTTAAGATTGGAATTAATCTGTTTTTATCCATTATCTTGTTCGTTTTCGCGGCATGAGATATGCACGGAGCAAATGTGGATAATGAGTCATGTTGTCAGACCAGAAACAGGAAGTACCATTCACAACTTGAAGGTGTCGGGTGTACTGCCGGGTGATTTATGTCCGGCACATTCAAAGCTCTTGAAGGTGTCGTGCATCCCTTGTCCGGCATGACATCCGGTACAGTCATTTTTGCCAGATTTATTTTGAAACTTTGTAGTTTGACTTACAACCATACTTGTTCTTATGTGGAGTCTCATTCCGAGTCAAAGATATTTTATTTAGTTAAGATTTTAGTTAGTTATTTTAGTGTATAATTGATATTTACCTTTCCCCCTCTGTTTTAGAATAGGCTTGTACCAGGATTAGCACTAATTTTCTATTAAGTCCCTTGGGTTCGACACTCTTGGTCGTAATGTACTTACACTATATTCCGACCGGGAATTGTTTGCTACCCGTATAGAGTTGTAGGATTATTTTATTACTTTGTTCTTTTGTACATCCTTTATCCCTACAAATTCCTTGTTAGCAAAATGGCGCCGCTGCCGGGGACTTGGAATTAGTCCAAGTCCTAAATTCGGTAAAACGCCTTATTATTTTTTCTTTATTCTTTGATTCCATGATTCTTTAATTTATTTCTTCCATTTTTTAATTTGGTTGAATGTGCCGGGTGCATTACCGGATTTCTGGTGTCCAGCACATTCAAGATTCCTTATTCTCTAATTCTTTGATTCGTTGATTTAATTGGTTTCACTAGGTTGAGCGTGCCGTGCACTATGCCGGGTATCATGCGTCCGGCATCTTGGAGGAAGTCCGACGCCGGACAAGATTCACCCGGCACACAATCCGGCACATTCAATTTCAACTCTCATTTTTTATTTTTCTTCAAAATGTTAGAGTTGTATGTAAATAGTCTTTACTACTGCACCATTATTTTATCTTTCCCCTCTCTTATTTTGAAATACCCCAAACTTAGATATGGTGTTCAAATGATAAACTAAGATATAAGGAGGCTAAATAATGCCTTAGAAACATTAAGAAACATTTCTAATCAAAGAAAATATAAGGAAACACCAAAAGAGCAGTTTTAACAAAAACGTGCCAAGTCATTTTAAATCAATTACCAAAGAAAACCAAGCTTGAAAACAAGTTAAAACACAAAATGTGCTTTAAGGAGTCTTAAAGCACGTTTTTGAAAAATTGTCTTGTAAATGAGTTTTGAATGGCTAAATGTCCATCATTACTCTTTAATTAATATGTGTACTATATAGTATCACATTTGGAGGTCTATATCAATGGGAAATCAAAAATTTCACAACAATGTGCCTTGTTTTTGATGAATAGTGAATTAATTAAGCTAGTTTATAACATAAGTCTATATAAGTGAGACATTTGGTCAACAAAGACTAAACTACCCTCATTCACTAAAGGGGGCCGGTTTCTTAAGTGTGACTCACCACACTTATCTAGCTAAGTAAAGAGAAAGCAAAATAAGTAAGTTATAAAGTATAAAGTACTATTCACCTTTTAAGATAAATATCACATTTGCTTACCTCTCTCCTCACTTCTTCATTCTCTCTTGTTGCCCACGATTTCTTGCTCTCTTTCTTCTCCATTGACGTGAAGCTCCTCTCCATGCTAGCTCCACCTTCTCTTGCACACATCTTGCTCATTTTAGCTCCAAATCCAAAACAAAATACATATTCTTCTTAGTTAGCTCAAGCTCCTCCTTTCTATCTTTTCAAAACTTCAAGAGCTTCATTTTGGTGCCAAGTCAAACCACCATTAGAGGAGGAAATTCAAGTTTGGAGACTCCATTGGCATCTCCATTCTCTTAAGGTAAAGAAAGTGTAAGAAAATCTAGGTTTCCACCATTTTCTTCACATGTCCGAAAATATATACTCATGGGACTCCATGTTTATGCCTTGTTCTAGCTTGTTTCTACTCTTCAAGGGAGAGAGGAGGTCCTTCTTGCTTCACATCCAAGTTGTCTTGAGAAACCAAGGTAAAACAATCACATTAATACCTTAAAACATATTTTTAAACCTAGGGTTTGTTCCTTAGGGTTAATGTGTTATCTAGTACTCATTGGAGTCATTGGATATTGGTTAGAACATTGGCAAGGAGAATCACATTGGTGACCGAGATTGAACAAAGAAAACCTAAGGAGAAAAGCTTTTAAGCTTGTGAGAAAACAAGGTAAACTACTTACCTTAAGGTGTTTTGTTGTTTAAGGTAATGAGGTGTGGGTATATGATGAGTTTAGTGTAGAGTTTATATTGGGAAGGTTATATAAAACCTAGGAGAAACAATGACTATACTTGTGAACTTGGACTAAGGAGCAAATGAGAAAAGAGATAGTTTAAGAATATAAAGGTGAAGTACAAGAAGCATTTTATTTCAATGGGAGCCTTGTTGAGTGTATTTGCAGGTTGAAGGCATATATATGTGGAAATTCAGTGGTTAAGATTATTGTCATTTAAGGGCCTAAGTGCCAAGCATTTTAAGTTTGAGCACTATTTGATGATGTGGTGAAGTTTTAGTGAAAATTGTGTGATAAGTGTTGTGATAAGAATTTGTGTGGTATTGGTTGTTTGATGGAGAAAAACCATGTGTTAGGAGGTACTATATACTAGAGAACCTATGGCAAAAATTTAAAGGAGAGTTTAAGTGTTTAAGATATCCTAAGGGAATTTAATGACTAAGAAAGTACTAGAAGTGTTCTATGGGTTGTCTTGATGAAAAAGGGTGAAGTTAAGGTGTTTTAATGACTTATGATGACTTAGGTATCACCATGGAAGATTTAGGAATCAAGAGAATGTATTCGAGTGTTTAGGACTTAGGCAAATGTTGATGCACAACTAGGAAGGAAATAATGTGATAATGATGGAAGTTTAGACTTGTTAAGGAACCCTAAGTAAATGTTTAAAAGAGTTTTAGATAGAGAGAGATGCTTGGGAGATGATGTTATGGTGGTGAAGAAAACATTTGGCATAGTGGTTACACTAGGTATGAACCACCACCTAGAAACCTAGAGGAAAACATTACAAGTGTTAGCATTATTACAAGGAAAATGCATAACGACTAAGGTGGATCTTGGCGGATGGTTTAAGGTATTTTAAGGAGGGCTTAAGGTGTATTTGAGGTGCCCAAATGAGGTTATAACATATTAAGATATATGAGGAGAAGTTTGGAGTTGAAAAAGAATTTAGAAACAAGTTTTTGGAGCCGACCGGCCTTAGGACCGGACTTGCAAGGTCGGTCGGGCTCTGTTACACTACCGGGAAATGTTTCTGGAATCGACCGGACTTGGGGACCGGACTTACAAGTCCGGTCGGGTGTTTTGTGAGAGGGAAAATGTTTCTGGAATGGACCGGACATGGGACCGGACTTGTCAAGTCCGGTCGGCATGAATTTTGTACGGATTATAAGTCTCTGGAATCGACCGGACATAGGACCGGACATGTAAGTCCGGTCGGAGTGAATTTTCCAACGGTAAAAAGGTACTGGAATGGACCGGACTTGGCAAGTCCGGTCGGTAAGTCCGGTCGAGCCTAAAAAAAAAAAAAAAGAAATTTCAAATTTCTAAGAATGGTAATGGGTAATGAGGTATGCCCTTGGTAGGGTAGTAATGATTGGGACCCTAAGAACTTAAGGAATTAAGTTAAGATTAAGTATAAGTTTTAATGTTTAAAGTTAAGTTTGTAAGCTAAGTGATAAAGACTTGAGAGGTTATTGAATGGAAGTCCTTAGGGACTAAGTGAGTTAAGTAAGGAGCAAATAACTAATAACCTAAAAATGAATGAATGTTTTAGGTTTGTGAGTTGGGACCCCGAAGAAGATTAGTCAAACAACGATCGACGGTGAACGGTACAATCCTTTTCGTGACCTGCTTGCTAACGAGGTGTCCCTCGGCTTGTGTGCTATCTGTTTATTTGCTATGACTAAAACAAGATAAAGCATGCAACCGGTTATATTGTTCTCGTTGTGATTGTGTTATATTTACACTAACCCGCGAGACTGGAGATTATTACTAACCAAGTTTAGTACTTACTAAGTTAAGAATAAGAGTTAAGTTTTATGGTTGTTGGTTAATGCCCGTTAAGGCTTAGCTAGCACTTGGTGCTTAAGATGTCTACTAACTGGAACTTGAGTGAGGAAACCCGGGACCGATCTCCGGTCATGCATGCTAAGGAAAAAGGGGGACGGTATCTGAATCAGATCTGCCCTCCGCTTAAGGACTTGTCTTCGGACTTGTAGCCTAGGGCCGGTTGCCGGCTCAGCTACGCTGGACTCCCGTCCAGAGTAGGTGGCATTAAGATGGTGCGGTGGGATCACCTAAATCCCAGGTTCGAATTAAGCTACAACCAATCCCTTCCAGGAAAGGTTTGTATATTGAGATTAAGATTAAGATTGAGATTAAGATTAAGGTAAGGTAAGGAACTGAGATTAAGGAAATGAGGACTAAGGAGGGGGTTACTAACCCACTTGTTAAGGGAACGCTTGAGTCGTTCATTGTTTGTGAACTATAGTGTTCATCTGTGGTTATTGTTATTGCACTTCATATTATGCTTGTGTATGTAATCAATTTCCATGCTATCGACAATTAGTCGTCGTAGCCCCGTTAGTGGGGGCCATGAGAGGGTGTACCAGCATTCGTGCTGACCCCTCGGGGGCTATTTTTACACTTGCAGGTAAGAGGCCCATGAGGACGCACTACGAGAGTAGGAGCGGTTAGACTTAGGTTGGGACATTTATTTTGAGTTCGGGTTGCGCCTGTGCACCCGACTGCTTATATTAAACTGTTGTAAGTTTGAGATTACGTTTGAGATACTAGTACTCGGTTGGTTGTGGGATTGTGAATGTTGATGTTTTGAGTGGGATAAGTATTTTGGTTAAGTATTGTAAGTATTTAAGCCGGTATATTCTAACGATCAGACCGTGGCAAGGTCCAGGTGTTGTTTATTTCCGCTGCGACGTATTCGATTAAGTGTTCAGATTGCGATAACCACGATAGGCTTTGGATGGGGTGTTACATATTTTTTTATTTATTTTCTTTTCGAGTTTGAACAAGCCGGGCACGACGCCAGGTAAAATCAACCCGGCATTAATGGAGGAAGTCCAATGCCGGATACACCACGCCCGGCACTACGTCCGGCATGTTCAAACTTATTTATTTTTTTCTTGAATTTCGTAACATTACTATATTATTGATTTTCGTACTGTACTTTATTAAATTCATATTTTGTTTTGCTCCTCCTGAAGTTATTTAAGGTGAATGCTTCTCCGATCAAACAGTCTTCCTGAAGATTTATCCAACCATGATCCGGAGATTGAGAGGACCCTTCTTCGCTCCTTAAGACAACGATGAAACCTACCAAACACACTTCCTACACAAATGGCTACCCTAACCGTCCGCAACATTAATAGGCCTTCCAACCAAAGCCAAAAACCAGCAATCGACCTCCCTCTCCTTACACAAAATGAATATGATGAGTGGCAAAAACTTAAGCCATATCATCAAATCCGATTTGTCAAAGAGTTGGGTATGTTTGATGGGTTGAACCCGGACGACGCCTTGCTCCACATTATAAAATTCTTACAACACACAAATAGCCTAACCTCCTCAAATAATGTCCTCCAATATGCCAGACTTTCCGTCTTTCCCCATAGTCTCACAGGAAATGCCAGCAAATGGCACCATAGTCTAACCCCCGGTACTATTTCCACAAGGGAGGACATGGCAACCAAGTTCTATGACAAATTCCTGCCACCAAGTCGCACCCTGGAGATGATCGCTGAGATTTACAACTTCAGACAACCGGGCTCGGAGAACATCTGTGAATCTTGGGACAGATTCAAGGGGTTGCTCCGGACATGTCCTCATCACGGCCTCACCAAGGAACGACTATCCCAGTTGTTCTACAAAGGATTGGTCAACCAAAGCAAAACAATGATCCTATCCTCCCTTGGTGCTGACATCTTGAAGAAGCCAGGAGATCAATTCCTTAGTGGGATTGAATCTCTTTGCGAAGAGATTAGAGATTGGGCCACAGGTGGATCTAGGGGCGGTACCGCTGGTCTATATCAGGTGGGCGAGGGAGACGCCAAATTTGAAAAATTGATGAAAAGTCATGAGTAGTTGTTGAAGAGCAATGCTTAAACGTCTATGATGGTTAGCACTCTGTAAAAGGTGGTGGAGTAAATAGCAATGAATAATCTTCCTCAGCAGGCGAATGTGGTTAGTGCACGACCACACGCTCAGGGCCCTGAATTGCAAGACATTCATAATGATGAGGAAGGCAATTATGTGAGCAACCAAGGGTTCAGGCAGCCGTGGCAGCAGGGGAACCAAGCCCTCAAAATTTCCAAAGTCAAGCCGGCTACCAGGGAGGTCAGAGGCAATACATGCAGACTCCTTACGGAGGAGTCCCTTCAAACCGACCATCCCAACCTGCATCTTCATCAGAGGCCGAGATGGATGAACTGCGCGATATGATGACGGCTCTGATGAACAAATCCCAGGATGCTCAGAACGAGATCTCAACCATTCGTAAGGAGCACAAATCATTGCAGTTGTAATTACAGCAACTTCTGGCACAACCTCGACAACCAGGTCAACTCCCGTCTCAAACTCGAACAAACCCAAGGGAGCATGCGAATTTGGTCCACATCTTAACCAAGATCTCTGACAATGCCAAGTAGCCAAAAGGCTAAGTGTAGGGCGGGCCCTCCTCACGCATTGATATTTTTCACACAGGGGAGTCTCTCTTTCCTTACTCTTTTCCTTTATGTTTATTTTATTTTGTTTGTATTTTTATTATTTTGGTTCGAGGTAAAGTTATTCTTTTAATTTTGTTAAGTTTCATTAAAAAAACCCCCAATTTTTCTTTTCAGTTTGAACACTAGGGACAGTGTTCCTGCCAAATGTAGGGTGGGGATCCCCCTTAAAAAAATTGAAACAAAATAATAACTATATGTTTATAAATAATATGTATAAGTTGAGAGTTTTATCAATGTTTTACTAAGCTTTTGCATGTTTTTGATTGAAATGAGATTAGGAATGAATAAATGCTTGTTCTCTCAAGAGGTAAGCTTTCTAATGACTTGTAGATTCCTGTTTTTAACTTCTTGATTCTTTTTATTTAACATGAGTATATAAGCTATCTTCTAATTCTTTCCTTTCTTTATTTCTGGGTAATATTTTCTTTTCTTTTTCAAATTGTGAAAAGTCTTTTGGGTGAAAATCTAAAAAAGGGTTTAAGGAAAAGCATTACATTTATTAAGGTTGCATAAATTACCTCAGAATAAAAGCAATAAACGAGAGTTTTTCCTTTTGTTTTTCTCCTAAATTCCCTGTTCTTCAATGCAAAGAAAAAAAAAGCATGGTTGATTCAGAAACCCTTGAAAAATAGGGCTGAATCATGAAAGCCATTGATGAGTGTCTTGGCCACATTCAGAAACCCTTGAAAAATAGGGCTGAATGTTGGAAGCCGGAAAAAGGAGAGATTACAAATCCCTTATGCAAAATAGCCCAAGAGTGTTTGATCGGTTTGAAATTGAATGTTTTATTTTATACCCATTAGTATGTTTTTGATAGATAAGGAAGATTAAGTGATACTTATGAATTAGAGTCAGACAGTTAGAATTGTTTATCTAATTGTCATTCTAGAGTTTATCTGTTTTGTGCATGAGCAATTACTCCTATCTAATTTAGTTTTGCTCGAGGACTAGTAAAAGGTAAGTGTAGGGCCTTGATAAGCCGCGGACTTATCATATTTTATGTATTAGATTACAAAGTATATTAGTCTAAATAAGGTTAAATAGATAGTATTTATGTTAAATTATAAATTAAAGTGTTTTATTTGTACAGACATATGTTTTATAAGCTTTTTATGCAAGGAACAAAATCCTAGGCAAAAGTTCAAGTGATGCCGGACGTGATGCCGGATGACTCTTGCACGGCACAAGCAAGGAGTAGAAAAGGAGCTTTGCCGGATCCAGTGTCGGGTACTTCCCATCCAGCATTTGTGAAAAGTCTCCATGGTTGACCAGACGGTGGGAGTTATTTACAGTTGACGGATCCAACTGATGTCGGGTATGGTGTCGGACATTCCCTGTCCGGCACATGCAACATTTCGCCTGGTAGTTTTGACCGTTAACGGTTACTCACATTTAACACGTGGTGCCGGATGACTTTGACCTGGCATGTGCAGACAGGGAAAATCTGAGTGGTTGGAACTGATGTATTTAAAACAATTGAAAAATAAATTAATAACTCAAAATATCTGTCGGGCTGCAAACAAATCCCGGTCGCAGTAGTATAGTAAGACAGAAGCGGTCGGGTGTCGAACCTGGGACTTATAGTGAAATAATATAATACCTAAGCTTTGTCACAAAAGGAGGGGTTAATTGACTTGTTTTTATAAATAAAAAGGACAGATAAATTAAACTGAGTAAAAGATAAATTAAACGAGACTCTGGGTTAAGGTTTATATAGTCTGATTAATTATGCTATCTCTACCGGTTTAATTATAATAGTTTGGCAAAATTCCTGTTATAATCTTAAGGACTAAATCATGGACTCAAAAGAACTCATTTACCAGAACATGCTCGGTCTAATCCAGATTCGAGCAAAACACATGTAAACGGATTAAGTTCAAGAAATTGTATTTTGCATCTGAAAATACTAACTTATTAAATCATAATAAGTTTTCTACAGATTTACATATTAATTAACCTGTCTACTTATCACGGATCTGATCAAAATAGATTCAGTAAAGCATTTTAATAAATTCATGAAATTTATTAAAAAGGCGAGAGATAAGCTTTAATCGTAACAAACTGTATTTAATTAAACCGGTAAAAATATAAATTACATAATTAAACAAACGATAATTTAACCTTCACCCGGAGTATATCCTCTTAGCCCAACAAAGTTAAAAAGAAGACAGAATAAGAAGTAAAAGAAATCATCTAGAAAAGATGCTTAATTCAGCTCCACTATTTTGACTGCTAATATTTTGGACAGGGGTTGGACAGAATAACGGTATGGAAATGGAATGATTTATGGGATGAGGTGCTGTGTGAATTTATGTGGACATTATGTAGATGGGGTGTATGATTTTTAGAGAGCTAATGGTAATGTTGTGGAGGAAAAATGGCATGGGTTGGGAGGTTGAATGACATATGGAATATGTTGGGGTGTAGGTGTATTTATAGGGAAAATGGGGTAGAAAGGAAGGTGTTAGACGGTGGAGTAGGCGTGGGATTAACGTGTGAAGAGAAAGAATTTTATCTCTTCACACCCTTCACGACGCGGCAAATTTGGTGTCATTTTAGTGCTGTCCGAACTTGCGTCCGAACTTGCAAGTTCGGACAGTACTATTCCACCGCGTATGATTTTTCCGAAAATGGTCCGAACTTGCAAGTTCGGACCTGTTTTATTTTGCTCATAAATTCTTCGTTCGGACTCCGGTTTGATCCCCGTTTGTTGCGTTGCGAAGCTTGTGAAGTGTAATATGTGATTCCAAGACCTTTTTCTGCATTTGATACATAAAATGTATCAGTTCATATCAAAACATAAATCTAAGAAAATTCTCATAGCAATTGGGAAACATTGCCAAAAGTGTTACAAGTTATAAGGTAATTAAACCCTAAAAAGTATATATGTTTAGCACTTATCAAACTCCCCCACACTTAACTTTTGCTTGTCCTCAAGCAAATCTTTATGACAGAATCTTTTAACAAGTTAAATATAAAATAACCAAACAGGGAGAGCATAAAAATGATTGCTACAAAACTTCTAGATAAAAGGGTACTAGAAACTTCCATTTTTTAAGTTTTTGAAAAGAACTTTGAAATCATATAAAAAAACATTTAAGAAGGGGAATTAGAACTATAAGAATAACCTTGAGCCAATCCACTATTTTCTTTCACATTTCCTGAAACGACAAGGGGCATGAAGTAAAATCTTATTCCATTATACCTTTCAATGCCAAGTACTCATGATCCATAAATAAGAAGTTTTCATCATTTAAGTACATAATGCAGTGATACTTCGATTGAAGTTAAATTTCCTTTCACCTCAGACTTTTCTCTCCACCCTTGTAGCGGTTTTGGGTCAACTATCCCAGATATAAAATACCATAGGTAGCTAGGTGATAAAGCACCCCAAAGAACTTAATAACCAAGTGGATGAGGCCTGCTTAGGATAAGAATATGCCTGTTTGGATTAGAGGAGTACCTTGCCTTGTTCTTTTTCCACCTTTACATTCCAATTTAAATCCCAGGCTCAAAGCTAAAAATAGAGCTCAAATGATAATTATTCTCAAACTTTAAGCATTTCCTTATCAGAATAAAATTTTTAAAATGGTTGAAAATTTTAGTACCCCATAATATTTGTAGGTTTGCAATATTTCCTCTATGGCTCCCTTTTTTACTATTTTAAACTTAACAAATCTAAACAAATTGTTAAAGAGAAAAACTTAAGAACATGTTACAAGGGTATGAGAATTCCCCCACACTTAAGCTCAAGCAATGCCCTCATTGCGTAGAAGAATTAAATTAACAGGGCATGCAATCTGAACAAGGAAACTTCACAAAGAAAAACAAAAGGGAATAGGAAATATCAAAAGGGAAAGAGTGTACTCCCCAGAGTTCGCAGAGTGTGCAGAACTCCCCCACACTTGAGTGCAGCTCTAGAATTACATGAAATGTACCTGTAAAGAATATTCTACATAGCCAGAAGAACTCATGTAAAACCCGAATTTTATTATAACATATAAAAGGGAAATATAGTACAAAAGAGAAAACAAAATAAAAGGAAAGGAAAAGTATAGATAGTGGGGTGCCTCCCACCAAGCTGCCCGGTTTTAACGTCTCTAGCTAGACCATCTTATTAGATTCAGGGATGAGAGGAGAAGGTACAGCTCCCACAACAGCCTAGAGCTAAGTTGCACAACTTCCTGAGTTTATACCTAAGCCGCCATGGGGTTCTCTTCTTTTTATCCTTCGAAACAGGAAGGTTTGAATCATTTGGAGTATCCGACTGATCTTGCACAAAAGAAACTGCATGCAAATTAAGATTGTTACTAGCAAAACCAAGATATTTTTTTAATCGAGCCCCATTAACCTTGAACACTTCCCCCTTATTATTTACAAGCTCGTAAGCTCCATAGGAAGTGATACCAACAACTTTGAAAGGCCCGGCCCAGTGGGACTTAAGCTTCCCAGGGAAAAGCTTCAACCGAGAATTGTATAACAGCACCAAATCTCCAACTTGGAAATCTCGCTTTTGAATCATCTGATCATGGAGCTTCTTGGTACGCTCCTTATAAATCTTTGCACTGTCATACGCTTGATCCCTCAGCTCTTCTAATTCTGAGAGCTGAAACTTCCTCCTCTCACCAGCAGTATGAATATGGAAGTTTAGGGCCTTAAGTGCCCAGTACGCCTTATGTTCCAACTCCACAGGCAAATGACAAGACTTACCATAAACTAACCTGAATGGAGACATCCCATTGGGAGTCTTGAATGCAGTGCGGTAAGCCCATAACGCATCATCTAACTTTAGTGCCCAATCCTTTCACGAGGAGTTAATAGTTTTCTGGAGTATCCATTTTACCTCCCGATTTGAAACTTCTGCTTGCACTTCTGCTTGCCCAATTGTTTGGGGGCGGTAAGGTAATGCTACCTTGTGACGTACCCCGTATTTATTCATAAGTGCGTCAAACGAACGGTTGCAGAAGTGGGATCCTCCGTCACTGATAATGACTCTAGGAACACCAAAGCGGGTGAAGATGTGCTTTCTAAGGAAGTTGGTTACGGTCTTCGAATCAGCATTATGGCAGGGTATAGCTTTCACCCATTTCAACACGTAATCCACTGCTACTAAAACAAACTGATGGCCCTGTGAGGAAGGAAAGGGGCCCATAAAATCAATACCCCAACAATCAAATAATTCAACTTCTAAAATACCATGCTGAGGCATCTCCTGCCATCTGGAAGTGTTGCCTAATCTCTGACAACTGTCACACTTGGCTACAAAAGCTCGGCAATCTTTATGCATTGTAGGCCAATAAAAACCAGATTCCAAAACTTTTGCCATTGTCCTGTGGGAACCATGATGACCTCCTACCTCTCTGGAGTGACAGAACTCGAGCACACTGCTCACCTCATCATCAGGAAGACACCTGCGAATCAAACCATCTGCACATACTCGAAACAAGTGAGGGTCTTCCCAAATATAATGACGAGAATCATAAAGGAATTTCTTTTTCTGGGCATAGGAGAAATCATGAGGAACAACACCAGAAACAAGAAAATTAGCAATGTCAGCATACCATGGCTCCTGTACCTTAGTGATGACAAAGGTAGTCTCATCAGGGAAAAATTCATTAATAGGCACCTTATTTGTAGGAAGTACTAACCGAGAGAGATGGTCAGCAATGATATTTAATTTCCCACTCTTATCTTTAACCTCTATGTCAAACTCTTGTAATAAAAGAACCCAACGCAACAAGCGAGGCTCGGTTTCTTTTTTAGCAAATAAGTACTTGAGAGCAGAGTGGTCGGTGTGCACTATTACCTTGCTTCCTCACCGATAGGATCTAAACTTGTCCAGGGAAAATACTACAGCCAAAAGCTCTTTTTCTGTGGTGGTGTAGTTCTTTTGGGCATCGTTCAGGGTCTTGCTTGCGTAAGCAATCACTCTCAGGATCTTTTCTTTTTTCTGGCACAACGCTGCTCCCACTGCGTAATCACTGGCATCGCACATGATCTCGAATGGAAGAGACCAGTCGGGTGATATGACAACAGGTGCAGTTACCAATTTTTGTTTTATCAAATTAAAGGCAGAGAAACAATTATCATTAAAATTGAATGGGGCATCTTTCAGAAGTAGGTCAGTCAACGGTTTATAGATTTTTGAAAAGTTTTGTATGAAACGTCGATAGAAACCTGCATGCCCGAGGAAAGCTCGAATGTCTTTTACGGAGGTTGGGGCTGGTAGTTTTTCAATGACCTTCACTTTGGCTTTATCAACCTCAATTCCTTCAGCTGACACTCTATGACCAAGAACAATCCGTCTTTGACCATAAAGTGACATTTCTCCCAGTTGAGAACAAGATTTGTTTCCTCACATCATCCTAGGATCAAATCAAGTTGTGCCAAGAATTTATCAAAACTAGAGCCATAAACAGAAAAGTCATCCATAAATACCTCGATGCTCTGTTCGATGAAATTAGCGAAGATAGCTTGCATACATCGTTGGAAGGTGGCAGGGGCATTACATAATCCAAAGGGCATTCTTTGGTAAGCAAAGGTGCCATATGGACAAGTGAAAGTGGTCTTGTCCTGGTCCTCTGGTGCGATTGGTATTTGGAAATACCTTGAGAAACCATCTAAAAAGCAATAATATTCATGCTCTGCTAATCTCTCTAACATCTGATCAATAAAAGGGAGAGGGAAGTGATCTTTCCTGGTTGTAGAGTTTAAGCGCCTATAGTCGATGCACATGCGCCAACCAGTGATTTTCCTCTAAGGGACAGCCTCTACTTTGTCGTTCACAACAGATTCGATGCCTCCTTTCTTCGGGACAACTTGTACAAGACTTACCCACAGACTGTCGGAGATGGGATATATGTTGTCTGTGTCTAGGAGTTTCAAAACATCTTTCTTCATTACCTCCTTCAGATTTGGGTTAAGCCGACGCTGGGGCTGTCTAACAGATTTGTAATTGTCCTCCATGTATATGTGGTGCGTACAGTAGGAGGGATTAATTCCTCTAATGTCAGCAAGAGTCCACCCGATTGTTGTTTTGTGTTTCCTTAGAACCTCAAGTTGCTTGTCTTCTTGCCCTATAGTTAAAGAAGATTATACAATAACAGACAAATTTTAATTAGCTGCTAAGAAGGAATATTTAAGGTTCGGAGGTAACTCTTTAAGCTCGAGTTCGGGTGGTTGCTCAACAGAAGGGATTGGTTGCTTGATTTCTCTGTCGAGTCGCTCCATTGGAGGGTGATAGGCTTGATATCCCGCCTTTCCTCTCTCCACCTGGGCTAACGTGGCGTTGACCTCTGGATCTTCTATTTATTTTTCCAGAGAAGCGACGAGAACGTGCTCCAATGGTTCAGTTTGACCATTCGTGAAGAAGGATAGAGAATATACATCTTCGTCAGTGGGAAAGTCACAATCTTCCTCATCATCATCAGTCAAATTTACCATCATCAAGGGGTGAGCTAGGTTGGAGGATTTCTTCATCATTTTCCTCATGTCAAATTTAATCTTCTCATCCTAATACCGCAAGGTGATTTTACCATCATGGACATTGATGACGGCCTTGGCAGTACTCAAAAAGGGTCGACCTAGAATGAGGGGTACGTCAACATCGTCATCCATATCCAAAATGACGAAGTCGGCCGGGAAGATGAAACGATCAATGCCGACTACTAGATCTCGGACCATCCCCATTGGTTTGACTTCAGATCTGTCGGCCAATTGGAGTTTGAACAGTACAGGTTGCATCTCTCCTTCACGAACTTTTAAGAAGGTAGTGTATGGCATAATGTTGATGCTGGCCCCTAAATCACACAAACCACTTCCACAGTCTACTCCACCGATAAAGCATGGGACAACAGGGTATCCCGGATCTGTCTGTTTAGGAGGAAGTGCTCGAAGGAGGGCAGATCATTCCTCTGTGAGGTGGACAGTCTCCTTATCGGTCTTCTTCTTTCTCTTTGTCAGGAGATCCTTTAGAAATTTCGCATAGTTGGGCATCTCCTGCAAGGCATCAATTAAAGGAATATCTAGTGTTAGTTTCTTAAAAATACTCAGAAATTTTGTAAACTATTCGTTAAGATGCTTCTTCTTCATCCTATTACAAAATGGAAGCTCAATATCTTTACGAGAAGAAGAAGGAACATTAATAGTAATTTGAGACGAAGGAGGGGGAGTAGGAAGGATAGGAGCATGTGTCTCAGACGAAGGTAGCGGTGGAGGAGTTATGTCGTCCTCTACACGATCTTCATTGCTTGTTCCTGTATTCAGTTTCCTTCCACTTCGTAAGGTGACAGCATTTGCCTCTATGGTTCCTTGAAATGTGCTGCTATCATCTCTTTCATCTACATGAATTGCTTTTGCATGTTCACGTGGATTTGGATTGGTTTGTGAGGGAACTTGGCCAGGTGGTCTTTGTTGGGTAAGGAGTTGTTGAATCTGAGATCGCAACGCCTTTTGATCCTTCCGGAGAGCTGAGACTTCCTCCTGAGTGTCTCGAGATTTGTTCATCATTGCTCTGAACATCTCTTGCATCTGACCCATCTCAGACTCTGGATTAGATTGAGGTTGAGGTGGTCGGCTAGATGATGCAGGTTCACCGTATGGAGGTTGTTGAAATTGCCTCTGGCCTCCTTGGTAATTCGATTGTGGCCTGTAGTTTTGGGAAGGTTGGAGTGTATGTGGATTCTGAATGTTGTTAGTATTACCGTATCGGAGATTAGGATGAACATTCTACTGCCAAGGTTGTCGGAACCCTTGATTATTACCCACGTAATTCGCTTCCTCGGATGCCTTCAACTCTTGTAACTCGGGGCATTGCTCATAGCCGTGTGGCCCGCCGCACTACGTACAAGATAAATCAGGGGAAGATAGAGATAGAGGAGCGTAACCTGGAGGGGTAGTGTAATGGTATGAAATATACCATGCGGAAGGTCAAAGCATCTACCGAAGGCCTGCTAGCGGAAGGACTACTATCGGAAACCAATTGTCAGAAGGCCTGCTACCGAAAGGCCCCGATGCGGAGGGATCTACCAAGAGACTCTACCGGAGGCCAATTGTCGGAAGGCCCATCGATGGAAGCCCCACTACCGGAGGACTCGCTACCGATAGAGTAACTACCGGAGGGATTATTGTTAAAGTGACGGTCCGGAAGAGTTAGTCCAAGACGGAAGCAGTATTTTAGTCCGGAGACCCATAAAAGGACTGATAGTTATGTTTATGTAACACCACCACATGTATAAGGGCAAAAGAGTAAACTTAGTGATAGAAAGTCTATAAATAGGAGTAGAAGGGCTCATTTGTAAGGGACTCAAGTTAGAAAAGGGAGCTCACATCCCAAAAGCTCTCTAGTGTTGTAAACCAAAGGATGAATAATAGCTCTGTCTAGAAGTGGACGTAGGCCGGATTATTGGCCGAACCACTATACATCCTGGTGTGGAAACAATGTCGGGAGGGTAACCTCTGTTACATCTTCATTGGCGCCGTCTGTGGGAATCGAACATCAACCACGATTTATCCACAATTCAAAGGTGTAGCGAGGGACTGGTTCTTCATTACCGGTTCGAGACAACTGTTGGATGGATCGAGGTCTGTTGGATGGATCGAGGTAACTGTTTGATGGATCAAGTCTGTTCGAAGGAGTAATAAAGTTATCGAACTGGCAAAAAGGTTGAGGGAAGGAATCGCAAGATTTGCAGAAATGAAGCTCAAAGCGAGATCAAAGAAAAACACGCTCAGAAGATTCTCATTGAATATCAACGATTGGAATTCAGAGCAGATCGAGACTAAAGGAGCAGATCAAAGAAGCCGATCCAGTTCCACACCACGATAAAGAAAATCGACAGAGAGAACCGATGCGGAGAATCAGAAAGGCGAATGGAAGGATCCAACGCAATCAAATTCGTCAGGATTCATCCATGAACATCGGGTGGTAGAAGAACAATCACACATTCAACAAAGTAGATTCACGTCAAACATTGAATGAGAGGAACCGGTAAATCACGTCGGCAACGTTTCCCCTCCGACAATTCAAGAAGTTGTGAGAGAAGCAGCCTCACTTTGTGAAGAGTTAAATATCGTATGAAGATAGATCGATGAGGAAAGTGACACAACTGGGGAATCGCAATCGAACGAGCGACCGGAGGACTAACCATGTGTGAGAGCTTGTCTCGATTGGATTAATTCTCCGTCCAAGTCGGGGAATGAGAATCTCGAAGCAAGTCAAGATCAAAGGAAATCGAGGATGCTCCGTCTTTGCATCGCGATTAGAAAATCAACACGGAAAGCCAAATGGAAAGATCAAGAGGATTCGACAGATTCATCTACAAAGTTTCCGGGATTCATTCCGAGTTACGATCAAGAAGAAAGGCTCGATCCCAGCCTATGCGTATAATCAACATCGCTATTTTGATCTCGATAATAATATCGAATCCAGTCAAAGGGAAATTGTCCTCAGATCCTCGCAGGAACATTTTTTATCGGTTAGAGAGATACTCAGTGGAGAAGTACCAGCCAAAGATCCATGAGGAACGTGTTCGTTCCGTGACCACGCTAAAGAAGGGAAAATGACCCAACCAGGAGCCGCCTTCATAAAGCCCGGACAAGCTGCCGGTAAGACTGACCACGGTAGACTCCCTTGGAAGCAGTTGTCATTGCCCGAGGATAATGGGAAGCTACCAGAAATGTCGAGCTACCGGTAATGTCGGTTCAGGCTCGGGCGACGCCATTGGTTCTGACGCAGGGCATCGCCTCTCCAGACCGCCCGAATCAAAGACAAGGTGGGCTCATCAGTAGGTCATCTTCTTTATTCATTATTCGTTTTCAACAGAATCAAGGTAAGCCTCCTAACCTCAGCAATATAATCAAGCTTATGATGTTCCTAATAGGGATATATGGATGATCTGATTCGAGCACTAAGTATAGCTTCTTTTTAGATCATCATTATAACTTATTGTTAAACTGAGCCAGTTTTGTTTGGTTTTACAAAACCTGATCTCAAATCTGTTCCAAAGTTACAGAAGTTACGGTTACATACTACGCTTACTGTTATTGCTGTTTGTATATGTTGTTGATAGTTTCTAAAGCATTTGATCTAAATTTTGCTAGAATCCTGAAAAATCTAATGTTCCTCTTAGATAAGCTTAACATAGTAAGAAACCTAGGCCGTTTTTACCTCTGTCAAAAAACATGTTACAGTAGCAGCCCTCACACTACTTCAACTAATATGACTTTGGCAGGATAAGCATTGATATTTATTTGCATTGTTAAGTTTGGTATCGAATTTGCTTATAGACGTCTGCTAAGCCCTTCCCTACATTATATTGCTACTTTAGGAAGTGTTAGTTTGAGTTTTGTCTAGTTTTCCGGCTATGATTATATGCTGTTGGTAACATGAAATTCTAAACGGTAGAGTATATTTCTTAATGATGTTACGAGACGTCCCTCCCAGCAGGTTTTCATTACAATGGCGTAGATTTTGTGCTTCAGTTTTTATCGAACAAACTGCTGACGAGTGATGTAACTTCTGTTTCGTTTTCTTGGTCGAACAAATGCTTTCACTGCTGAAAATCACAATTTTCTGCAGCTGTCTCAGTTTAGATGAACTGTTTTCTGTATTGGCTTTGGTCTATCATTCCATAGTATGTTATACAGCTACAAACGCCAACAAGCCTATGGTTTTCCACACTCTAGGATATCTACAATCTGTTAAATTATCTTACGAGTACTTTGGAATTCGGCTTTACAGTTCCAGTTTTCATCTTCTGTTTTGCAAACCTTATTGAATCTTGTTTGTACTTCCTAACCTCTTAATTGTTTATATTATGCACTTTAAAAGCTAATCGGTGCTCATTCTCCTGTTGCCGCTGCTGTTTCCCCAAATATGAGTGTTGCTGCTGCTACACTATTAAACTATATCAACAGATTTCACATAGAAAGTATAGGCTATTTTTGCCTTCTGTTTTTGCTGTTGTTAAAAGGCGTTTGTCTCAACCATTCACAACCTGGTTTTAGCTGTTAAAAGAAACATATTCTGGTTTTAACATTACTGTTGCTGTGAGTTCAAATGTTTCTTTGAAACGGTATTAAGATTTTGTCACTGCTTCGTAATGATTATTTTTAAAAAGCAGTCCATGAGTCACGCTTGCTTCGCTCTTAATTTAGTATCTTTTCCTTTGTCTGCTGTTTACTGCTGCTATTAAAATAAGTATGCTGATAAAACATTAGAAAGTGTTTGAATTCTGCTCATTGCCTAAATAATGTAGGAAACTGTTATTCTATGCCTACCCTGCTTTCTTTCCGTTTAGTTTTATTCTCAATCCTATTCAGCGTAATTAAGTTCTTGCATTTGTTTTCAACGTGAATGGTCAAATTAACTAACACACTCAACATCTGTGTTTATTCCTCATGTTTTGATGTGGAAATTGCTGCTACTGATATGAACAAATTCGTGCTTGCGCACAATGGACTGAGGGAAAGTTCAAGGCATCCCAAAACTGGTTCACTATTTGTCAGATTCACCGCCACCTTGGAGCTTAATAGAGGGATGACAGAATGTAGAATGGTTTTTAAAGTCAGAACGAGTCCTCTGGTTATCTCTGTCTACACAGTCAAATGACTCACTGGGAGCTAGAAACATTTTTCTGTCAGGAGTTTCACCGCCCGGAAGGATTTGTCCCTTGAGGTTTCGTCTCCTGCGCCTGGGCAAAGACTGCATCAGGTTTAATCAATTCAAGATTCAGGACAACGGCGGGAGTTGAGCAGCAGTTTCTGATTACAAATTTCATAATCAACAGGGTTGAGGATCTGTCCAAAACCACCGTTGTCGGTTTTGTGACCAACCCCGGTAGAGGGCGACGATTAAATAGGATAACCTTCAACAACTACAACAACGCTGAGCTTTGGCAAACTGGTGCAAAAGATTCTGTGTCCAGAATCTGTGTGGAAGTCGGTAACTTGACAATCTTCCGGTACGACGATACGCTTGCGGAAGCGAATTTAGAAAACTCTGGGAAATCAAGGGTACATATTAATCATCACCATAAGTGTTTGAAGAATCAACAAACAGTAGGACTTCAAAATGCTGGATTCTGACTATTCAAAGGCAAAAAATAATGGCCTACATGGTCTACCGGTGCAGAAGCATGCCACTCGGAGCTTCAACAGCCAGAGAGTTTGTCGTCAGACCAAGGTCCAGCCCCACCGCAGCGTCTCGGAACTTGAGGGCTGCCCTGGGTAGACTCGACTCCGGAAGCGAAGAATTTGTTTGCCGAACCCATCTCTTCCGTACTCCTTTTGATACTGTCCGTGGGAGCCCAGTAGCCTCTGCAAAAAAGGAAGCGGACAAAGATCTGGAGACATAGAAGTTTCAACTAATGACCAACTTCCGGTACTGTGGCTACCGAACTGAAAATTCGTCTACCGGTGAGAAATTGGTATCTCCACCGGTAGCAAATTGCTTCTACCTCTACCGGTAGTGATCTCCACCAGTAACATCATCATCATCGCAGTCAGTTTCCAGTCTGAACCAACAATAAAAATCTCGGTCGATGAAGGAGTTACTAGAAAAGTATTTATGAAAGAAAATTCGGTCGGTGGAGGAATCCCTGTTCACTTATGTCATTGGGACACGGATAGAAAGAAACTCAAGTATTTGGAGCTACCGGGCTGCTTTATCTCGAGAAGGAAGTGGAGGGCCCGTTCATTTTTTCAAAACTAGCGAGAAGGACCTGGTCATTATCCTCCGGAGCCGTCGTCCAGATCCTACCGGTAAGGCAGAGAACCTACCGAAGGACAGACATAGAGGAAGTATCTCCAGAGTTCCCTCTCCAACGGTAACAATATCAAAGTCTGCACCGATAGCAATATGACGTCCTACCCGCAGTGACATCCCACCGGTAAAAAGGAGGTACCGAATTTTCAGATTTTTTCATTTTAAAAATTCTTTTGAAAGTTTACAAAACTCTCTCTAGAGGATCGATCACCCTCTAGTTTTCAAAAAAAAAGAAAAAAAAGAAGAAGAAAAGAAATATTTTAAAACAATTTCTGATTTACTTAAAACAAAGACCAGCGAGTCTTGAAAAAAAAAAAGAAGAGAAAGAAAGAAAGACAAAAAAAAAGAATGTATCCGACGACCTCACCATTGGCCATGGGAGAGTGTTTTGTATCCGACGATCTACCATCAACGATGGTAGTGTAATTCATCCGACGATCTCACTGTCAGCGTCCTGGCAGTAGAGTGTTAATCCGACGATCTCACCGGCTCAAAGTCGGTAGAGTGTTAAATCGACGATCTCACCATGTGTACAGTGGTAGAGTGTGAAAGCAAAAGTGTAACTAAGGGGTTACCAAAAAAATCTTGGCAAAAAAAAAACAAACAGCAGTCTAAAATTATTCATTATCAAAATCTCCAACTTTTGGGAACCAATAGAATTTATAGTAATTCCCTTTGTTCACTTCAGACTTGTGCTATCCATGTACTTAAAAATGCTGCTCTAAGCAACCTATAGGCTGTATATTTGGGTTTTTTATCCCCGTGATTAATATACTTTAACTAACAAAAAACTCTTGGGAAGTCCGGTCGCTCCGGGCAGCCCAAGAGACAAATATCTTTTAGTCTGTTAAATTTAGGTATGCAGGTCCAAGGAATAAAGTGATTCAAGCGGGAATCTGATTATGAAGTAATATCCCATTATTATTATTATCTCGGACTTCTTGAGATTATTATGGTCTTCTGGAATTATTATGGTCTTCTGGAATTATTATGGTCTTCTGGGATTACTATGGCCCTTCGGAATTCCAGATCTTTGGATTTCTTACTATGGCACGTTCAAGGAGCGGAGACCTTTTCTCAGGAGAACAAGTGGGACTTCATCGCCCTCGGGACGCGTGGGACTTCTTTGTTTCCGGAAGACAAGCACTTACATAGGCTACAGTTTTTAAGTTCATTTCCTTTTTAGGCAAAAGAAAAAGAACTTGTGGGACTAGGAGATATATAGTAGAAAAGAAAAGAGTACAAAGTGTAAATTTCATCTTCTTTAATAAGTTCCACTTTTTAGTGTTAAAAAGTAGAACTTGTGGGACTGATGTAATGGTATGAAATATACCATGCGGAAGGTCAAAGCATCTACCGAAGGCCTGCTAGCGGAAGGACTACTATCGGAAACCAATTGTCAGAAGGCCTGCTACCGAAAGGCCCCGATGCGGAGGGATCTACCAAGAGACTCTACCGGAGGCCAATTGTCGGAAGGCCCATCGATGGAAGCCCCACTACCGGAGGACTCGCTACCGATAGAGTAACTACCGGAGGGATTATTGTTAAAGTGACGGTCCGGAAGAGTTAGTCCAAGACGGAAGCAGTATTTCAGTCCGGAGACCCATAAAAGGACTGATAGTTATGTTTATGTAACACCACCACATGTATAAGGGCAAAAGAGTAAACTTAGTGATAGAAAGTCTATAAATAGGAGTAGAAGGGCTCATTTGTAAGGGACTCAAGTTAGAAAAGGGAGCTCACATCCCAAAAGCTCTCTAGTGTTGTAAACCAAAGGATGAATAATAGCTCTGTCTAGAAGTGGACGTAGGCCGGATTATTGGCCGAACCACTATACATCCTGGTGTGGAAACAATGTCGGGAGGGTAACCTCTGTTACATCTTCAGGTAGTAGATGATCGGGAAGTCATCGACTTTGCTTGTTGGGGGTAGGAGTTCATGGCCATCTGTTCAATTACTTTTTACAAGGTGCTTACCTTCGTCACCTGCTGCGCATTGTTTTCCATGAGTTTCGCGTGGCTTCTCATCAGCTGGTCGAACTTATTGTCACTTTCTCCTACGTGGTATAAGCCTAGAGTGCCGCCTCTTGATCCACCTGTGGCCCAATCTCTGATCTCTTCACAGAGGGACTTTATCCCATTCAGAAACTGTTCCCCTGGCTTTTTCAAAATATCATCACCTAAAGAAGAGAGTACCATTGTTTTGCATTGATTGATTAAGCCTTTGTAGAACAATTGAGATAATTGTTCTTTTGTGAGACCATGGTAAGGACACGTCAGCAGTAGTCCTTTGAAACGGTCCCAAGTTTCGCAGATGTTTTCTGACCCTGGCTGCTTGAAATTGTAGATCTCAGCGATCATCTCCAACATTCGGCTTGGGGGCAGGAACTTGTCGTAAAACGTTGTGGCCATATCATCCCAAGTACCTATGGTACTTGGTGTAAGGCTGTCGTACCATTTACTTGCATTTCCCGTCAGGCTGTGAGGGAACAGGGATAGTCTCGCGTACTGGAGTACTGCGTTTGTCGCGGTTAGACTGTTGACATGCTGTAGAAACTTGGTGACATGCAACAGAGCTTCGTCAGGACTAGAGCCGTCGAACATGCCTAACTCCTTCACGCATCGGATCTGATGATATGGCTTCAGCTTTTGCCACTCATCGTATTCGGTTGGAGAGAGGTGGGGAAGGATGATGGCGGGCTGTTGTCCTTGATTAGATGGCCTGATGATGTTACGAACTGTAGCTGGTAAAGATGTCATGTCTGCTTCCTGGTTAGCCTCTATCACCGTGGTGGTTGTGTTTTGTTGAGATCGTTTCTGCCTTAAAGCACGCAGAAAAGTTCTCTCGATCTCAGGGGTGTAGCTAACCGTATGATTGTTAATATCATCCGGGAGGCTGTGTGACCTGGTAAAAGGCATTCACCACTCAAAACAGCAAAAGAAAGTGTGATGTGATAAAATAAACAAAATAGAAAGAAATATGGACGGGGAATTTAAAAAGCTAAAAAGAAACAATTAATAAAAAAAACTTCTCTTTTTTTTAAAACAAAAGTAAATAAACTTAAGAGAAATAGAAATAAATGTAATTAAGTAAATGAAAAGAGTAAAATAAAATAAAGAAAAAGGACAGAATTAAATTGCTGGAATTTAAATGACAAAGGAATTTAAATGACAGTAATTTAAATGACTAGAAAATAAATAACTAGAATTTAAATGACAATTAAATAAAGAATTGGAATTTAATTGACTGAAATTTAAATGACATAAAATTAAATGATAGAATATTTAAATGACAGAATTTAAATGACAGAAATTAGATTACTGAAATTTAAAGGACATTGAAAATTTAAATGACTGGAAAATATATGACAGTAAAGTAAATGACTGGAAACATAAATGACTGTAATTAATACGATATTTAAATTGCTGGAATAATTAAATGACAGAAATTAGTAGAAATAAAATATACAACAAACAAAATAGTATAAACAAAATATTATAATATAACAAGTGAATTATCCGGGGCTTTAGGGACTAGAATAAATCAAGTCCCCGGCAACGGCGCCATTTTGCAGACAGGGAAAATATGAGTGGTTGGAACTGATGTATTTAAAACAATTGAAAAAGAAATTAATAACTCAAAATATCTGTCGGGCTGCAAACAAATCCAGGTCGCAGTAGTATAGTAAGACAGAAGCGGCCGGGTGTCGAACCGTGGGACTTATAGTGAAATAATATAATACCTAAACTTTGTCATAAAAGGGGGGATTAATTGACTTGTTTTTATAAATAAAAAGGACAGATAAAATAAACTGAGTAAAAGATAAATTAAACGGGACTCTGGGTTCAGGTTTATATAGTCTAATTAATTATGCTATCTCTACCGGTTTTATTATAATAGTTTGGCAAAATTCCTGTTATTATCTTAAGGACTAAATCATGGACTCAAAAGAACTCATTTACCAGAACATGCTCGGTCTAATCCAGATTCGAGCAAAACACATGTAAACCGATTAAGTTCAAGAAATTGTATTTTGCATCTGAAAATACTAACTTATTAAATCATAATAAGTTTTCTACAGATTTACGGATTAATTAACCTGTCTACTTATCACGGATCTGATCAAAATAGATTTAGTAAAGCATTTTAGTAAATTCATGAAATTTATTAAAAAGGCGAGTGATAAGCTTTAATCGTAACAAACTGTATTTAATTAAACCGGTAAAAATATAAATTACATAATTAAACAAACTATAATTTAGCCTTCACCCGTAGTATATCCTCTTAGCCCAACATAGTTAAAAAGAAGACAGAATAAGAAGTAAAAGAAATCATCTTGAAAAGATGCTTAATTCAGCTCCACTATTTTGACTGCTAATATTTTTGGACAGAGGTTGGACATAATAACGGTATGGAAATGGAATGATTTATGGGATGAGGTGCTGTGTGAATTTATGTGGATATTATGTAGATGGGGTGTATAATTTTTGGAGAGGTAATGGTAATTTTGTGGAGGAAATATGGCATGGGTTGGGAGGTGGAATGACATATGGAATGTGTTGGGGTGTAGGTGTATTTATAGGGAAAATGGGGTAGAAAGGAAGGTGTTAGGCGGTGGAGTAGGCGTGGGATTACGTGTGAAGAGATAAAGAATTTTATCTCTTTACACCCTTCACGACACAGCAAATTTGGTGTCATTTTAGTGCTGCCCAATATTGCGTCCGAACTTGCAAGTTCGGACAGTACTATTCCACCGCGTATGATTTTTCCAAAAATGGTCCGAACTTGCAAGTTCGGACCTGTTTTATTTTGCTCATAAATTCTTCGTCCGGACTCCGATTTTATCCGCGTTTGTTGCGTTGTGAAGCTTGTGAAGTGTACCTTGTGATGTTAAGACCTTTTTCTGCATTTGATACATAAAATATATCAGTTCATATCAAAACATAAATCAAAGAAAATTCGCATAGCAAGTGGGAAACATTGCCTAAAGTGTTGCAAGTTATTAGGTAATCAAATCCTAAAAAGTCTATATGTTTAGCACTTATCAGCATGCCACCTGGCACAAGAAGAAAATGTTGCCTATAAATAGGCCAAGAGCCTGCATCATTTGATATATTCCAACACCCATATACACTCCACTCATATCTCCATTTCCGCATCCACTTCATTGTTGGTGTCCAAGGAAGTTCTACAGATCCATCCACGCGAAGAAGAATAAGATCTTGTCATGTTAAGGATATGACCATTTCCTTCTCCTCTTGTATTCTCTTCTTGTAGTTGTGTGGATGGTAATGTAGAATTCCTTGTTAGTTTTTGGTTAGGAATGATATTCTTTGTAATTACTCTTTTGGTTGTTAATAAAAGTGCAAGTTTCATCAACTAAGGTTCTGATTTTCATACAAGTAGAGTGAGATCACTACTTGTTCTTCTTTCTTGTAAATTCTACTGAGGTTCACAAGACAAGGTATAATAGGTTGAGGGGTCTTAGTGGTCTTTAACGGTGTTGCTCTCAAAAGTGGGCAACATGACTTAAGATTGGAATTAATCTGTTTTTCTCCATTATCTTGTTCGTTTTCGCGGCATGAGATATGCACGGAGCAAATGTGGATAATGAGTCCTGTTGTCAGACCAGAAACAGGAAGTATCATTCACAACTTGAAGGTGCCGGGTGTACTGTCGGGTGATTTATGTCCGGCACATTCAAAGCTCTTGAAGGTGCCGTGCATCCCTTGTCCAGCATCACATCCAGCACAGTCATTTTTGCCATAGTTATTTTGAAACTTTGCAGTTTGATTTATAACCATATTTGTTCTTATGTGGAGTCTCATTCCGAGTCAAAGATATTTTATTTAGTTAGGATTTTAGTTAGTTATTTTAGTGTAGAATTGATATTTACCTTTCCCCCTCTGTTTTAGAATAGGCTTTTACCAAGATTAGGACTAATTTTCTATTAAGTCCCTCGGTTCGATACTCTTGGTCGTAATGTACTTATACTATATTCCGACCGGGAATTGTTTGCTACCCGTATAGAGTTATAGGATTATTTTATTACTTTCTTCTTTTGTACATCCTTTATCCCTACAAATTCCTTGTTAGCATGGTGCCTACGAGCTGTAGAACAAGTGTGGTGAGGTCTTCAAGGTGAATGGTGCGCGTCTAAAGAAGTACCTTGGCTCTACTTTTGCTCAGCCTTCTGCACCGGGAGCATCCTTCTTTTAGAGTTCCTCTTCTGCTACTCCTGTTTCTACTACTTTTTCTGATGTTACTCCAGTTCCACCTTCTAAATCTTCGAAGAAGCTGCGCTTGCAATGGCGTTTCTCACTGAAGATAGCCCTTGCTAGCTGCTGTGGCGGCCCTCCTTGATGCTATCTTGCGAAGTCTGGCCAGAGACTCTAAATCCGGGCAGCTTGGTGGGAGGCAACCCACTAGTTTGTTTCTCTTTTCTCTTTCTTAGTTTAGTTGTTTGTTTTGTTCTTTTCTTTTTAGCTTGTGGATTGTTGGCTGGTGCTATGTTTTTGTCCTTTTCTGTTGGTTTTCTCGGGTTCCACCTGAGTTCTTCTGGCTTTGTAGATACTATTATCATCTTATTTCCTTCGTCGTTTAGCTGAACTCAAGAGTGGGGTTTGACTTGCTACACACCCTGAGCAGACTCTAGGGAGTATTCTTTACTACTCCTTCATGTTTTACATATTCCCTTTTGATTTGTTGTGTGCGATTTTTTTTTCCCGTTGGATTGCTCACTCAATTATTACTTCTTTCTAAGCAATGAGGACATTGCTCCACTCTAAGTGTGGGGTGGAAGAGCTCCTTCTCAGCTTGCCTTTTGTGTGCCTTTGAGCTCTTTTCTCTTGTATTTGTTAAAGTCTTTATGTGATTGCTCAATTTGGAAGGAAGTCACAGAGGAGGTATAGTTAGTCAGCTGATCTTGGGGTGCAAAATTTTGAAAATCTTCTTGTTTTTAATTGCTTAATTGAAGTCTTTGTTCTGGAAATGCTGAAACAAATTAGAGTATTCACCATCTAAACGTTGCCTTTAGCTTTGAGCCCTGGAATGAACTGGATTGAAATGGTTGAAAAGGAACAAGGCAAGGTACTCCGCTAATCCTAAGCATGCTAATTCTAATTTTAATCCAAATTAGGCCTCGACCACTTGGTTATTAACTCCTTTGGGGTGCTTTATCACCTAGCTACCTAAGGTCCTTGTGATCTGGGATAGTTGACCCAAAGCCGCTACATGGGTGGAGAGAAAAGTCTGTGGTGAAAGAAATTGAAAGCGCTTTATTTGAAATATTTATGCAAATGTTGTGCTGAATATAGATTATTTTCTTTTATGGATCAAGGGTATGTGGCATTGAAAGGCATGATCGAATATGATCTTACTTCATGCCCTTTGTCGTTTCTATGGCTTGTGAAGGAAAAAGGTGGATTGGCTCAAGGTTAAGGGCTAGGCTCTTATTGTTTTATTTCTCATTTGTTAGCTTCGAATGACTTCATGTTCTCTAGAAAGAATGAATTGCTTGAATAATTTGAATTGCCCCCTTGATTGGTAAAGCTACCAATCCCTTTCTTCTGTGCTCTTCCTTTTCTGTTGAGTTCCATTAGCTTGGATTTTACTTATGCTTGAGAGTTTTGGTTGGGGACAAGCAAAAGGCAAAGTATGGGGTGATTTGATAAGTCTGAAATTAATATGGTTTTACAGGTGCTAAATTCTTATTTTATGCAACCTTTTTATGCGCTCCCGCACACTTATCGTATGCTTTTCATGATTCTTACTTTGGGCAATAACTAATGCTTATTTATATGTTTAAAGCAAGAAATGGTGGTAGAAATGCATAGATCTCCTCACGAGCTTTCCAACTCCGCAAACGGGGAACAAATCGGAGCTCATACGAAGAATTTAGACTGCTGAAGTTGTGTCCGGTACAATGTTTATTATATATATATATATTTATGATATTGCCGTAAGGACAAAAAAGAAGAAGAAGAAGGAAAAAAAGGGACAACTCTAGAGTCTTCCAATAGCTATTGATGGATGAAGTTAAATGAATAAAGAAACTTCATTGAAATACCCCAAACCTAAGTATGCTAATTAAACATCAAATTATGATGTAGTAAGGATAGAATATGCCTTAGAAAGATTGGTAGATAATTTAAACCAAGGAAAACACAAGAAAGTGCCTTAAGGGGAATTTGGGCAAAAACGTGCTCTAAGCTTGGAGTGACTTTGATTAGCACCCAAATACCATTATAAGACTTTAGTAATATGCTAATGGACATTTTAAATCAATTATCAAAGAAAACCAAGCTCAAAAACAAGCTTAAACACAAAATGTGCTTTAAGACTCCTTAAAGCACCTTTTTGAGAAATTGTCTTAGAATTGAGTTTTGAATGGCTAAATGCCCATGATTACATCTTAATCAACATGTGTACTAATTAGTATCACATTAGGAAGTCTAAATCAATGGGAAATCAAAAATTTCACAAATATGTGCACTAGTTTGTGAATAGTGCCAAATAGTGCCAAATTAAGCTTAAGTCAACATAAGTCAATTGGTTGGTCAACAAAGACCATGTTAGCCTTATCTAATGAGGGGGCCGGTTTCTAAGGGATGAGTCATTAAATACTTCATCAAATTAAGAAAGAAAAAGGGAAGGAAAGTAAAAGCAAAGACTATTCACCTTTTATAACAAATATCTTCATTTAAGTTACATTTCTTCTTCTCTCTCTTCATTTCTCCTTCCTTCCACGATTTCTTATTCTCCTCTCCTGCTCCAAAACTGAGAGAGAGCTCCATTCATGGCTCCTCACCTTCATTCACTTGCCAAGTGCAACTCCAAGCTCCAAATCCAAAACAAATTGCATATTTGTCTTAGTTAAGTCAAGGCCCTCCTTTCTATCTTTTCAAATCCTTCAAAGCTCCATTTTGGTTCCAAGAGGAAACTCCATTTATGGAGGAAAATCAAGTTTGAAGAGCCCATTTGGTTCTCCATTCATTCAAGGTAAGGAAAATGTAAGAAAAACCATGTTTCCACCACTTCTTCTACAAGGCCGAAAATTTACTACTCATGGGGCTTTGTTTTTATGCCTTGTTCTAGCTTGTTTTATTCACCAAGGACTAGTGGAGGTCCTCTTTCATTCAATGCCCAAGTCTACCTTGAGACTTTAAAGGTAATCATCCACTTTTATACCTTAGAACACATTTTTAACCTAGGTTTTCATTCCTTAAGGTTAGTGTATTGTTTAGTACTCATATGAGTCATTGACTATTGGTTGGAACATTGGCAAAGGAAGTTTAAGTGGTGGCCGATATTCATTCAAGAAGAAGGTCTAAGGAGGAAGATAACATAAGCTTGAGAAAACAAGGTAAAATGATTACCTAATGGTGGTTTAAGTTTAAGGAATGAGTTTTAGATAAGTACTAATGTGGCTTAGAGCTTACATTATGCAATGGGTTATATAACCTAGGAAAAACAATTTGAACAAGCTTATGAACTTGTGACTAAGGAGCCAATGAGAATGAGTTAGTAATATAAGTTTAAGATGAGTTTTAAGAGCATTACAACTACTATGAGATTGATGGGTGTATTTGCAGGTTGAAAGCTTTTATATGTGGGAAATTCAGTGTTTAAGTTTAAGTCATTTAAGGGCCTAAGAGCCATGTCATTTAAGGGCCTAAGAGCCATGTCATTTAAGGGCCTAAGAGCCATGTCATTTAAGGGGGTAGAAATAAACCCTAAGAGAGTTTAGTGGTATTAAGGGTACCCCATTGAGGAGGCAAAGATTACTAGAGGTATAAAGACCTAGGGGATTAAGATAAGTATAAGCTTAAAAGTTTAAGGTTAAGTTTGTAAGATTAAGTTGTAAGACTTAAGAGGTTAGGTGGGGATCATTAAGGGTTAAGTAAGTTAAGTAAGATAAGTAAGTTGAATTGAGTTAAGTGATTAACAACCTAAAACTGAATGAATGTTTTAGGACTTGGAAATTGGACTCCGGAAGAGATTAAGCAACCAAACGACCAACGGGGAACGGTACAGTTCTTCTTGTGACCTGCTTGCTAACGAGGTGTCCCTCGGCTTGTGTGCTATTTGTTTTTGTGTGCTCACTAAACAAGATAAAGCATGCAACCGGAATATTATGTTTATTGTATTGTTGTGTGATGTTTGAAATCTAACACAACATACCGTGAGAACTTACTAACCAACGTTTAGTAAGGAATTGAGTGAGACTAAGGAACGCTCCCTAATATTAGTTTGTTATAAACCGACAGAGGTTAACCAAACAAACAATGTCTTCAGACTTCTACTAACTGGAACTTAAGGGGGGAGTGAGGAACCCGGGACTGACTCCGGTCATGCATGCTAAGGAAAAAGGGGGTCGGTATCTATAGTAGATCCGACTTCCGATTAAGGACTTGTCTTCGGACTTGTTGCCTAGGGTCGGTTGCCAGCTCAGCTACGTTGGACATACAGCCCAATGTAGGTGGCATTAAGATGGTGCGGTAGGATCACCTAAATCCTAAATTATAAGATAAGTTGTTTATTCAACCAATGGAGTTAATAGCTCATTGGCTAGGGTTGCTTTTGACCCGACAAAAATAAACATTGAGATAAGATACAATCATTTCTATTTAAAAGAGTGGTTTGTATTCTAAGATTAAGATAAGGTTGAGATAAGTTGCAACCATTCCTTTTAAAGGATGGTTTGCATTATAAGACTGAGATAAGCTACATCCATTCCTTTTAAAGGATGGTTGTTTTCTGAGATTAAGATAAGACAAGATTGAGGTAAGATGAGGATGGACTAAGATTAAGAGGAAATGTAACTTAAGGAGTTAAATAATTAACTCTCTAATTAAGGGAACGCATTTAAGTCGTTCATTGTGTGTGAACATTGATTGTTCATATTTGGTTTATTGTTTTTCTGCACTTTCTATTATGTTGTGCATCTAATCAACCTCCATGCTATCGACAATTAGTCGTCGTAGCCACGTTAGCTTGGGGGCCATAAGAGGATCGTACCAGCATTCGTGCTGACCCCCTTTTGGGGCTGTTTTTACTACACAGGTAAACGTCAAGAGGCGGCCGTCGCGAGAGAAAGATGAGGTACAAGTGTTATGGGTTAAGTGTGGCCTACGAGTTGTGCATGTACACTCGTATGGCAATTTGAGTTAGTGAGATGTATAGGATGTGAGGGGATTGTAGAAGGTTATGTATTGGTTAAGATTTGTTGTACTAATGTTCTGTATATTTTGTAGTCAGACCGTGGCAAGGTCCTGGAATGTATTTAAATCCGCTGCAGAGTTTATATATATGATGATAAGATTGTGATAACCACGATTGGACCGAGTTGGGGTGTTACAGAAAGTGGTATCAGAGCGTAGTTACGCTCTGAAGACAAGAATTACCGAACTTAGGAGAATACTGAGGTTGAGTTTGAGTTATGGGTTAAGGGTTGAGAGATAGAGTGAGAGGTGCATTAGTCAGGACTTTCCGGTGTTTACCGGATATCCATAGTACCTAGACCCGCCCTCCACATCCCTAACCCTGAATGTGTGGAACAAACGCCAGAGAGAAGAAAGCCTTCTCTTGCTCGGGAAAACCCGATCTGGCAGTTAGTTAACAGTAAGCAATACGAGAAACATCTTGTTGCACAACAGTTACGGAGAACTTGGAGGTTTTTAATGGAGCGCAACAGAGAAACAGGCGCTACCTATGGAATTCTATCAATACGGGAACGGTAATTACCGGCAACATGGGTCGACATGCTACGCAGTCGAAATAACCCGCAATACCAATGATAAGGAAAGCACTACGGGTGCAATAGAAAGGAAAAGGGGAAGCGACATGAGTACCGGACAGTGGTCCGAATGAGCATAGCAATGGGATAATACAAAGCTTAAGGGATAAGATTACTGGAAAGTCCAGTTAAGAAACAGGAACTCCAAACCCCATACAATGAGGAAGGTTACAAAACCTGGCCAACATAACGCGGACGACGGTAGAAACTCATACAAATTGTATACCGAAATAGGACTACGATGTAGTGCCTAAAGGAGAATCATTACTTAGTAACCACAACAAAATACGTGAAGACGGGAGCGAGGATTAAGACATAAGAAAATATTAAGGGGTTCCCTCAGGAAGAGGAACGCCCTGATAGATGACAGTACTGTCAAGCAACAAGGAAACTGCCGGATGGTCAGTTATCCAAAATAAGATATTATCGAAGGAGTCCCGAGGACTACCAATTACATGGAAATTAGAAGGAAGTATCACTACCAATGTACCTTGTACCAATAACCCATCCTGCATGGCGCACTTGCCAAAGCAAGTGCTACCACGGTTAAGCTACACGGAAAGCCATCATGGCAAGATAGGAGAACGCTACAGTTGTAACACATATTAAGGCCGGATTGTAAATCCATAAGAACAGAAAAATAAGACCTTAGAAAGGCCCGACGGCCTGACCATAAAGAGATGAGGTGACACACCAGTCAGCCGGGAACGGAACTTGGACAAAATATTAAACCATATAAATATTAGCAACGGTATAACCTACTACAACAACAACCGACAGTACGGTAAGAACACCAATCCTGAACTCCAAGGGGAAAACCTAAGAGATCGCTCGGTAATGCGAGCAAAACACTACGAGAGCTCTTTGGATCCTGTGTCACTCTAGGACCATTTGCGGATCACTTTGTCATGCTGATAGCGGCATTGCTTCTTCGGACTGATGAGAATGTTATCTGAGAGTCGGGCTCCTCGCCTCCTTTGGTCACCGGGTCGGACATTCATCATTGGCTGGGTTATTTTGTGGAGTTCATAATATCGAAAAGGGATATATGAAAGGCTCAGGGGGTGCCTAGGGTTTAATGACAGGGTTTACAAGCTTTTGGCTATGTGGTGCTGTACCTAGGTGCTTCGTCATTCCTGATAGTCGTATATCCGTTATTTGTTACTTTTCACAGGTCTAAGCGTAAATTTACAAATTATCTCCTTCGGTCAGAGTTATACCGTTTACCTCACCTTTGAATGTGGACTCACCGGAGTCGTGCAAAAATGACACGCTCGTTCACTCATGGTTTTTCCGCTCAAGACACTCTCGTGAATTCTCACCTGAGACTTGTTCGCATATTTAAACGAAAGATTCGAAGACAATGATCCTAAACTCGGATTGCCCCCAGTATTGATTTGGGGTTTGTAACAACAGTTTGATAGATGTGGGCCTTGAACCTCATTGTGGGTTGTTTGGATATTATGGGGTGAGTTGTGGTGTTTGGTTAGGCATGTTGAAATTTTTAGAAACAAGAGACAAGTCGTTCCATTGCATAGTCAGAAAATGATTACTTCGTGATCCTTGAAAGACGTGAGTACTCTTTTTTTAAAGTCTTTTCGAATAAATGAAAAAGGAATTATGTTTTATTCAACAAAAAGAATAATGTTGGAAATTACAAACTCAGGAAAACTACCGAAAATGATTCAAGGGAACTAACTACTACAAAAATTGAAAGACAACTAATCAAGAAAAGAAATGCATTTAATGAGAAAAACACTAAAAAACAACATTTCTGATGATGCCTGGGCACGCGTGCTCTGCGCTCCCCACCATGTTCTTGGAATTGGAGCCCTTGGTCAATCAGATCCTGGATTCTGTGTTGTAGGGCTCTGCAGTGGTCAGTGTCGTGACCGGGCAGCTGATGAAAGTGACAAAATTGATTAAGATCCTTCCCCAAATGAGTAGTTCCTGGCCTCAGGGCGAGCGGTTGCATCGGATATCTTCCTCGAAGCTCTTCAAGTGCTTGTCTTGGTGTTCGGCCGATGTCCGTAAACTCTCTCTGTCGAGAACTCCATCGGGATGGTTCTACTGTCCCAACGCTCCAACCAGGTCCACTTGACTGTCGATCACTGTCTTCCTCATGTTGCCTGGTTCTCTTACGGGTGCAGCTTTGGATGCAAGTTGCTGCTCCTGGTTGTCTGATCACTTTCCTGAGTTCTGTAGCAATTTCTTTGACATTCCCCTCCGATCCTCGGACCCTAACGGAGCCAACTTCAATGCATTCATAAAGGGTGTTGAGAAGCCTGTCCACTAACTCATCCCGAGCTTGGCGTTCGGACTCGAGGGAAAGAGCCTTTGCTTTCAACTCTTCGATAACAGCAACGTAGTTAGATTCCACGGCGTCCATGGCAGCACTATGCCTCTGCTCCATGGCTTCGATGGTGGCCATGTGCCTTTGTTCCAAAATTGCAAGCTGGGCTTCCATGTCGATTGGACCGTACTTAGGACTTGAGTCTACCTGTGTCCAAGGTGTCCATTATTAGCTAACAAAAGGAAGTGGGCTGAAACATGATGCTTCACAAGATAGATCGAAACAGACTTAGGCTGAAAGCAAGTGGGCCACGATACCCAGAGAATGAGGTGTTTGGGCTGGAGTATCTTATGAACTGGAACTTGGGCTGAAATCTAGACAGATGGCTTTGATTGGGCCTGAGAGGTGAACCTAGATCTAGGGTTTGGGGCTAGGGCCCAAATAAGAAGTTTACCTAGTCTAGAATGAGCCCTTGGGCCGGAATGTGTTTGGGCCTGGAGTAAAGCACATGGGCTGGAATGGTCCCTAAACCACAAATGGGCCTAACTTTCCTTGGGCCAGAGAAGATGGTTGTTAAGCAGAAAAAGATATTTTTCAGAACTTGTGGGTTATTTCAAGTCCAGGTGGATTTCCTTTTTTTTGGGCCTAGAACTAATTGGATAATTCAAATTGGGCCAGAAGAGAAATCACCTAAGTCTAAGCTTTTGGGCCGAAGCCCGAACGACTCACATGTTAAACCAAACAGGGCCTCTGGGCCGCAAACAAGTAGAGCCGCCAATTCGGTTGGGCTAGGTTAATGTAGGAGAAGTTCCTATCAATCTCTAGGCTAGGTAATGGGCTGATCATACAAGCAAACAAGGCCCACACAAATTCAACATGTCCTCACTTGACGGTTAAATCAATTTGGGTATGGATCGATCCGGAGAGGTGCTTGGGGCTTGGGCCCAGGTCACCACAAAGGAATAAGGCTTGCACGCTATTCTCTTTGGGTTTCCCCACTTTTTTCACATCACCTAAAGGTGTGCGTCTACGGTCGGGTCTTTGACTGACCAAACAATGGGCTAGGTAAGGACACTGCAGGCAAAACGCTTGGGGCTAAGGCCCAGGTATTAAGGGGATGTGGTTAGACGACATCCTCCTCTTTTCCCCCCGCTTATTCACATCACCTAAAAGGTGTGAGTCCCTGACAGGGGACCCTAGATGGGTCCCGGGGTGAAACTGGTTTGTGTGGACCCTCGCTCTCACATGATGCAAAGGTGCAGAAATTAAAGTGCGCACAGAAGTAAACGAACAAAGTATTAAAGCCATAAATAAACAATTTTCGAGTTAAGCCCTCTTTCTTAAAATTAAACAAGTTAAAATTAAGAATTGTTCCCCAGCAGAGTCGCCAGTCTGTGAGCCTCGATTTTAAACCCTATCCTATGTGGATTAAGTTGATTAGGATCTAATCGGGTTTTAGGTCCACTTATAACCTAAGATTAATAACTATGTCATATAACAATAATTATTAAAACCTAAGCTAGCTCACTGGAACCTATTATGAGTCGCCACCTAATTTTGACCTAGATTAAATTAGGAAAGGAGAGTTCGGGTTCGGGGGCTTGATATTCGACTTAATTAGGGTTCAAATTACTTTCATTACCCTTCCTAGGTCGTTTTTCCTCTACTTGGTTCAATTACGGCTTTCTACAAAGTTGTTTTTTAACCTAGGTGCGCGCTTCTGTTTTTTTTTATTTTTTAACGTTTTTTGACAGAAAATTAAAGTGGAAATTGAAATTACCTAAACTAGGGTTTCGGAGGCAGAATTAGGTCAAGTTTTGTTTCCGTCCGTGGCCACGGACCTAATGTCCGAAACCACGGACCCTAGTTAACCTATATGAAAATAAAAGTCGAATTAAACAGAAAACAGAAAATCGTAAAGTCCGGGGCCACGGACAGGCCGTCTGTGGGCCCGGACATTATTAGAAAAACCTAAATTTTTAAAATTTAAAAATCTCGCCGCCGTCCGTGGGCGTCCGGGCTTACGGACAAGGAGTCCGGGACCCCGGACATGACGTCCGTGGGTGCGGACCGCCCTCGGACGGCGGCGTTAAGGCTGTTCCCGAAGGTGTTTTTGGCTCAAATTTTATGGGTGTGTAGCCTGAAAGATGTACAATGCTTTAGTGATCGAAAGTTCCCAATTTGAATTCGAATTATGTACGAAACTTGGTAAACAAGTTATTGGACAGAAGCTTGAATAAACAGCAATACAGAAGCGTACGAAGGTTAGTTTGAGCCCAAATTTTGAGGCAAGACAGATAATACCGTGGAGAATTAGGGAAGTGGAATTTCTACCTATTTTACCTTCGGATTCACAATGTTTCTTCACACCGGGATTCGTCGAGTGCTCCGTTGATGGCAGACCCGAGAGGATTTCGACCCAAGCTTCTGGTTGTTGGTTGTTCTTGCTGTTCTTCACGTTTTGGTGGTGTTTTGGTGGGGTTTTGATGACTATTGATGCTTTGGGGATTGGAAAACGTGTTTAGATGGTGATTTCGGGGGATTTTCGGTATGATTTGGGTGGCCGGGTGTTGGAAAACGTGAGAGAGAGTGAGGAGGCTGTGTTTTCTGACTCTCCAGGGTTCTTGAACATATGAGGTTCCCCCCTTATCCAAAAACCTATCCCCATATATAGACTTTCTTAAAGATAAAGAAAATCTAGTAAAAGTAAGATTTTTTGATATTTTAATTAAGTGACTTCCCCAATGAATTTCGCTGTGAGATTTTAACCACATGTCAAGGATGGATATTATGAATTTTCTGAGGTGGAACCGAATTTTTTGAATATTGGAATATTTTTAAATTGAATTTCTCGTCAGATTCAGTCAGAAATTGCTAGAAAATTATTGGAAATTCGAAAAATCAAAATTCCAACGCCATTATGCTTAAAATGTCATCCTCTATCATGGGTTAAAATATCAAAGCGTTTCAAGCTGATTTGGGCATCCTTTGGAGGAGAGAGAAAGCTTACAAGAGGTCTTAGGAGCCTTTAAAGATTACCAAAACGCGCCTGAAAGTGACGAAGCTGCTCCCCATGCCATGGAACGTGCCGATCGGGCCGGGATCCCTCACCGCTTGATTAAAATGCCTCTCACAACACCAGCAACCCGTAGACCCTAACCCAGGGGGTCAAAATTTTGGGTATAACAAGCAGGAGAAAGATATACAATACTGTAAAAGGATAAGCGAGACAGTTAAGCCTAAGACCATCAGAGTTGTGCAGCAGAAGCTAGCAGATCACTACCTTTGAGATTAGACCAAACTAAATTAAGGAAATGGTATAAGTACCGTTAAGAATCCTCGATACAGAGACTAAGTCATTTCTGATCGAATTATAAGTAAGATAGATGACATGGAAGCTAGAATGCTTAGTGAGAATTAGACATCTTGAACTTATGTTCAAGGATGATATAATGTTGATTACGTGGGCGTAATCCATTTTAAGGAGGGTAGAGCGAAAACCGCTTAGCGTATGTTTGTGTACTGAGTACATAAACTACGGTGTGCATAGCACAAAATAATTTGAGAATATGTTTTACATAAACATTTTGAGGAAAAAAATATGGTTGTTGCGCACAAAGATGTGAATACCATACATATTAAGTACTTATCTTGTTAACTCCGGTGTGAGTACAAGTTAAGAGAATTAAGGAAGAGGAATAAAGAGATTTAAGAAATAAGTAATATATGAGGTATGAGTCGATATGAGACTATGTGTGAGGTAAGAATAAGATAACATTATGAGATACAATTTGACATGAGTATGAGGAAGAAGATAGTAATGCTATGAGATATAAGATGGTGAGAATTGGTATGGGACAGTTATAGAACTTAGTAGGAATTTAAGTCTTGAGGTAATTACTAAGAGATGAGTCGGGAATGTTTGGATGGACTGAGTCCACACTTTGGAGATGTATTGATTATGATTAGAAGAACTAAAAAGATAGAAAATTGGACATGAGTGATTATTTGGATGTTTGAAAAGGGACGTGGGAGGTGGAACTTGATTTTTCTAGGGATCAAGGGAAACCGAACACAAATTGGGGTGGAAGGATAGTTCTACACTGATGCTGATCACATCAGGGTTGGATGATTCCTGAAACTCCCTACCAGTGGTCACAACTAAATCACGCTAAGGATAGAGGCATTAGGATAAATTGAAATTGGAGTTGATTGAATTTTAATTAGAGGAATTATTCCTCACATGACCTCGTAAAAAGGATTACCTTTTTACTGAGTCTCGCCCATGAAGTCGAGGACGCACGAGCCTTTGTCTTCGGACCGTGACATGGGAGAGCAGAGTGTTTTGTATTCTGGCCCATGGTGACGAGGACGAATGAGCCATTGTCTACGGACCGGTGACATGGGAGAATACGTTGGAAACTATGTGAATGTTTTAATCATCAAAAGGAACAAAGGGAATTTTGAGTGCTATACATGCGTAAGCATGTTGTGTGATATTTAAGTATAAGCATATGGTGGATCTAATGATTCAACGAGTTTAAGTATACATAAGTATGGTCTATATGATCTATGGAATGAGGTAAGACATGTATTCTAATAAGATAAGATACATAGGAACTTTGAGGACAAAGTTCTTTTAAGGGGGGTAGATTGAAATACCCCAACCCTAATTATGCTAAGTAAACATCAAATTATGGTTTAGTAAGGCTATAATATGCCTTAGAAAGATTGGTAGACAATTTAAACCAAGGAAAACACAAGAAAGTGCCTTAAGGGCAATTTGGGCAAAACGTGCTCTAAGCTTGGAGTGACTTTGATTAGCACCCAAATACCATTATAAGACTTTATTAATATGCTAATGGACATTTTAAATCAATTAGAAAAGAAAACCAAGCTCAAAAACAAGCTTAAACACAAAATGTGCTTTAAGACTCCTTAAAGCACCTTTTTGAGAAATTGTCTTAGAATTGAGTTTTGAGTGGCTAAATGCCCATGATTACTAATTAATCAACATTTGTACTAATTAGTATCACATTAGGAAGTCTAAATCAATGGGAAATCAAAAATTTCAAATATGTGCACTAGTTTGTGAATAGTGCCAAATAGTGCCAAATTAAGCTTAAGTCAACATAAGTCAATTGGTTGGTCAACAAAGACCATGTTAGCCTTATCTAATGAGGGGGCCGGTTTCTAAGGGATGAGTCATTAAAGACTTCATCAAATTAAGAAAGAAAAAGGGAAGGAAAGTAAAAGCAAAGACTATTCACCTTTTATAACAAATATCTTCACTTAAGTTACCTTTCTTCTTCTCTCTCTTCATTTCTCCTTCCTTCCACGATTTCTTCTTCTCCTCTCCTGCTCCAAAACCGAGAGAGAGCTCCATTCATGGCTCCTCACCTTTATTCACTTGCCAAGTGCAACTCCAAGCTCCAAATCCAAAACAAATTGCATATTTGTCTTAGTTAAGTCAAGGCCCTCCTTTCTATCTTTTCAAATCCTTCAAAGCTCCATTTTGGTGCCAAGAGGAAACTCCATTGATGGAGGAAAATCAAGTTTGAAGAGCCCATTTGGTTCTCCATTCATTCAAGGTAAGGAAAATGTAAGAAAAACCATGTTTCCACCACTTCTTCTACAAGGCCGAAAATTTACTACTCATGGGGCTTTGTTTTTATGCCTTGTTCTAGCTTGTTTTATTCACCAAAGACTAGTGGAGGTCCTCTTTCATTCAATGCCCAAGTCTACCTTGAGACTTTAAAGGTAATCATCCACTTTTATACCTTAGAACACATTTTTAACCTAGGTTTTCATTCCTTAAGGTTAGTGTATTGTTTAGTACTCATATGAGTCATTGACTATTGGTTAGAACATTGGCAAAGGAAGTTTAAGTGGTGGCCAATATTCATTCAAGAAGAAGGTCTAAGGAGGAAGATAACATAAGCTTGAGAAAACAAGGTAAAATGCTTACCTAATGGTGGTTTAAGTTTAAGGAATGAGTTTTAGATAAGTACTAATGTGGCTTAGAGCTTACATTATGCAATGGGTTATATAACCTAGGAAAAACAATTTGAACAAGCTTATGAACTTGTGACTAAGGAGCCAATGAGAATGAGTTAGTAATATAAGTTTAAGATGAGTTTTAAGAGCATTATAACTGCTATGAGATTGATGGGTGTATTTGCAGGTTGAAAGCTTTTATATGTGGGAAATTCAGTGTTTAAGTTTAAGTCATTTAAGCGCCTAAGAGCCATGTCATTTAAGGGCCTAAGAGCCATGTCATTTAAGGGCCTAAGAGCCATGTCATTTAAGAGCCTTAGTGCTATGCAATTTAAGATTATTGCAAAATATTGAGTTTGATGTGATTGAGTTGGTTTGGGTGAGAAGATATGATGGAAAGAACTTGATGTGTGTGAGATGGTTGAATGAGGAAAACAATGCATTTGGGCATGATAATATACTAGAGAATCTATGGCAAAATTTGAGTAGAAAACAAAGTGTTTAAGTGGTAGTGGTGAGTTAATGTGCCCTAGGATTCACTAGGGATCATTATGAGGAGTTTGAGTGGAAATGAGTTAGGTAAAGAGTTCTTGAGGTTTGGAATGACCTAGAATTGTCTAGGAGGAGATAAGAGGATTGGTGGGTGTATTGAACACACCAAAGTCATGTTATGAGGAATGTAAGACTTGTGCAAAAATCTTGAGGAAATGATGTATAATGCTTTGAGATGGTTTAGGTATGAACTAAAGAGTAGAACAATGAGAGTTTCGGGAAGTTTGTGTAAGAGGTGGTGATGTTAGTAGTGGACTAGTAAGGTTTAGTTTAAATGGTAATGTGTGGACTTGGGTGATGGAAGTGAAAATTGTAGGAGAATGTTGTAAGTCGTCAAGGTAAATGAAGAACAATGTCAAGGCATTAAGGTAATGGAAAGAAATGTATAAGTAAGCTCAAGAGTTTAGGAGTGATGAGTAACAAATGAAAAGAAGAGAAATTGGTGCATGGAAATGCAAGATAACCTTGGAAGGTTTAGCAAAGGAAAGATGGATGAATTAAAGATGGAAAAATGATGTTTATGAAGTGGTCAAACTGTTAAGGAGGGAGCACTAGGGTTGGTCGAAGTTTTGGTGAGGTTGCAAGTTGGGAATATAAGGAACTATATGATAAGTGTTAGGAGTTTTTGTAAGAATTTAGTAAATGTTTAAGAAGATCTTTGGAGGTTATTTTAATGAGTTTGGAGGATGATTAAAGGCGGGTTTAAGGGTCTAAATGATGTTAGAACACATTAGGAGGCTTTAGGAGAAGTTTTGAAATACCCCAAACCTAAGTATGCTAAGTAAACATCAAATTATGATTTAGTAAGGCTAGAATATGCTTTAGAAAGATTGGTAGACAATTTAAACCAAGGAAAACACAAGAAAATGCCTTAAGGGCAATTAGGGCAAAAATGTGCTCTAAGCTTGGAGGGACTTGGGTGAGTACCCAAATATCATGGTAAGACCTTAGTAATATTCTAATGGTCATTTTAAATCAATTAGCAAAGAAAACCAAGCTTGAAAACAAGTTAAAACACAAAATGTGCTTTAAGAAGTCTTAAAGCACATTTTTGAGAAATTGTCTTAGAATTGAGTTTGAGTGGCTAAATGTCCATCATTACTCTTTAATCAACATGTGTACTAATTAGTATCACATTAGGAAGTCTAAATCAATGGGAAATCAAAAATTTCAGAAATATGTGCACTGATTAGTGAATAGTGCCAAATAGTGACTAGTTTAAGTTTTAATCAACTTAAGTCAATTAGTTGGTCAACAAAGACCAAAAGTATCTTATTATTAAAGGGGGGAACGGTTTTTGAAGTGGTGACTCACCACATGAGCTAGTAAGTAAGGAAAGAGGTGGGAAAGTGAGTAAATTCACTATTTGCTTTTAAATGACAAATATCTTCTTATACCTTCTCTCTCTCCTCTCTTCTTCATTTCCCACCTTCACCATCGGTTTTACTACCTATTCCCTTCTCCAAAACCGTGAGAGCTCCATCCATGGTGCCTCCACCTTCAATTGCTCACCAAATGTTCATCTTTGCTCTAAATCGAAAAGTAAGCATAGATTTCTCTTAGTTAGATCAAGGCCTTCATTCCTATCTTTTCAAATCCTTCAAAGCTCAAGTTTGGTGCCATGAGAAAACTCCATTGATGGAGGAAAATCAAGTTTGAAGAGCTCATTAGCTTCTCCATTCTCTTAAGGTAAAGAAAATGTAAGAAAAACCATGTTTCCATCATTTCTTCTACATGGCCGAAAATTCCTTCTCATGGGGCTATGTTTTTATGCCTTGTTCTAGCTTGATTTATTCACCAAGGACTAGTGGAGGTCCTATTTCATTCAATGCCAAAGTCTACTTTGAGACTTCAAAGGTAATCATCCACTTTTATGCCTTAGAACACATTTCTAACCTAGGTTTTTATTCCTTGAGGTTAGTGTATTGTTTAGTACTCATATGAGTCATTGAATATTGATTAGAGCATTGGCAAGGGAAGTTTAAGTGGTGGCCGAGATCTATGCAAGAAGAAGGTCTAAGGAGGAGATTAAGATAAGCTTGAGAAAACAAGGTAAAATGCTTACCTAATGGTGGTTTAAGATTAAGGAATGAGTTTTAGATAAGTACCAATGTGGCTTAGAGCTTACATTGTGTATTGGGTTATATAACCTAAGAAAAAGAACTTAAACAAGCTTATGAACTTGTGATAAAGGAGCTAATGAGAATGAGTTAGTAATATAAGTTTAAGGTGGATTTTAAGAGCATTATAACTACTATGAGATTGATGAGTGTATTTGCAGGTTGAAAGCTTATACATGTGGGAAATTCAGTGTTTAAGTTTAAGTCATTTAAGGGCCTAAGAGCCATGTCATTTAAGAGCCTTAGTGCTATGCAATTTAAGATTATTGCACTATATTGAGTTATTAAGAATGAGTTGATTTGGATGAGGAAATGTGATGAGAAAGGACTTGGTGTGTGTGAGATTATTGTGTGAGAAAAACAATGCATTTGGGCATGAGAATATACTAGAGGAGCTATGGCGAAATTTGAGTAGAAAATAAGTGTTTAGGTGAAGGTGGTGAATTAATATGACCTAGGATTTACTAGGAGTCATTAGGAAGAATTTGAGTGGAAATGAGTTAACTAAGGAGTTCTTGAGGATGAGAATGACCTAGAATGGTCTATGAGGAAGTTAGAGTTTAGATGGGTGTATCGAACACACCAAAGTCATGGTATGAGGAGTTGTAAGACTTGTGCAAGAATCTGGAAGAGAAAGGTGTGGGAGAATGTTGTCAAATGTCAAGGAAAGTGACTGGGAATGTAAAGAGAGTATGATCATGAGAATGGTGAATAAGATGCATAAAAGAGGTGGGAATGTTTAAGGAGGGTGTTACATGGTCAGGGTAAATGAAGAACCATGTTAAGGTGTTAAGGTAATGGAAAGCAATGTATAAGTAAGCTCAAGAGTTTAGGAGTGTTGAGTAACAAATAAAAAGAAGAGAAATTGTGCATGGACATGCAAGATGACCTTGGAAGGATTGAGCAAAGCAAAGATGTAATGTAGTGATGTTAAGGAGGAACTATATGGGTTGAAAAGAAACACTTGGGTTGGTTGAAGTTTTGGTAAAGATACAAGTTGGTAATGTAAGGAATTATATGATAAGTGTTAGGAGTGTTTGTAAGAATTGAGCAAATGTTTGAGAAGGTCTTTGGAAGTTGTTTTAATGAGTTTGGTGGAGGTTATAAGGTGTGTTTGATGTGCCAAATGATGTTAGAACACATTAGGAGGCTTGAGGAAAAATTTGGAGAAAGTTTGACAATGTATGAGAAGTTTCTGCAGCCGACCTACCTAGGGGACCGACCCCAGTCTGTGTCGGTCGGGCTGAAACTGTGAAGTTGGATGTTCTCTGCAGCCGACCTACCCAGGGGTGGGTCGGTCGGTGGGTCGGTCGGACCATAAAAAAAAAAAAAAAAAGAAACCCTAAGAGAGTTTAGTGGTATTAATGGTACCCCATTAAGGGGGCAATGATGATTAGAGGCATAAAGACCTAAGGGATTAAGTTAAGAATAACTTAAAAGTTTAAGATTAAGTTTGTAAGATTAAGTTGTAAGACTTAAGAGGTGTTAGGTGGGGATCATTAAGAGTTAAGTAAGTTGAATTAAGTTAAGTGATTAACAACCTAAAACTGAATGAATGTTTTAGGACTTGGGAGTTTGGACTCCGGAAGAGAGTAAGCAGCCGAACGACCAACGGTGAACGGTACAGTTCTTCTTGTGACCTGCTTGCTAACGAGGTGTCCCTCGGCTTGTGTGCTATCTGTTTTGTGTGCTCACTAAACAAGATAAAGCATGCAACCGGAACATATTATATATATTGTATTGTTGTGTGATGTTTGAAAACTAACACAACATACCGTGAGAACTTACTAACCAATGTTTAGTAAGGAATTGAGTGAGACTAAGGAACGCCCCCTAATGAGGGACGATATGAACCGAAAGAGGTTAACCAACAAACATGGTCTTGAGACTATTACTAACTGGAACTTGAGTGAGGAAACCCGGGACCGATCTCCGGTCATGCATGCTAAGGAAAAAGGGGGACGGTATCTGAATCAGATCCGCCCTCCGCTTAAGGACTTGTCTTCGGACTTGTAGCCTAGGGCCGGTTGCCGGCTCAGCTACGCTGGATTCCCGTCCAGGGTAGGTGGCATTAAGATGGTGCGGTGGGATCACCTAAATCCCAGGTTTGGACTTAGGCTACAACCATTCCCCTCCAGGAACGGTTTGTATTCTGAGAATAAGTTAAGATTAAGATAAGTTACAATCATTCCTTTTTAAAGGATGATTTGTATTATTAAGATTAAGATTAAGTTAAGATTAAGATAAGTTACAATCATTCCTTTTAAAGGATGATTTGTATTATTAAGATTAAGGTAAGGTTAAGGTAAGTTGCAACCATTCCTTTTTAGGATGGTTTGTATATTAAGATTAAGATAAGCTACATCCACTCCTTATTAAAGGATGGTTGTTTCTAAGATTAAGATAAGACTAAGATTGAGGTGAGATAAGGATGGACTAAGTTAAGAGGGAACATTACTTAAGGAGTTGAATAATTAACTCTCTAATTAAGGGAACGCATTTAAGTCGTTCATTGTGTGTGAACTTTGATTGTTCATATCTGAGTTGTTGTTTACTGCACTTCTATTATGTTGTGCATCTAATCAACCTCCATGCTATCGACAATTAGTCGTCGTAGCCACGTTAGCTTGGGGGCCATGAGGGGATCGTACCAGCATTCGTGTTGACCCCCTTTGGGGGCTGTTTTTACTACACAGGTACAACAGAAGTGGCCGTCGCGCGAGAAGTAGAAGAGGATACAAGTGTTAAGGGTTAAGAGTGGCCTAGAGTTGTGCATGTACACTCGTATGGCAATTTGAATTAGTAAGATGTATAGGATGTGAGGGGGTTGTAAGAGGACATGTAAATGTTTAAGGTGTTGCACTAACGTTCGGTATATCCTGTAGTCAGACCGTGGCAAGGTCCTGGATTGTAAAGAATTCCGCTGTGACATGTATATATATATGCTGTTAAGTTGCGAGACCACAATTGGATTGAGTTGGGGTGTTACAAAAAGTGGTATCATAGCGTAATTACGCTCTGAAGACAAGAAATACGAACTTAGGAGAATATTGAGGTTGAGATTGAGTTATGGGTTAAGGGTTGAGAGATAGAGTGAGAGGTGCATTAGTCGGGACTTCCCGGTGCTTACCGGACATCCATAGTACTAGGCCGCCTCCACATCCCTAACCCTGAATATGTGGAACAAACGCCAGAGAGAAGAAACCCTTCTCTTACTGGGGAAACCCGATCTGGCAGTTAGCTAACAGTAAGCAATACGAGAAACAACTTGTTGTACAACAGTTATGGAGAACTTGGAGGTTTTTAATGGAGCGCAACAGAGAAACAGGCGCTACTATGGAAACTATCAATAAGGGAACGGTTACCGGCAACATGGGTCGACATGCTACGCAGTCGAAATAACCCGCAATACAATGATAAGAAAAGCACTACGCGTGCAATAGATAAGGAAATGATAAGAGCATGAATACCGGACAGCGGTCCGAGTGTGAGCATGACAATGGGAAATACAAAGCGTGAGGATTGAAATTACTGGAAAGTCCAGTTAGAAACGGGAACTCCAAACCCCATACAATGAGGAAGGTTACAAAAACCTGGCCAACATAATGCGGACGACGATAGAAACTCATACAAGTGTATACCGGAATAGGACTACAATGTAGTGCCTAAGGAAAAACCGTTGCCTAGTAACCACAACAAAACATGTGGAGACAGGAGGGAGGATTAAGACATAAGAAAATGTTAAGGGGTTCCCTCAGAAAGAGGAACGCCCTGATAAATGACAGTACTGTCAAACAACAAGGAAACTGCGGATGGTCGGTTATCCAAAATAAGAGATTATTGAAGGAGTCCCGAGACTACCAATTACATGGAAATTAGAAGGGAGTATCACTACGATGTACCTTGTACCAATAACCCATCCTGCATGGCGCACTTGCCATAGCAAGTGCTACCACGGTTAAGCCACACGAAAGCCATCAAGGCGAAATAGGAGAACACTACAGTTGAAACGCATATTAATACCGGATTGTAAATCCATAAGAACAGAAAAATAAGACCTTGGAAAGGCCCGACGGCCTGACCATGATGAGATGAGGTAACATACAGTCAGCCGGGAGCGGAACTTGGAAAAGTATTAAACCATATAAATATTAACAACGGTATAACCCACTACAACAACAACAGACAGTGTGGTAAGAACACCAAACCCGGATCTCAAGGAGGAACCTAGGAGATCACTCAAAAATTCGAGCAAAAGCACTACTTAAGTAACAACATACATGGAATGTATCAAGAGATACAATAAAGGCAGTCGACTGAACGACTTCCAACAAGGATGGGATAAGACTCCCAGATGGATCACTAAGAATACCAGTAATAAACATTCTTCAATGAAGATGTTGGAAAACCCAGAAAACAAGGGTAAAAGATAATAAACGTAAGTTACGACCTACTGAGGATTAAAGACGTACAACCTTGGAAAAGGAAAGCTCAGAGGACTACCCCCACAGAGCGGGCATAGTCGAGCCGAACAAACTGAAGAATGACAGTTAATACTGTTGGTAACTCATTAACACCCAAGTATGATTGATCATCAACGGGTGGCGTAGTCAACGGAAGTTGAACGAAGCGTTGAGATAGAAGTATAAGATGCCAGGATGATATCCAACTTGGACACCGTAAGGCAAACGCCTAATACGAACTTATCCTTAATTGCCAAAAGACATAAGTCTAGTAAAATGACAGTATTGTCAAAGACATTAAGTAACCTCAGATCACCTGAAAACTTCCATAGCAGGAAGCAGGATGTAACAACTTACCATAAAACCCGATACCACATTTAGTATGTAACCTATGATTGATGGTGTTCCAAGGGACCAGAAGTTTATGAGGATAACCTACAGATGAGTAAGAGTACAAATAATGAACTGAGACATTAAGCATTAAGAGCCTACGAGCAAGGATGTTAACCACATCAGAGCCCGAGGCGCAGTAAGTTATAAGAGAGCTTGTTTAAGCCACGAAGGGACTACAATTTGTAGATATGAACGGTTACCAAACCTATAACTTAGATTGTGAAGAACATTACCAAGAAAGGGTACCAATGAGAATATTGAGATAATGCTAAGGACAGGAGCGGAGAACGAACCATGCCTTTTAGGGTGGGGATACTTCTCCTTGTTGTGAGGCCATGAGTGGGAATGAACCCCTCAAAAAGGGCTTTCACTTATTAGAGATGAAATACACTTTATTTAGAAAATGGAAACTATGAACCTTGAGATTTCCTTGAAATATATCAGATACACTTGAGTAATAAGGAAGGTTGCACAGATAGACCCCATATCCAACACCCAGGATGTAAGAATTAGTAATGGCCAGAGATAAACATTGTGACTGCACATTATGGCACGTCAATTAATCAATGCTCAGAAGAGCTTGTGATTCAGTGGATGACTTCTTCGGTAACCAGTTAAACTACATGGTAGATAACATCACTAAGGATGAAAGAAAGCGAAAGAAATTAGCCTACTCACGAATATGAGATTGGAGCATAACATCTTCATATCAAGAGTCAACTATTTTACAACACGGTACGACACCCGCCAATACCGGAATGAGAGAACTCCCAGTGTGTTTACACCAAGAAGGGATTGAGTATAAGGTAAGGCATTAGAACAAGTGAATAAGAGGTTGCACCATTAATGGGCAACATGGTAAAGGCCAACTACCACGGTAGTAGTGGTCGTGAGTACAATAGTTAGATAAGTGGATTAAGTCATGGTGCGCGGTAAGGCGACCATTATGTATGAGCCGTCAAATATTGACACTGAGGCAATCAGATTTATGAGTTAAGACCAGCATAAGTAAGAAAATAAGATGGTAGACGAACTGAGCATTGAGGCCAGTAGTCTGGACCTGGTTGGGTAAGATTACACAGGAAGCACACAACCCATTCCTTAAGGAACTGGAAGTGCTTTCCTAGTAGAATGAATATGAGAAAGAAGATAAGAGGCTCTATGGAAAGAGACCTAAGCTACTAAGAAATAGAATCAGTACGGAATACAGAAAGGAGCTGGAGCATACCATACCCAAGAACACAGTAAATGGACTTCCCTTGATTAACTACAAGAAGAACAATAAATGTTATTATGGAACGATGAAAGAGGAGATCGACAACAGAATACTTCATAATTAGCAATAGCTAAACGTGTGACGGACACTATGAGTTTACTAAAACGAGACGTGGTACGACTGCACCCCACAGGGGCTTGCGGGCCTAACATGCTCATTTATGAGTTAGTTGGGTAAGTAGTAATGTACCGGTAAGGTACCCCATGCATGTAGACGAGTAGTGTAAGGAACACGGGAAGTAGTCGACTCCGTACCACCGACAACGACACAGATCAGACAAGAGCAGCTACTACCACAAACAGTCGAGGAGAAGAATTCAGTTGAACCAGCAACACAGAGGAACCAGAGAACAGATAATTAAGGACTATGAAGTGCGAAGAGCACAGATTGTTAAGTACAGACATTGGACATGTCTTAAGATGTAAGGGATTAAGACTGTAAGGCGCGATATGCACTAAACAGTAGTTTCAGACTAAGAATCATCCTCAGACCAAAGGTCAGTTGGAGAGAACAACTTAGACATTCGAGAAAACACTAAGAGTATGAACATTAGATCTCCAGGGAGACTGGATAGACGAGCTACAACTCATCAAGGCCGTGTATATATAAAGATAACACGTGACCATTGAGGGACCTTTAGTGCTAAACCATAAGCACGCAAGAGAAAGATATCCGATACTGTAAAAAGGATAAGAGGGGCAAATAAACCTAAAACTATCAGAGTCGTGCAGCGGAAGCTAGCAGATCACTACCTTTGAGATTAGACCAAACTAAGTTAAGGAAACGGTATAGGTACCGTTAAGAATCCTCGATACAGAGACTAAGTCATTTCTGATCGAATTATAAGTAAGATAGATGATGTGGAAGCTAGAATGCTCGTGAGAATTAGACATCTTGAACTTATGTTCAAAGATCATGTAATGTTGATTACGTGGGCGTAATCCATTTTAAGGGGGGTAGAGCGAAAACCGCTTAGCGTATGTTTGGGTACTGAGTACATAAACTACGGTGTGCATAGCACAAAATAATTTGAGAATATATTTTACATAAACATTTTGAGATAAATCATGGTTATTGCACACGGAAGATGTGAATATCATACATATTAAGTACTTATCTTGTTAACTCCGGTGTGAGTACAAGTTAAGAGAATTAAGGAAGAAGAATAAGGAGATTTAAGAATAAGGAATATATGAGGTATGAGTCGATATGAGACTATGTGTGAGATAAGAATAAGATAACACTATGGGATACTGTTCGATATGAATATAAGGAAGAAGATAGTAATGCTATGAGATATAAGATGGTGAGAATTGGTATGAGACGGTTATAGAACTTAGTAGGAATTTAGATCTTGAGGTAATTACTAAGAGATGAATCGGGAATGTTTGATGGACGGAGTCCACACTTTGGAGATGTATTGATTATGATTAGAAGAACTAAAAGATAGAAAATTGGACATGAGGAATTTTGGATGTTTGAAAATGACATGGGAGGTGGAACTTGATTTTCTAGGGATCAAGGGAAACCGAACACAAATTGGGGTGGAAGGATAGTTCTACACTGATGCTGATCACATCAGGGTTGGATGATTCCTGAAACTCCCTACCAGTGGTCACAATTAAATCACACTAAGAATAGAGGCCTTAAGATAAAATGAAATTGGAGTTGCTTGTATTTTAATTAGAGGAATTATTCCTCACATGACCTCGTAAAAAGGATTACCTTTTTACTGAGTCTCGCCCATGAAGTCGAGGACGCACGAGCCTTTGTCTTCGGACCGGTGACATGGGGAGAGCAGCGTGTTTTGTATTCTGGCCCATGGTGACGAGGACGAATGAGTCATTGTCTACGGACCGGTGACATGGGAGAATACGTTGGAAGTTATGTGAATGTTTAATCATCAAAAAGGAACAAAAAGAATTTTGAGTGCTATACATGCGTAAGCATATTGTGTGATATTTAAGTATAAGAATATGGCGGATCTAATGACCCAATGAGATTAAGTATACATAAGTATGATCTATATGATCTGAGGAATGAGGTAAGACATGTACTCTAATAAGATAAGATGCATGGGAACTTTGGGGACAAAGTTCTTTTAAGGGGGGTAGATTGAAATACCCAAACCTAAGTATGCTAAGTAAACATCAAATTATGATGTAGTAAGGCTAGAATATGCTTTAGAAAGATTGGTAGACAATTTAAACCAAGGAAAACACAAGAAAATGCCTTAAGGGCAATTAGGGCAAAAATGTGCTCTAAGCTTGGAGGGACTTGGGTGAGTACCCAAATATCATGGTAAGACCTTAGTAATATTCTAATGGTCATTTTAAATCAATTAGCAAAGAAAACCAAGCTTGAAAACAAGTTAAAACACAAAATGTGCTTTAAGAAGTCTTAAAGCACATTTTTGAGAAATTGTCTTAGAATTGAGTTTTGAGTGGCTAAATGTCCATCATTACTCTTTAATCAACATGTGTACTAATTAGTATCACATTAGGAAGTCTAAATCAATGGGAAATCAAAAATTTCAGAAATATGTGCACTGATTAGTGAATAGTGCCAAATAGTGACTAGTTTAAGTTTTAATCAACTTAAGTCAATTAGTTGGTCAACAAAGACCAAAAGTATCTTATTATTAAAGGGGGGAACGGTTTTGAAGTGGTGACTCACCACATGTGCTAGTAAGTAAGGAAAGAGGTGGGAAAGTGAGTAAATTCACTATTTGCTTTTAAATGACAAATATCTTTTATACCTTCTCTCTCTCCTCTCTTCTTCATTTCCCACCTTCACCATCGGTTTTACTACCTATTCCCTTCTCCCAAACCGTGAGAGCTCCATCCATGGTGCCTCCACCTTCAATTGCTCACCAAATGTTCATCTTTGCTCTAAATCGAAAAGTAAGCATAGATTTCTCTTAGTTAGATCAAGGCCTTCATTCCTATCTTTTCAAATCCTTCAAAGCTCAAGTTTGGTGCCATGAGAAAACTCCATTGATGGAGGAAAATCAAGTTTGAAGAGCTCATTAGCTTCTCCATTCTCTTAAGGTAAAGAAAATGTAAGAAAAACCATGTTTCCATCATTTCTTCTACATGGCCGAAAATTCCTTCTCATGGGGCTATGTTTTTATGCCTTGTTCTAGCTTGATTTATTCACCAAGGACTAGTGGAGGTCCTATTTCATTCAATTCCAAAGTCTACTTTGAGACTTCAAAGGTAATCATCCACTTTTATGCCTTAGAACACATTTCTAACCTAGGTTTTTATTCCTTGAGGTTAGTGTATTGTTTAGTACTCATATGAGTCATTGAATATTGATTAGAGCATTGGCAAGGGAAGTTTAAGTGGTGGCCGAGATCTATGCAAGAAGAAGGTCTAAGGAGGAGATTAAGATAAGCTTGAGAAAACAAGGTAAAATGCTTACCTAATGGTGGTTTAAGATTAAGGAATGAGTTTTAGATAAGTACCAATGTGGCTTAGAGCTTACATTGTGTATTGGGTTATATAACCTAAGAAAAAGAACTTAAACAAGCTTATGAACTTGTGATAAAGGAGCTAATGAGAATGAGTTAGTAATATAAGTTTAAGGTGGATTTTAAGAGCATTATAACTACTATGAGATTTATGAGTGTATTTGCAGGTTGAAAGCTTATACATGTGGGAAATTCAGTGTTTAAGTTTAAGTCATTTAAGGGCCTAAGAGCCATGTCATTTAAGAGCCTTAGTGCTATGCAATTTAAGATTATTGCACTATATTGAGTTATTAAGAATGAGTTGATTTGGATGAGGAAATGTGATGAGAAAGGACTTGGTGTGTGTGAGATTATTGTGTGAGAAAAACAATGCATTTGGGCATGAGAATATACTAGAGGAGCTATGGCGAAATTTGAGTAGAAAATAAGTGTTTAGGTGAAGGTGGTGAATTAATATGACCTAGGATTTACTAGGAGTCATTAGGAAGAATTTGAGTGGAAATGAGTTAACTAAGGAGTTCTTGAGGATGAGAATGACCTAGAATGGTCTATGAGGAAGTTAGAGTTTAGATGGGTGTATCGAACACACCAAAGTCATGGTATGAGGAGTTGTAAGACTTGTGCAAGAATCTGGAAGAGAAAGGTGTGGGAGAATGTTGTCAAATGTCAAGGAAAGTGACTGGGAATGTAAAGAGAGTATGATCATGAGAATGGTGAATAAGATGCATAAAAGAGGTGGGAATTTAAGGAGGGTGTTACATGGTCAGGGTAAATGAAGAACCATGTTAAGGTGTTAAGGTAATGGAAAGCAATGTATAAGTAAGCTCAAGAGTTTAGGAGTGTTGAGTAACAAATAAAAAGAAGAGAAATTGTGCATGGACATGCAAGATGACCTTGGAAGGATTGAGCAAAGCAAAGATGTAATGTAGTGATGTTAAGGAGGAACTATATGGGTTGAAAAGAAACACTTGGGTTGGTGAAGTTTTGGTAAAGATACAAGTTGGTAATGTAAGGAATTATATGATAAGTGTTAGGAGTGTTTGTAAGAATTGAGCAAATGTTTGAGAAGGTCTTTGGAAGTGTTTTAATGAGTTTGGTGGAGGTATAAGGTGTGTTTGATGTGCCAAATGATGTTAGAACACATTAGGAGGCTTGAGGAAAAATTTGGAGAAAGTTTGACAATGTATGAGAAGTTTCTGCAGCCGACCTACCTAGGGGACCGACCCCAGTCTGTGTCGGTCGGGCTGAAACTGTGAAGTTGGATGTTCTCTGCAGCCGACCTACCCAGGGGGGGTCGGTCGGTGGGTCGGTCGGACCATAAAAAAAAAAAAAAAGAAACCCTAAGAGAGTTTAGTGGTATTAATGGTACCCCATTAAGGGGGCAATGATGATTAGAGGCATAAAGACCTAAGGGATTAAGTTAAGAATAACTTAAAGTTTAAGATTAAGTTTGTAAGATTAAGTTGTAAGACTTAAGAGGTGTTAGGTGGGGATCATTAAGAGTTAAGTAAGTTGAATTAAGTTAAGTGATTAACAACCTAAAACTGAATGAATGTTTTAGGACTTGGGAGTTGGACTCCGGAAGAGAGTAAGCAGCCGAACGACCAACGGTGAACGGTACAGTTCTTCTTGTGACCTGCTTGCTAACGAGGTGTCCCTCGGCTTGTGTGCTATCTGTTTTGTGTGCTCACTAAACAAGATAAAGCATGCAACCGGAACATATATATATTATTGTATGTTGTGTTGATGTTGATGTTTGAAACTAACACAACATACCGTGAGAATTACTAACCAATGTTAGTAAGGAATTGAGTGAGACTAAGGAACGCCCCCTAATGAGGGACGATATGAACGAAAGAGGTTAACCAACAAACATGGTCTTGAGACTATTACAACTGGAACTTGAGTGAGGAAACCCGGGACCGATCTCGGTCATGCATGCTAAGGAAAAGGGGGACGGTATCTGAATCAGATCCGCCCTCCGCTTAAGGACTTGTCTTCGGACTTGTAGCCTAGGGCCGGTTGCCGGCTCAGCTACGCTGGATTCCCGTCCAGGGTAGGTGGCATTAAGATGGTGCGGTGGGATCACCTAAATCCCAGGTTTGGACTTAGGCTACAACCATTCCCCTCCAGGAACGGTTTGTATTCTGAGAATAAGTTAAGATTAAGATAAGTTACAATCATTCCTTTTAAAGGATGATTTGTATTATTAAGATTAAGATTAAGTTAAGATTAAGATAAGTTACAATCATTCCTTTTAAAGAATGATTTGTATTATTAAGATTAAGGTAAGGTTAAGGTAAGTTGCAACCATTCCTTTTTAGAGGATGGTTTGTATTATTAAGATTAAGATAAGCTACATCCATCCTTATAAAGGATGGTTGTTCTAAGATTAAGATAAGACTAAGATTGAGGTGAGATAAGGATGGACTAAGTTTAAGAGGGAACATACTTAAGGAGTTGAATAATTAACTCTTCTAATTAAGGGAACGCATTTAAGTCGTTCATTGTGTGTGAACTTTGATTGTTCATATCTGAGTTGTGTTACTGCACCTTCTATTATGTTGTGCATCTAATCAACCTCCATGCTATCGCAATTAGTCGTCGTAGCCACGTTAGCTTGGGGGCCATGAGGGATCGTACCAGCATTCGTGTTGACCCCCTTTGGGGGCTGTTTTTACTACACAGGTACAACAGGAAGTGGCCGTCGCGAGAGTAAGAAGAGGATACAAGTGTTAAGGGTTAAGAGTGGCCTACGAGTTGTGCATGTACACGTTATGGCAATTTGAATTAGTAAGATGTATAGGATGTGAGGGGGTTGTAAGAAGGACATGTAAATGTTTAAGGTTGTTGCACTAACGTTCGGTATATCCTGTAGTCAGACCGTGGCAAGGTCCTGGATTGTAAAGAATTCCGCTGTGACATGTATATATATATGCTGTTAAGTTGCGAGACCACAATTGGATTGAGTTGGGGTGTTACAAGTTTGGTGAAGATTTAACAATTTTTGGACTTGTTCTGGTGGCGTCCGACCCAGGGGTCCGACCCAAGTTTGGGTCGGATGGCCTCTGTAAGACGCCAGTGAAGGGTTCTGGAACGGTCCGACCCAGAGGACTTGGGTCGGACATGGGTCGGACGGAGGAGTTTAAAAAGACGGAAGGATTTCTGGAATGGTCCGACCCAGATGGTTGAGTCGGACATGGGTCGGACAAGTGGAGTTTTTCAAACCCGAAAGTTTCTGGAAGGGTCCGACCCAGTTGGTGGGTCGGACGGTGGGTCGGACGACCCTTAAGACTTTAAAAAAAAAGAAACCCTAAGAGAGTTTAGTGGTATTAAGGGTACCCCATTGAGGAGGCAAATTACTAGAGGCATAAAGACCTTGGGGATTAAGTTAAGTATAAGCTTAAAAGTTTAAGGTTAAGTTTGTAAGATTAAGTTGTAAGACTTAAAAGGTGTTAGGTGGGGATCATTAAGGGTTAAGTAAGTTAAGTAAGATAAGTAAGTTGAATTGAGTTAAGTGATTAACAACCTAAAACTGAATGAATGTTTTAGGACTTGGAAATTGGACTCTGGAAGAGATTAAGCAACCGAACGACCAACGGTGAACGGTACAGTTCTTCTTGTGACCTGCTTGCTAACGAGGTGTCCCTTGGCTTGTGTGCTATTTGTTTTTGTGTGCTCACTAAACAAGATAAAGCATGCAACCGGAATATTATGTTTATTGTATTATTGTGTGATGTTTGAAATCTAACACAACATACCGTGAGAACTTACTAACCAACGTTTAGTAAGGAATTGAGTGAGACTAAGGAACGCTCCCTAATATTAGTTTGTTATAAACCGACAGAGGTTACCAAACAAACAATGTCTTGAGACTTCTACTAACTGGAACTTAAGGGGGGAGTGAGGAACCCGGGACTGACTCCGGTCATGCATGGTAAGGAAAAAGGGGGTCGGTATCTATAGTAGATCCGACTTCTGATTAAGGACTTGTCTTCGGACTTGTTGCCTAGGGTAGGTTGCCGGCTCAGCTACGTTGGACATACAGCCCAAGGTAGGTGGCATTAAGATGGTGCGGTAGGATCACCTAAATCCTAAATTATAAGATAAGTTGTTTATTCAACCAATGGAGTTAATAGCTCATTGGCTAGGGTTGCTTTTGACCCGACAAAAATAAACATTGAGATAAGATACAATCATTTCTATTTAAAAGAGTGGTTTGTATTCTAAGATTAAGATAAGGTTGAGATAAGTTGCAACCATTCCTTTTAAAGGATGGTTTGCATTATAAGACTGAGATAAGCTACATCCATTCCTTTTAAAGGATGGTTGTTTTCTGAGATTAAGATAAGACAAGATCTAGGTAAGATGAGGATGGACTAAGATTAAGAGGAAATGTAACTTAAGGAGTTAAATAATTAACTCTCTAATTAAGGGAACACATTTAAGTCGTTCATTGTGTGTGAACTTTGATTGTTCATATTTGGTTTATTGTTTACTGCACTTTCTATTATGTTGTGCATCTAATCAACCTCCATGCTATCGACAATTAGTCGTCGTAGCCACGTTAGCTTGGGGGCCATGAGAGGATCGTACCAGCATTCGTGCTGACCCCCTTTGGGGGCTGTTTTTACTACACAGGTAAACGTCAGGAGGCGGCCGTCGCGAGAGAAAGATGAGGTACAAGTGTTATGGGTTAAGTATGGCCTACGAGTTGTGCATGTACACTCGTATGGCAATTTGAGTTAGTGAGATGTATAGGATGTGAGGGGATTGTAGAAGGTTATGTATTGGTTAAGATTTGTTGTACTAATGTTCGGTATATTATGTAGTCAGACCGTGGCAAGGTCCTGGAATGTATTTAAATCCGCTGCAGAGTTTATATATATGATGATAAGATTGTGATAACCACGATTGGACCGAGTTGGGGTGTTACATTCATATTCATTCCAAGAGTTACTAATGGATGAACACAATTGAATAAAGAAAGTAAAAGGAACTGGAAGGTCTTTATTTATTTCACAAAATTGAAGAAACTAAAAGAAACCATCAATGGACAGCCGGAAAGTCTTGATATTGACTATAAATAAGGAAGGCTTTGGAAGAGAAAGGCATCCATCAAGCACACAACCATTCACAGCATCAGCTCTTCTCTTTATTCACACCGACAATCCTAACTGAAGAAGAGGATTTATGATCCAAATTTGTTCATCTTCTCAACCTTTTTGCTGACGAATTTGAAGATCGACACACAGATGAATTCTAATCTCTCTTCTTGTGTTTGTTCTTTAATTATGTTAGGCTAAAGGATTAAATCTTGGGTGATACGGGATTCGCATTTGGACTAATATCATGATTATTTTACCGGTTGATTGGGATATTTATTTGGATTGTTCAGGTTGTTGTTTTTATTTACGCTATAAAAGCTGCAGATTTTATTATTAGCTTTACGAATTTCTGTCAGGATCTGACCTGTGAGTGATAGAAAGGTCTTAGCAACCTGATAATATGTGGAAAAATTGATTAGATTAATTAATTGGACCTTTAGATGCAAAGAACAATTCTCACGCTTAATCATTTTATTTGATGACATTAGTTCGTGATTCGGCCCAATGTGTTACGGATAGAAGAGCTCAATTTGACTAGGATTTAGTCTTAAAGAGACAAAAAGAATTTGCCAATCCAAGTCTCGATTAACCGGTGATTTATAGAATCTGGCTAACAAAGAATTCGCCTGAACCCAAGGTTCCGCTTCATTCATCTTTTTACTGATAAGTGTCCAAATGAGCATGATTTATAGGTGTATTTCATATATAATATTAACACTTTTCTTGCTCATTTCTCCACTTCGGTTAGTTTTCCTCTAGTTTATGTTTTATTATTATCTCACAAATTTATTGGTTTAACATGAGGAAAACCAAGCTGGAAGTAAAGTAGACGAAGAGACGAACACGTAGACGCAAACGGCTCGAGAAACGGACTCCAAACGAAGAATCTAGAGCTCGGAGAAGAAATAGCCTGTACATCATGAAAACATGCGGACGTGAGACAGCTTTGTACATCATGAAAACATGCGGACGTGAGACAGCTTGTACATCATGATAACAGGCGGACGTGAGACAGCTTGTACATCATGATAACAGGCGGACAAGGAATACATGCTTCTTCCGCTTGTTATCAAGCGGACACCACAGCCACTAGAGAGTACCGCCTCAAAACTGGCGGACAAGAGAGGCATGCAACCGCCTCAGGACTGGCGGACAAGAGAGTGGGCAACCGCCCAAATAGTGGCGGACGTGAGATAGGCAACCGCCTACAAAGGGGCGGTCAAGGAGGCGGACAAGGACACAAGTGACCGCCTGATTGCATGCGGACAGGAGGCGGTTGTGACTAATTATCAGTCGCGACCAGTTTCTTCTTCGCCCGTCGTCGTCTGCAACTTACCTTCACCGACTGTCTGCAACTCGCCCACTCGTCCACTGTCTGCGCCTACCTTAATTCACGCCTGTGTTCAGCTGTTTGTCCCCTGCAATAAATGAGCAATCAGTGAAATCAATTTGCCGCCTCAATCATTTCCTCAACTTGCACGCGTCTGTTAAACTCCTCTGCTGCTTCTTCCTTTCCCTATATAAACGCACGCAACTTCACCACAAAAATCATTCAATCCATCCACGACCCAACACCACAAACCTCACGCCATCTCATTTCTCTTCTCCCGCCTTCTCCGTTTTATTTATTTCCACATTCCACAACATCCACCTCTAGCCCAACGTACACAAAATAGCAGAGCGAGATGGAGTCATTACGGATGATTTCTATTACTCTTGTCTCTGTTTATCTATTTAATATGTTAGGCTAGTTTACGTACGCTCTGGGAATGGTTATTTTGTATTTGTATTAATTGTGCTATATTCTTACTGGTTTAATTTATATACAGTTTGTTACGCTTAAAGGTTATCACCCACCTTTTTAATAAATGTCATGAGTTTATTAAATTGCTTTACTAAGTCTATTTTGATCAGACCAGGTGATAAATAGACAGGTTAATTAAGCCGTAAAACTGGAGGAAACTTGTTATGATTTAATAAGTTAGTATTCAGTTGCAAATGTAATTCCTCAATACTCCTCTGCCGTTTGTAGGCTTTTGCTTGAGTTTTCATCGGACCTTGCATTACAGGTGAACGAGTTCTTATGAGTTTTCATCGGACCTTAAGAAAATAACAGGAACCTTGCCAAATTATTAAACCAGTAGAGATAGCTTAATTATGCAGATTATAATAACCTGACCCAGAGTTCCATTTTATTTATCTGTCAACTTAGTTTATTTTATTCTTTCTTTTTATTTATTTTACAAGTCAATTAATCCCCCCTCTTGTGACACGCTTAGGTACTATTATATTTATATTAGTCCCACGGTTCGACATCCGGTTGCTTACATTTTCACTATACTACTGCGACCGGGATTTGTTTGCAGCCCGACGTTTATTTTGAGTTTTAATTTCTTTTCTTTTATTTTACACCAGTTTAACCACTCACTTTATAACGTCTGCATTTACACACTTTTATTTAATTTCCTCGTTTGCTACTTTTAGTTTAAAAACCAAAACAAACGACAACCCTCTTAATTTGCTATTTTCCAGGATTCGATACTAAGTCCCTATGGATTCGACCCCGGTAGCTTCTATTTCACTACACTTTTGCCCGGGATTTATTTTTGCAACCCGTGGGCATTTTAAGATTTATAGATTTTCTAGGATAATTTTCTTAGTTATTTCTATTTGTCTCCCATTTGCCTGTTTGCAAGGAAAAGTTCCTATCAGTTTCTAGGCTTGGTAGTGGGCCGATCATACAAGCAAACAAGGCTCACACAAGTTCAACATGTCCTCACTTGATGTTTTAACCAATTCGGGTATGGATCGATCCGGAGAGGTGCTTCGGGCTTGGGCCCAGGTCACCGTAAAGGAATAGGGTTTGCGCACTATTCTCTTTGGGCTTCCCCACTTTTTCACATCACCATGAGGTATGCGTCTACGGTCGGGTCTTTGAATGACCAAACAATGGGCTAGGAAAGGATACTGCAAGAGAGGTGCTAGAAGCCGAAGCTCATGTATTAAGGGGATGTGGTTAGATGACATCCTCCTTTTTCCCCCACTTATTCACATCACTTGAGAAGGTGTGAGTCACGGACAGGGGTTGCCTAATGCGGGTCCCAGGGTGAAATCGGTTTGTGTGGGCCAACGCTGTCATATGATGCAAGATTGTAGAAATTTAAATTGCGCACGAAAGTATACAAACAACGTAATAAAAGCCATAAAAAACAATTTTCGAGTTAAGCCCTTTTTCTTAAGATTAACAATTTAAAATTAAGAGTTTGTCCCCAGCGGAGTCGCCATTTTGTGAGCCTTGGTTTTCGAACCACTATCCTATGTTGATCAGGTTCATTAGGATCTGGTCGGGTTCTAGGTCCACTTATAACCTAAGATTAATAACTATGTCATAAACACTACTTATTAAACCCTAAGTTAGCTCACTAGAACCAATTAAGAGTCACCACCTAATTTTAACCTAGGTAAATCAGGAAAGGTAGAGTTCAGGTTTTCAGGGGCTTGGTATTCGACTTATTTGGGGTTAAAATAACTTTCATTACCCTTCTAGTTCGTTTTTCCTCTACTTAGATTATTTATGGCTTATTACGAGGTCGCTTTAACCTAAGTGCGCATGATTCTGATTTTTTTTGCTTTTAGCGTTTTTGACAGGAAATTAAAGTGAAAACTAAAATTACCTAAACTAGGGTTTTGGAAGTCGAAATAGGTCAAATTTATGTTTCGTATGTGGCCACATACCTAATGTTCAAAACCACGAACCCTAGTTAACCTAGTTATACTGAAAAGTTAAATTTACGAGAAAATGAAATTTTGAAAAGTTTGAGGCCACGGATAGAGTGCCCGTGGGCTCGGAACTGCTTTGCAAAAACCTTAAATTTTAAAAAATTTAAAAATCCCGCCACTATCTGAGGCTGTCCGTGGCCACGGTGTAAGCCTTAATTTTTGAACCACTACCCTTTTGCTAATTTGAGTTGATTAGGGTCTTATCGGGTTCTAAGTCCACTTATAACCTAAGCATAATAACTATGTCATAAAACATTAATTAGTAAGTCCTAAGTTAGCTCACTGGAACCTAACTAGAGTCGCCACCTAATTTTAACCTAGATCAAATTTGGAAAGGAGAGTTCGGGTTTGGGGGCTTGGTATTCGACTTATTTAGGATTCAAATTACTTTCATTACCCCTCCTAGGTCATTTCTCCTCTACTTAGGTTATTTACGGCTTTTTACGAGTTTGTTTTACCTAAGCGCGCATGTTTCTGATTTTTTTTTGTATTTTTGATATTTTTTACTGAAAATTAAAGTGGAAGTTGAAATTACCTAAACTAGGGTTTTTGAGGCAGAATTAAGTCGAATTTTGTTTCCGCTCGTGGCCACGGACCTAATGTCCGAACCCACGGACCCTAGGTAACCTAAGTGAAAATAAAAGTCGAATTTAAACGGAAACACAATTTTGAAAAATCCGGGGCCACGGACAAGGCGTCCGTGGGCACGGACATAAGTTGAAAAACCATAAATTTGGAAAAATAAAATTGTCCCGCCACCTTCCGAAGGCGTCCGGTCTTTCGGACAGGGCGTCCGGGACCCCAAATGTAGCGTCCGTGGGTGCAGACCGCCCTTGGACGGCGGTGTTTAGGCGGTTCTTGGGGGTGTCTTTGGCTCAAAATTTATGGGTAGGTATCCTGAAAGATTATAAACATGTTAGTGATTCAAAGAAAACAATTTGAGTTCGTATTTAAGACGAAACTTAGTAAACAAGTAAGAAGGTAGAAACACAAACAAACCTTAATTCAGAAGCAACGAAAAGTCAATTCGATTAGAAATTTCAACCAGAAGTGTATTGAGATCAGGGGAGTTAGAAATTTTGGTTTCTAACCTGTTTTGGTTTCGATTACTTGTTGCTCCTTCACGTCGGGAATCTCCGAAAGCTTCGTTGGTGGCTGATCCGGTTCAATTTCGACCTGAGCTTCTGGACCCTTCTTCCTTATGTTTCTTAAGTCGTTGTGCTTCTGTGTTTGTGGTGGTTTGGTGTTTGGAAGTCTGATGAGGAAAGAAAGATTGGGTTTTTAGTGGTTTCGGGGTGATTTCAGCAAGTTTCGGTATTGATTTGAGGCTTGGGAGTGCAAAATCGTGGGGAGAAGGTTGACGGCTGTGTTTTCTGACTTTTGGAATGTTCTCCTATGCCCTAGGTCATTTTTTAGGAGGTCCTTTTATAGAAAAGGCAAGGCCAAGTTGATAGAACAAAATTTTTATCTAAAACCCTGATTTATGCTCTAAGAGAATTCGATTTTTTAAAATATGCTACAGGTCGATATTGATATTTTAACCAAGGATAAAATAATATTTTTAGGAAATTTGAGAGTTATAATCAGGACCGATTAGATGAAAAATGTTACAATCCGGAACCTCTCATAATTCATAACTTACGATTGGAAATTCGAAATTACGAAATTCCAACGGGGTTAATCTCTAAAACTCGTCTTCCATCCTGTGTTAAAGTTTCATGACATCTGGAATTGATTTGGGTACTTTCCAAAGGAGAGAGAAAGTTATAGGAATATTTGAATTTCTCTTTCAATTTTTGGGCTAAGGTTCCAAATCAAATATTTCAGGTTTATGACTGTACGTAGTCATTATAACCATGTGACAATTTTATTTTAATATTTGGAAACCTTTTTATTTCTATTTTGAGGCTATTCCATGTGTTAATTAGCTTATAATATAAATGAAAAGCTAAATTTCCTAAATAAATATCATCTAGGAAATAAGAGATGCCTTTCATAATGACTATGGTATTTAGAGATGGTGAACAAGTCATATGATAATAGAAAGTCCCGAGATTCTCCTTCGAAAATCCCGCCTTGGGGCATTTTGACCGTTTTTTCCCTTGTCTTCGTATTTGTGCGCTTGAGCCCTTTCTTGAGGGTCAAAATTTTGGGTATAACATATTGCTCCCCGTCAACTAGGCTTTGTAATGGAAATGAAAAGGCTAGTTAATGCTTGAGTGACACCCAAAAATTTTGCCCGATCCTGAGGAATGAACTCCCCGTCTTGGATTTCTGCTGAAAGTCTGTTGATTGCGCTGAGCTATTCTGAGGCGCTAGCTACCTAAAAGAGAAGTCTAGATGTGCTGGGCTATTATGAGGCGCCAACTACCTAAAAGGATATAATGCTGCCGAGCAATTCTCAGGCGCTGACTACCTATAATGAATGAAATGATGTCAAGCTATTCTAAGGCGTTGACTACCTAAAGTGAGTGAAATGGTGTCAAGCTATTTTAAGGCGTTTACTACCAAAAACTTAATGAAATGATGTCAATATATTCTGAGGAGTTGACTACCTAAAAGTGAATGAAATCATGTTAAGCTATTCTAAGGCGTTGACTACCTAAAAGTGCATGAAATGATGTCAATCTATTCTAAGGCGTTGACTACCTAAAAGTGAATGAAATGATGTCAATCTATTCTAAGGCGTTGACTACCTAAAATGAAAGAAACATGCCGAGCTTTCTAAGGTGTCAGAAACCTGTAGTGCAAATATGGATGATATGCAAGTGATATGAAGATGAAGATAATATGGGGATGATATGCTAATGATGCTCAGATGCTTCTAGGGACTGAAACCCGTTCCAATGCTCCTGGTTGTTATACTATGGGGACTTATTGCCTCTACCCACCAACTGGGGTGCTGGGATAACTTCTAGATTACCAAGGGGACTTATTGCCACTGTCCACTAGTCGTTTCTCCCTAAAATGTTGACATGAAGATGGGGACTTTTTGCCACTGCCCCGCCAACTTGGATCACGCACTGTCTCGTACTTGTCTCGCACTGATGATGATACTTGGTCTCGTACTGGTCTCGCACTGGTCTCGCACTGAAGTCTCATACTAAATGAAGATGCTAGGTCTTAAACTGAAAGTAATACTAGGTCTCGTACTAAATGAAGGAAATGTTGGATCTCGCACTGAATGAAGAAAATGCTAGGTCTCGCACTGAATGAAAATGCTAGGTCTCGCACTGATTCTGGGTCTCACACTGAATGAAAATAACGGGTCTCGAACTAAAAATGACACTAGGTCTCAAACTAAGAGTAATGCTAGGTCTCGAACTAAAAACGCTGCTAGTTCTCTTGCTAAATAATGAGTTGGAAAGATAATGGTCCTATGCAAGAGAATGAGTTGGAAAGATAATGGTCTCATGCAAAAGAATGAGTTGGAAAGATAATGGTCTCGTGCAAAAGAATGAGTTGGAAAGATAATAGTCTCGTGCAAATGAATGTGGTGAAAACCGATTGTGAAAATGCCAAACGTGGCAACGGTGTGGTGTGTGCAAAAATTGTAAAATGAAATCAAAGTGTTTGAATAAAAATTGCCCAAAACAAGAAACTGCTGAAAAGGGGGCCAAACATGTCAATGTTTGAGGAAAATTTTCTTTAATGATAAGGAAAGTGAAATTATCATTTCCTGACTAAAGACTGCTGATCTGCAATTTGTTTCTTCGAAGATGAACATGTCGTTGGTGTGAATGTGTGATGTCTTTTGTGGGGGTTTGAGGCCCTTAAGTGGTGGTTATGGATTATGATGAGCCTGTGGTGTATGATGTAGAGGTAAGGCTTATGACCAGCTTACGGTGTATGATGTAGAGGTAAGGGCTTATGTGGGCCTGTGGTGTATTGGTGTTGGTGGTGCTTAAGCTTTGGGTTCCAATTGGTGTCGTCATAGCCATTGTTGGAACCAAAAATTGCCCCCAGTATTTTCTTTTAAGACAATCTGAGCTAGAGTTCATGGCAATCGGTCATAACGTTCGATTGCCCCCAATATTTTCTTTGATTAAACATGCGAACAAGTCTCATCCTCACAGGGTCAAGGCTTATGTCTTGATGTGGTGCTTCCTAACCTACACTCGTCGTGTTTGGTGTTTACACTCGTTTCTTGCCTACTGTCATAACTTCTAGACCATTGAATTTAATATTTGTTGGATTTACGCATTCGATCTGTTACTTTCACGTGATTAGATGCACAACTACCAAGTCGGAAGTCTTTTAAGCTTATAACATGGCCATGGGGTGTGATGAAAGACAACGGGACCATGGAGGGATATTTGGGGTAGTAGAGCTTTTAAGGTGACCGAAGCTGCCACATGCACCGTCTCTCGGATTTACTTTTCCTTTAAAGCCGTAGTATTTGAACTTTTGGGATCAAACAAGCGCATCAAGAAATCAAGCAAAATGATAATCAACAGAATCAAGCTGCTCTTAGCTGTCAGTTTTCCCAAACAGTGAAAAAGAATGGTTTTATTAAAGGCATGGAGAATTTTGATTGTAAAAACTAAACTCGGTATTGCTCGGGACCTTCCACTAATTTCATTCCTTTTTCCATTATCATTTAGATGACAAGGGGTGTGAAGTAATGCCTTGTTCCGCAATACCTTTCAACACCACGTACTCATGATCAAAATGACAATTCACCTTTTCGCATGCAAAAACTTTTCTTCCTTTAGGAATTTAACAACAAATGATTTTATGGTTAATTTCCTGATTATTCTGTCACTCGGACTTTTCTCTTTATCCCTGTAACGGTGTTGGGCCAACTATCCCAGATCCTGGGATCTTAGGTAAATAGGTGATAAAGCACCTCGTGGGCTTAATAACCAGATAAACGAGGCCTGTTTTGTTTCAAAGTTCATGATCAGAGGAGTACCTTGTCTTATCATTCATTTTAAGCATTTGTATCATTCCCAAGTTCACCGGGCTAAACCGGTTAGCTTCCACAATTAGCTAAACCACCAGTGTTAACAAAATACTTGATGATTGAAGAAAAACAATACAATCAGACAGCTTTGAGCAACAAAATTCTTGAGGTTATCATCAGGCTTAGTTTTCTAAATATTCACAAGGACTATCACCCAAAAATTTAACTTTTATTGGCATTTGTGCTATCATCGTCCGAGAGCCGGGCTTTTTGTTTCCTTTGGTCACCGGGTCAAATATTCATCACGGGTTGGCTCATTTTGTAGAGCTTATAATATCCAAAAGAGATATATGAAAGGCTCAGCAGGGGTGCCTAGGGTTTAATGTCAAGGTTTACAAGCTTTTGGCTTTGTGGTGTTGTACCTAGGTGCTTCGTCATTCCTGGTAGTTGTATATCTATTCTTTGTTACTTTTCACAGATCTAAGTGTAAATCTACAAATTATCTCCTTCGGTCAGAGTTATGTCGTTTACCTTACCTTTGAATGTGGTCTCACCAAAGTCGTGTAAAAGTGATACGCTCGTTCACTCATGGTTTAACCGCTCAAGACACTCTCGCCAATTTTTCACTCAAAGACTTGTTCATCCGTTTAAATGAAAGATTAAAGACGACGAACCTAAACTCAGATTGCCCCCAGTATTGATTTGGGGTTTATGACAACAATTTTAACAAGTGTGTACTTGGAACCGCTTTGTGAGTTGCTTGGATGTTCTGTATTAAGCTGTGGTGTTTGGACGGACATGTTCACCCTTTAGAAACAAAAGACAAGGACCTAATGTCCGAAAATGAGTATTTCGTGATCCCCTTTTTTTTACAAGACGTGAATGTTCATCATTTTTTTAAATGAATGCACAAAAATTATGAAAATGGAATTATGCTCTTATTCATGAATGAAAATATAACTTTAGAAATTACAAACTTAGAAAAACTACCAAAAATGATTAAGCAAATCAACTACTACAAACTTGAAAGACAACTAATCAAGAACAGAAACTTAACGGAGAGAATAAGATATCAATCTCTAATGACGCTGAATTGTCTGGTGCCAACGTATTGAACACTCAAGCTCTCGACCGTCGGGATGCCATTGAGATGAGTGTGATCGTCTTCCTTCTGAACCTGGAGTAGGCTTTGTGAAACGTCTGAACTAGGAATGCCTATGAGTTATGTATGAGGTACCTGGGCCTAAATCTTTCCCCAAACTGAGAGTGAGGTGGATGGGCTAGAGTGATTCCTAGACTATAATGGATGTGTGGGCCTGAGTACCCTTAATCTGGAAGTGAATAATATGGGCTGAAGGGAGCTACATGGTATGTGAATGGGCCACCGGGCCGAGAGAGAAACATTGAAGTCTAAGATTTGTTTGATGTTCTGAAACTCGCAAGTGCTCGTGATGCGTCCCCGACGTGTCGTGGACGTATCGTGGACTCTAATAAAACTTGATAGACGAGAGGCAACTATTAAACTGGAAAACACATTTCGATTGAGAATTTACACACACACAATTCACTCAACCTCCCTTGCCCCACACACGGACTCCCGGGACAATTTCGACTTTACCCCTAAAGTCATCAACCCTCTCCTGACTATCAGCCTACGGTTCACCGACCGTTCCCCGACCTGTTGTCCTATCAAATACCCAATGTATTGATACTCTAACCCAGTCCTCACTAGCTCACCAACTCTCTAGCACTTACACACACTCCTAAGTCTTATCCACACTTACCCAGATTATCTCTATCTTTTCTCTCGTACAGGGGCCTTATCTTACAAGGAACATTAAAGCACGTATTTATACAAGTTAGTTGAGATGCAAACTAACAACCTAGGAGTTGTAGACTCTAAGAGTAGAATATTCATTCTTCATCCAACTTGATCTGGAGCCACCAGCACACGCGCTGCTTTGTGAATGGGCAAGTTGGCGGCGCGTCTCCCCAAGTGGTTGGTCACCACTTGCACACTTCAACTTGTCTGAAATTGTCTGGCACATTAACCCTCATAAATGCTCTCTTCTGAAGTATTACGGCTATGTAATGATGTTCATCAATAGCCTTTGCTTATCTTGTTATCTTGCACATTAATGAGATATACCTTGTGTCGTGTGTTTGTCATGAGCAAGTTGTTTGTGTGGTTGTGAATAATCTGAGTGAGTTTGTCGACGTTGCTAACTCTGTTTGGTCCTTGTTTGATGTCTGGTGTAAGATATATGTGATGGTGTGGTTCTTGACTGCTTGTTACACAAGGTTGCAAGCGCGCGCAATCCACAACATGTTCTCTACCAGTCGGGCACCTGTCAGCGAGAGCTCCGGAGAACTTCTAGCAAGAAGTGCTAAGCCACTCATGACTTAAGTGCACTTGTAACCTTGCGTGCTAAGCCATTTATTCACCTGTCTATCTGAAATCATGAATCTTGACAAACGCATTAGATAGACAATACAAGGTTTGCTATCATCAAAACTAAAGGATCTTGTCTTAACAATTTCCCCCTTTTTGATGATGGCAACCTATACACTTATTATGTACTTGGCAATCAAGAATTGAGAGATTCCCCCTAAGAACCCCTGAGTTTATTAAGGGTTTTTAAGAATGAAAGAATTTTAACGAATGATAGCATAAGTGACAGCTTTTATGTTATATCATAGATAAAGTTTCATTCAGATGATACATAATACAAGGACGATAGACATACTCTCACAAGTACATATACTTTTCTTTCCCCCTTTGCCATACAGCAAAATAGGGAGCAACTACACGACGTAAGATGTTGTAAAGGCCATGACACTCCATAGATTATAAACTACAAAATATGATCAAGATAATCTAGATGGAGTGACGTAGTTGGGTATCCCATTCATAATCCTCTGAGCAAGTAGGCTCTTCCTCCGAAAAGCCAGCTTTGATCCAAGAAGGTTTGGCTTTGGGTGCGGTGATCAAAGGTGATTCAGCTGTGGTTGAAAGGTCAGACTCATCAGAATCTATGAAGAACTCCATGCAATGTGGAAAACGTGATTGTGATAGAGTAATACTTGAGGTGATAGACCAAGCTGTTAGGGAGTCGGAGTCTGTTTGAACATAGCTTTGGGAGACGTATTTTTTTGGGTGTTTGGTGGTCATATACTTGCGAATGGTGGAGTGAATGGTTTGCTCATTCGAGCTGAATGAGCTTTGTGGATATTGAGCCATTACGTGAGATGATTGTGAGTGGTAAAAGGAGTTAGCAAGTTTTATAGACACTTTGGATATGCTCAACAACTAATCGGTGAGTGGTATTTAATGAGGTGCTACGTCTTGTGGGCTACGTTTGTAGGCTTTTTAGGTGTCAAGGTCAGAGTTTGGATTAGTGGAATGGATAGGACTAAATTTAATCAAGGAAGAAGCAGCCAAGACAATAAATTATTTCGTACCCATCATAAGCATTCAAGTAACAAAAATCAGTTACATTTTCATTGATGTCCAAAAGGTACTGTGAAACAGATAGTCAAAGGCAAAATAGAGCATTTGATGGAAATGAAAAATCTAGTCCTAACTCTAATTCTCACGGTTTCACTTAAGTCTCTAGTTGACAAAGAACGCCCAGGCGATGTGTGTATCTATAAAATCTATCGCTCCTTGAACCATGTGATGAACACTTGGCTCAGTGGAGACGGCCTACACAGCTGTGAGAGTGACTCTCACCCTCTTCAGAATATCTGTAGTTGAGGTATCCAGACTGGTCCCCGACATGTCGTGGACCGGTGAGAGACTTCTCTTCCTCTTGAGTGCTGATGCTCTTCCCGTTGAACGAGGTTCTGACCTTGAACCTTCACTCTTGGTTTTCTTATGGATAATCACTAACTGATCTCCCTTGGTCTTTATACCTAATTTTGACAACATCTCTGAGCAGATGTTGTCTTGAGCAGTTCGTGTACATTCATGGACCCCGTTGATTTCCACTCCACTTTCCAATAGAGCCTTGGTTACTACTCCCCCATGTACTAACCCTTGATTGACATGTCTTCTTTCATCGAGAGTAAGGAGAATCATTGCAGGAAGGACAATCTTCTCTTTGATCTTCAAAGCATAGAGTAACCTTACGTCTCTCGCGTTGACAATGTGTGTTCACTGATTTCGTGGAGTTATGTTATGGGTGAGCAAACTAAAAGTGACTCTATCAGGTATTGACATTTCAGCCGCAGGAAAGTTCTTCGATGTTGCTCCTTTGTTGAGCAAGCCTACCATTTTTCCTCCCAGATGACCAAGATCGCTCCATGATGTTTCTTTTGGGACGATCAGTCCTTCTGATTCTAAACCAAAAGTCTCGAAGACCCAAGACTTGGAGATGGTGATTTCGGTATCTTGAACTCGTGAGATGATATAGTCGTCATCTTCATCACTTTGGAGCGGTCCAAGGTGTCTCATATGTTTTTCCAGCAGCTTTGTGTAGACAGGGATAGGCTTCTGGAAGAAGTCCATCCATTGTTGGAACTCTAGTAGCTCGACGACCTCTCCTTAGCCCATCTTTTCCATCCATTCTATGTCCAACGTCTTAGGTTGGACAGGACAAGATCTATCGTTGACATTCTCAGCTTTAATCATGGTTGGCTCAAGCTCCTTGATTTTCTTAAGTCGCTTTAGAGATTGAGGAGGTTGAGACTTGACCACGGCCTTCTTAGCTTGAAGGAACTCCTCCAGTTCCTTAGTATGTGGCGAAAGAACCATCTTCTTTTTTCCTTTTGCCTCCTTTAGTTGCTCACGCTCCTTGTGCATGAGTGTGACATGTGACGGTGATTCGCTGTCGCTGTCTTCAACCTGAAGTTGTCGTTGAGGTGTTGGAGACCTATCGACGAGTGGTCCCCCCGACTCGGCGATGAGTTTTGCCTCTTCCTCAGAGTCAGCTGCTGTCTCTTGAAGTATTTCCCTTACTGAAGTGTCTTTTTGCGCTGGTTCATTGATTTAAACCTCCTCTTCTTCCAGTTGTCGTACAGCTGCCTCGATTTCAGCTGAGATAGTTGCTTCTTCATCATCAGAGAAGAGCAGTCGTCGTGTGATCTTTTCTGGAGTAGAGTGAGATTTTTGTGGTTCTGTTGGTTTTTGGGCGCGCCTAGATGCGCGAGTTAAACGACTAGTTGTGGCGGTTGAATGGCCTTTGAACTTTGATTGTTTGGCTTTTGATTTCTTTGTGGTGTCTTTGGAGGTTTTAGGTGAGGGGACAGTAGAAGACATTTTTGATTTTTCTGTAGAGGTAGGAACTTGGAGTATTTGTGGCTTGAGGAGTTATGTTTAAATAAGATGATGGAGCTTGGGAAAATAGTGGTTTAAATAGTGTACCTCGTTATGTAGAAGTTCGCCTTCGTCAGTTACCCGACGCACAAGCTGATCTTCTAGGTCTTTGGAAAGTCGAGGAGGTGGTGATTTTGTGTGTGCTTCTGTCGATCTTATGTCGGCCACTTGTTCTGAGGAAGATTCCTTGAGTGCCGCTTTGCGGGAGAGGATTTGGGTTCCATTGTTAGTCGAAGGATTTCTGGAATTTCTTGTGAACCTTTAGCTATAGAGATCTTTAGAGTTGCTGTGAGGCGAGGTTCTTTGCACTTGAATCTCGCAGGAAATTTTGTGAGAGAGAAGAGAATATGCTTTGATCGCTTAGAGAGATTAGAGAGAGTGGGGGCAATAGTGTGACAGGAGTAAAACTCCCATCACCCTTTTATAGATATCGAGTAACGGTCGGTGACCGCTCCTAGTCCGCTCGCTGACATGTCCTAATGGTACTATTCATAACGGGCAGTTGTCATGACGGTTGTCAGCGATCCGTTGAGAAGTTTTTCCATTTCTATATGTTGGACTGTCTCTAACCTAATCCCACTTTTGTGGAAAAAATGACATATCTGCTTCAAGTAGTCGTTTGACATGTTTTCTTTGCATTAAACTGATCGTTGACTACTGAACGACAATATAACAGGTGTTGCTCACAAGACGTTGATAGATCGTGCGAAATAAAAGCAGTTTAACTGTGATTAATGAATATCATACCAAGATCATGAACAATCATAGTAAACCTTTCTCCACTTAATGGCTTTGTAAAGATGTCAGCTAGTAGATTCTCAGTAGAAATATACTTTAAACCAACTAATTCTTTTTCACAACAATCTCTAAGAAAATGATGTCTAATGTCAATATGTTTGGTACGAGAATGATGCACAGGATTTTTGGAAATAGAGATGGCACTTGTATTATCACACATAATTGGTAAGGTACCTGTTTTGTCGCCATAATCACCAATTTGTTGTTTAAGCCATAGGAGTTGAGCACAACAGCTTGCCGCAACAATGTATTCAGATTTAGCTGCTGAGAATGCAACACTTTGTTGTTTCTTTGATCCTCATGCAATCAGACATGATCCAACAAAGAATGCTGCCCCTGAAGTGCTCTTTCTATCGGTGATAGATCCTCCATAGTCTGCATCTGAAAGTCCTACAATGTTACAGTTATTGAACTTAGGATAAAAGAGACCAAGATTCATGGTTCCTTTTAAGTAAAGTATGATTCTTTTTATAGTTGTGAGGTGACTTTCTCTTGGATCTGCTTGAAACCTGGCACATAAGCAAATGCTATACATGATATCAGGTCTACTAGCAGTTAAATATAGTAGAGAACCAATCATCTCTCTGTTAGATCGCTGGTCGACCGGTCGGTCACCAGTCATGATACCCATCTTAGTGCCAACTGCCATTGGTGTGTCAAACGTCTTACATCCCTCCATTCCAAATCTCTTCAGCAAGTCTTTTACGTACTTTTCTTGGGATATGATGGTCCCTTCATCATTCTGCTTGACTTGAAGTCCTAGGAAGAACTTCAATTCTACCAGATCACTCATCTCAAATTCCTTTTTCATCAATGCTTCGAACTTTTTGCAATATTTTTCATCAGAGGCTCCAAAGATTATATCATCAACATATACTTTCACAATTAGGAAATCTCTTTTGTTGTTGTAAACAAATAAAGTTTTGTCTACTTTACCTCTTTTAAAGTGGTTTTCCAATAGATAGGAGGACAGGCGATCATACCATGATCTTGGAGCTTGCTTGAGCCCGTAAAGAGCTTTGTCAAGTTTGAGTACCATGTCTTTTCCTTCTTGTGACTCAAAACCTGGAGGTTGCTCAACATACACTTCCTCTTTGACGTACCCATTTAGAAAGGCACTCCTGATGTCAAGTTAGAAGAGTTTGTTTCCTTTGTGTGCAGCAAATGCAATTAGTAATCTGATAGATTCCATCCTTGCTACTGGAGTGAAGGTTTCTTGGAAGTCTATTCCTTCTTGTTGACGATATCCTTGAGCTACCAGACGAGCCTTGTTCCTGACAACTTCTCCCATTTCATTCAGCTTATTTCTAAAGACCCATTTTGTGCCAAGTACTCCTTGATGAGTAGGGCGAGGCACAAGATGCCAGACTTTGCATCTTTCAAACTGGTTTAGTTCTTCTTGTATTGCATTGATCCAGTCTGAGTCTCGAAGAGCTTCCTTAACGTTCTTGGGCGATGGGTGAGACTGTCGTTGAGAAGGCTAGAAGATCTCGAGTTTGTGCTCTTGTCTGAGTTCCTTTGGATATGTCTGATATGATATTCTCCAATGGATGATTTTTGTACAAAGCACGAGATTGATGAATGGTTGATGGAGAGAGAGGATCCTCGACATCATTGTTTCCTTCGTCGACCTGTTGTTGACCTGTCGCTGACCTATCGGGCAAGTTTTCTTCAGTCGGTGATTCATCTTTGGGATTATCTACGTGATCTTGATCATCTAGATTAAATCCAAGTTCTTTATCTTCATCAGATTCCTTGACCTTGTGTACGTCAGCCTCATCAAAGACTACGTGCACACTCTCCTCTACCTTCATTGTCCTTTTGTTGTATACTTTGTATGCCCGGCTTCTTTCAGAGTATCCAAGGAAGATGGCCACGTCGCTTCTGGCATCAAACTTCCTAAAAAGACTCTTTTCATTGTTGTGGACATAACATTTGCAACCAAATGTCCTGAAGTGACTTATGTTTGGTTTTCTTCCCTTGATTAACTCATAGGGAGTTTTGTTAAGGATCGGTCGTATGAGCGTTCTGTTTGTGATGTAGCATGCAGTCGCCATCGCTTCTGCCCAGAAGACTTGAGGAAGATTGCTCCCCAATAGCATGGCCCTGGCTACCTCTTGTAGTGTTCTGTTCTTTCGCTCAACTACCCCATTCTGTTGGGGTGTTCTTGGTGCTGAATATGTGTGACTAATCGCATGTTGTTTACATATATCCATGAATTATTGATTCTCAAATTCTGACCCATGATCAGACTGAAGAGTTTTGATCTTGAGACTGAGTTGTACTTGGACTTTTCCTGCAAAGGCTTGAAATTTCTCAAAGACTTCGTCTTTGGAAGCAATAAAGAGTGTCCAAACAAACCATGAGTAATCGTCAACAATTACAAAAACATACCAATTTCCTCCAAAACTTTTGACTCTCATAGGTCCACATAAGTCCATGTGAAGTAGTTCAAGTGGTTTGGATGAACTAACTAAGTTCTTTGATTTAAAAGAAGCCTTGGTCTGTTTGCTTCTAACACAAGCATCACAAAGATTGGTCTCAGATTTATTAATCTCAGGAAGATCTCTTACCAACTATTTCTTGACAAGTTTTCTTAGTAAAGAAGTGCTAACATGCCCTAGTCTTTTGTGCCATAGAGTAGAGTCATCTATTGCAGCAGTCAAGCAAGGAAGATTTGGACTGTCAATATCCTCTAAGCTTGTTATATAAACATTTTTCCATCTTTTTCCCTTAAACAACTCTTTGCCATTGTTCTAACTTACTATGATACAATGTGTAGGATAGAAGTGAAATGAATTCCCTTTGTCACAAATTTGAGAAACACTAAGCAAGTTGAATTTTAAACCATGAACTAGATTTACACTATCTATGACATAGTCAGATGTATTACCAACCTTACCTACACCGATGATTTTACCTTTCTTGTTGTTGCCAAAGGAAACGATTTCGTGGCTTCCTGGTTCGAGTAAGAAGAATTTCTTCTTGTCTCATGTCATGTGTTTAGAGCACCCACTGTCGATGTACCAGCAGGGGTCCATTCTCACTCGATTCTGCACTTAACACGTTAGTGGTATGGGGTTAGGGTCCATAGAAAGGTTGGACCCATTTCCACCATTTAATACTCTCATATCATTTTTGACTACCCATTTTAGTCCTAGTTTCTTGAGTTGCCAATGCCACATAAAATACGTTTTATGGCAATTGGATTTATGATGACCGGGTTGTCTGCATAAGCAGCAGACATCTCTATAACTGGTCCCTGACTGGCATCCGACCTGTCGTTTGCTTCTCCTCATGGGTGTCTTAGAAACAGCATCTATCTTAGAATATTTTTCTTTGGTGGTAGCTAGTTCCTTTTCTTTAGTGTTAAGAGCAACAATCAATTCTTCGATTTTAGGTTGTTTTTCATACTTCAACTTTTCATGAACGGTGAGAATTTCACTATAATTTCTTTGTAACTTCATGAGTGCCCTCATGAGATTTTCTACCTTTTTATCCGAGGTTTTTCTCAGGTTTTCATTTTCTTCCAAAAGTTCATCGTTTTCAGGTTCTAATGTCTCTAGGTGATCGACTTATATAAGAGAAAACTTTCTAAGTCCTAGAAGTTCATCCTTTTGAATTCTCCTTCTAAGTTTAGAATAGTTTACCTTATGTTGTTCTTCTTCTCTTTCCGATTCTGAGACAGCATTGTCTTGTGCCATCAAGCACACATCTTGAAGGCATAGGTGAGCCTTCTCCTCTTATAAGGTGTCGCTGTCTGAGGTTTATTGTCATCACTTTGTTCAGAATCTCCCCATGCGGCAACGAAGGCTTCCTTCTTTGGTCCTTTGTTGAATGATCGTCGGACAGGCTTCTTGACCCTGTTGTGGTCCTCTCGTGATCGCTGAGGGCAGTCTTTGATGTGATGTCCGTGTTTTGAACACCCAAAGCACTTGTCATTGCTTTTCTTATGATCATCTGACTCCTTGGACTCCTTGTCTTTCCTCATTTTATTTCTTATGAACTTTCGAACGTACCTCTTAGCATAGAGGGCCATTTCATCATTATCGTCTCCTGAATCGGACCTATCATTTTCAGCTACTTGAAGGGCTATGCCTTTCCCTCTATCTCTTGATGAGCTTTCCGAGTTTCTGTGTTGTAATTTTAACTCGAAAGCTACTAGAGATCCTAGCACGTCTGCCAGAGACATCTTAGAGAGATCATGCACTTCTTGCATGGCATTGACTTTGCTATCAAAGGAGGCAGGGAGAGATCTCAGGAACTTCCGAATTTGATCCTCGTTAGAGATAGTTCTTCCAAGCACCAACATTTCGCTGATCAGCTTAGTGAACCTTGTATGCATTTCAGAAATGCTCTCCTTTTCTTCCTTCTTGAATAGCTCTCAGTGAGTGAGTAGCAACTTAATGCGAGTCTTGTTGATCTCATCATTCCCTTCATCAGTGACCTCAAGAGTTTTCCAAATCTCTTGGGCTGTTTTAGCTGAAGCAATCTTGGAGTATTGTTGTAGTGCACAGTGAAGTATTCTTACAACTCGAGCGTTGAATATCAGCTTCTTGATTTGATCATCCGTCATGGTGTCATTAGATATGTCTTGTCCTTGAGGATTCTGGAAGGTGTACTCTCCATGTGTTATCACCCTCCACATTCTTGGATCGTCAGACTTGATATGAAACTCCATCTTGTTCTTCCAGTGAGGGTAGTTGTCTCCATTGAAGAGTGGTGGTCGATTTGGTGCATAACCTTCTTCTGCTGCTAGAATGCTTGCATGAGACATCTTGATCGTCTTCCAAAGCAGTTAGCTTTCTAGAAGAGACCTGCTCTGATACCAATTGAAACTCGCAAGCGCTCGTGATGCATCCCCGACGTGTCGTGGACGTATCGTGGACTCTAATAAAACTTGATAAACGAGAGGCAACTATTAAACTGGAAAACACATTTCGATTGAGAATTTACACACACGAAATTCACTCAACCTCCCTTGCCCCACACACGGACTCCCGGGACAGTTTTGACTTTACCCCTAAATTCATCAACCCTCTCCTGACTATCGTCCTACAGTTCACCGACCGTTCCCCGACCTGTCGTCCTATCAAATACCCAATGTATTGATACTCTAATCCAGTCCTCACTAGCTCACCAACTCTCTAGCACTTACACACACTCCTAAGTCTGGTCCACACTTGCCCAGATTATCTCTATCTTTTCTCTCGTACAGGGGCCTTATCTTACAAGGAACATTAAGGCACGTATTTATACAAGTTAGTTGAGATGCCAACTAACAACCTAGGAGTTGTAGACTCTAAGAGTAGAACACTCATTCTTCTACAAATATAATATCTGCACCATACTGTAGATTTTCGTCCAACTTGATCTGGAGCCACCAGCACACGCGTTGCTTTGTGAATGGGCAAGTTGGCGGCGCGTCTCCCCAAGTGGTTGGTCACCACTTGCACACTTCAACTTGTCTGAACTTGTCTGGCTCATTAATGCTCATAAATGCTCTCTTCTGAAGTATTTCGGCTATGTAATGATGTTCATCAATAGCTCTTGCTTATCTTGTTATCTTGCACATTGATGAGATATACCTTTTGTCGTGTGTTTGTCATGAGCAAGTTGTTTGTGTGGTTGTGAATAATCTGAGTGAGTTTGTCGACGTTGCTAACTTTGTTTGGTCATTGTTTGATGTCTGATGTAAGAGATATGTGATGGTGTGGTTCTTGACTGCTTGTGTCTTGCTAGAAGTTCTCCGGAGCTCTCGCCGACAGGTGCCCGACTGGTATAGCACATGTCGTGGATTGAGCGCGCTTGCAACCTTGCGTGCTAAGCCACTCATGACTTAAGTGCGCTTGCAACCTTGCGTGCTTAGCCACTTATTCACCTCTCTATCTGAAATCATGAATCTTGACAAACGCATTAGATAGACAACACGAGGTTTGCTATCATCAAAACTAAAGGATCTTGTCTTAATATGTTCCTGTTGGGCCTTAAGGCCAGAAACTAGAATGAATGGGTTACGCAAACTATCTTGGATTCGAATGGGCCGAAACCTAAACAAACGGTTCTGACTGGGCCTAAAGAAATGACACCTAGATGTAGGATTTTGGGCTAGAGCCCGAATGAAAAGTTCACGTAGACTGGAATGGGCCTTGGGCTAAAATGTTTTGAGAATTTGGCACCTGGGCTACAATGTGTTTGGGCTAGAAATAAGACGCATGGGCCGGAATAATTTTTAATGCACGTTCTAGATGTGAATTGGAATTTAGGCTGAAATTTAAGCGAATGATACTGATTGGGCCTAAAAGATGATTCCCATATCTAAGAGTTTGGGCCAGGGCCCAAACAAAAAGTTTACCTGAACTAGAATGAGTCTTTGGGCCAAAAAAGTTTTCAATGAAATGCTATTGATTTTCAAGTCTTGTGGACTACTTCAAGTTTGGGTGGATTTCTTTTTTTTCGTGGGCCTAGAACTTAATGGATAATTCAAATTAGGTTGAAAGATAAATCACCTAGATATAAGGTTTTGGGTCAAATCCCAAACAAACGACTCACATATTAAACCAAACAGGGCCTCTGGGTTGTAAACAATAAAGCTGCTAATTCGGGTTGGGCTGAGTTGATGTAATAAAGTTCCTATCGATTTCTACGCTTGGTGTGGGCCAGTTATACAAGCAAACAAGGTTTCACACAAGTGCAACATGTCCTCACCAGACGTTTCAACCAATTTGGGTATGGATCGATCCGGAGAGGTGCTTAGGGCTTGGGCCCAGGTCACCGCAAAGGAATAGGGCTTGCACACTATTCTCTTTGGGCTTCCCCACTCTTTTCACATCACCTAAAGGTGTGCATCTACAGTCGGGTCTTTGAATGACCAAACAAGGCCAGGTAAGGGCGCTACCAGGAAAATGATTAGGGCTAAAGCCCAAGTATTAAGGGGATGTGGTTAGACGACATTCTCCTCTTTTCCCCCACTTATTCACATCACCTAAAAGGTGTGAGTTCCTGTCAAGGGACCCTAAGGCGGGTCCCGGGGTGAAATCGGCTTACGTGGACCCTCGCTCTCATATGATGTATATATAGAAATTTAAATTATGCACGAAAGTAAACAAACAACGTAATAAAAGCCATAAATAAACAATTTTCGAGTTAAGCCCTCTTTCTTAAAATTAAACAAGTTTAAAATTAAGAGTTTGTCCCCAGCAGAGTCGCCATTTTGTGAGCCTCGATTTTAAACCACTACCCTTTTGTTAATTCGAATTGATTTGGGTCTAATCAGGTTCTAAGTCTGATTATAACCTAAGATTAATAACTATGTCATAAAACATTAATTACTAAGTCCTAAGTTAGCTCACTGGAACCTAACTAGATTCGCCACCTAAATTTAACCTAGATCAAATTAGGATAGGAGAGTTCGGGTTCAAGGGCTTGGTATTTGACTTATTTAAGGTTCCAATTACTTGCATTACCCCTCATAGGTCGTTTTTCCTCTAGTTAGGTTATTTATGACTTTTTACGAGTTTGTTTTACCTAAGCGCGCATGTTTTTGATTTTTTTTATATTTTTGACATTTTTTTCTGAAAATTAAAGTGGAAGTTGAAATTACCTAAACTAGGGTTTCGGAGACAGAATTAAGTTGAATTTTGTTTCCGTCCATGGCCACGGACCTAATGTTTGAACCCACGAACCCTAGTTAACCTAAGTGAAAATAAAAGTCGAATTTAAACAGAAACGAAATTTTGAAAAGTCTGGGGCCACGGACAAGGCGTCCATGGGCACAGACATAAGTTGAAAATCCCAAAATTTGAAAAATAAAATTGTCCCGCCACCGTCTGGGGATGTCCGGTCTTACGGACAGGGCATCCGGGACCCCGGACGTAGCGTCCGTGGGTGCGAACCTCCCTCGAACCGCGGCGTTTGGGCGGTTCCCGGTGGTGTTTTTGGCTCAAAATTTATGGGTAGGTAGCCTAAAAGATTATAAACATTTTAGTGATTGAAATAAAGAATTTATAGTTTGTATTTAAGACGAAACTTAGCAAACAAGTAAGAAGGCAGAAACACAAACAAACCTTAATTCAAAAGCAACGAAAAGTCAATTCGATTAGAAATTTCAAACATAAGTGTATTGAGATTAGGGGAGTAATAAAATTTGGTTTCTAACCTGTTTTGGTTTCAAATACTTGTTGCTCCTTCACGTCAGGAATCTCTGAAAGCTTAGTTGGTGGCCGATCCGGTTCAATTTTGACCCGAGCTTCTGGACTCTTCTTCCTTGTGTTTCTAAGGACGTTTTGCTTCTGCATTTGTGGTGGTTTGGTGTTTTTAAGTCTGATGGGGAAAGAAAGATTGTGTTTTCAGTGGTTTCGGGGTGATTTCAGTAGAGTTTCGGTATTGATTTGTGGCTTTGGAGTGCAAAATCTTGGGGCAAAGGTTGACAGTTGTGTTTTATGACTTTGGGAATGTTCTCCTCTACCCTAGGTCGTTTTTGAGAAGGTTCTTTTATAGAAAAGGAAAGGCCAAGTTGATAGAACAAAATTTTTATCTAAAACCCTTATTTATGCTCTAAGAGAATTTAATTTTTTAAAATATGCTACAGGTCGATAAAAATTCTGATATTTTAACCAAGGATAAAATATGATTTTTAGGAATTTTGAGAGTTAGAATCAGGTTATTTAGATAAATAACCAATTAGATAAAAAAATGTTACAATCAGGAACCTCCGATAATTCATAACTTACGATTGGAAATTCGAAATTATGAAATTCCAACTAGGTTAATCTCTAAAAATAGTCTTCCATCTTGTGTTAAAGTTTCATGACATTTGGAATTTATTTGGGTATTTTCCAAAGGAGAGAGAAAGTTGTAGGAATATTTGAATTTCTCTTTCAAATTTTGGGCTAAGGTTCCAAATCAAATATTTTCAGGTTTATGACTGTACGTAGTCATTATAACCATGTGACAATTTTATTTTAATATTTGGAAACTTTTTATTTCTATTTCGAGGCTATTCCATGTGTTAATTAGCTTATAATATAAATGAAAAGCTAAATTTCCGAATAAATATCATCTAGGAAATAGGAGATGCCTTTCATAATGACTATGGTATTTAGAGATGGTGAACAAGTCATATGAAAATAGAAAGTCCCGAGAATGTCCTTGGAAAATCCCGTCTTGGTGCATTTTGACCGTTTCGCCCTTGTCTTCGCATTTGTGCGCTTGAGCCCTTTCCGGAGGGTCAAAATTTTGGGTATAACACATGGACAGGCCATCCGAGGGCACGGACTAGCCACGGACAGTGGCGTTCATGCGTTTCCCGGCGGTGTTTTCAGGTAAACATTTATGGGTGTGTAGCCTGAAAGATTTTCCAATATGTTAGTGATCAAAAGTAAGGATGGAAATGGGTCGGGTTTGGGTTGGGTGGAGCATCACCTGCATCCATCACCCGTTTAAAGTTTTTCACCCAAACCCAACCCATCAGCCGTTAATGATCACCCATCACCCAATCCACCCGTCACCTGCGGGTGAACCGGGTGGATCGCGTGATAAATGGATGATATTTTTAACAATTCAATATTTGTAACTATGGGCTAACTTTACAAAATTATACACATATTCATGGTTGAGTAGGTTCTTTATAAGTAAGAAATATTAGTCAGTGTACTAATATTTCAATGTGGGAGGAAGTTGCTTACCTCCATGAGATACTAACCTCCCACATCACTTATGTACTTAACTTACATCTACTTTCTGTAGTTAATATTCATACCTGGAACATCCATGTAAGGTGAATACAATACAGCGTGTCCTGTCAAAAAACAAATATTTTACTGTGATGGGGTAACTCCCACATCGACATTCACTCAGTAGAGTGAATTCATTCATAAGAATAACTAGTTCAGTCCTCACATAAGTAAATATTAAAACCAAGTTTAAACTAGAGAGCTTACTTACTCTCAATCGCATTGTAAAGCAGCGATTAAGTTGGAATTCCAGTCTCTCTTCATTATCTTTATATGTGAAGTAGTCACATACTTTCCCTGCATTCTTGATGTGGGACTTGCTTCAGAGTTTCACTCGGCTCCAGCATCCCACATCAGTTTCTAGATCAAAGTGTGAACATTTTATATACTATAAGAAGTTTCATGAGCATGCAAATTAGTCAAAGGTCGGTAGATACGTATAAGTATTGTAATTCGAGCACAATATATCAGTTTGTTTTGCACCCAAACTATCCCCGGGTGATAGGTCGGGTGACAAATGGGAGACGGGTTGGGTGATGGTGAAAATTATCACATGTACCCAACCCGATCCACCACCCATTTCACCCATCACCCGTTTATTTTGGGTTTTCACCCATTTATATGGGTCGGGTGACTGGGTGAAGTGGGTACCAGTGGACCCATTGCCATCCCTAATCAAAAGATTTAAGTTTGAATTCAAATTAGTGACGAAACTTAGCAAACAAGTGATTAGACAAAAACGAAAACAAACATCAACTCGGGAGCCGTAAAAACTTGGTTCGATCCCAAATTTCAACAGAGGGTTAGTAAAGTTAAATGGAGTTAGAAAATCAAGATTCTAACCTGTTTTACCTTTAGAAGCAAGGTGTTCCTTCATGGCGGGATTTTTCGGGAGACTAGTCGGTGGTGAATCCGGATTGAGCCCGAACCCAGCTTCTGACCCTTGTGAATTGGAGTTGTTCTTCACGTTTGGTGGAGATTTGGTGGAGGTTTGATGATTGTTGAAGTGATGGGTGTTGAAAATGTGTTTTGGTGATGATTTCGGTGAAATTTCGGTGTTTGATTGAGGCTCAAGAGTTCAAAACATGGGAAGATAGAGACGGTTGGGTGTCTAGATGTTCTAGGGTTCTTGGAGCTGTCTTTTTCTCAAGGGTTAATGTCCCTTATATAGGCATCTCTAAAGATATAGTAAACTCGGAAAAACTGAAGTTTACTGAGATTTGGACAAGTGATTTCTGGAGTGAATTTGGCTATGAAATTTTAACCAAGTGTAAAGAAAGATATTTCTGATTTTTCTAAGGAGAAATTAGATTTTTCGGATAATGGAATATTTTTAAATTCAATTTCTCGTTAGATTCAATCAAAAATTACTAGAAAATTATTAGAAATTTGAAAAATCAAAGTTCCATGGCTATTATGCTCTAAATGTCATCCTCTATCATGTATTAAAATTTCAAATCATTTTGAGTTGATTTGAGTCACTTTTAGATGAGAGAGAAAGCTTATGGGGTGGCCTAGGAGCCCCAAAAATTACAAAAATGCCCCTCGGGATGACTAAGCTGTCAACAACACTCCGGAAAGCATCGATCTAACCGGGATTCCTCATTATTTGACCAAAATACCCTTTAAAACACATATGCCTTAGAGACTCAACTCCGGGGGGTTAAAATTTTGGGTATAACAGCTGGGACCAAATATAATTTCAAATTCAGGAGAAAATCAAAAAACAGAAACAAAACCTCACCTTATACGAATCAAATCTGGTGCGCGCATTTATGTTCCTATCACCAGTTAAGGTTGGCATGAAGAAGAGAATGAAATGGAGGCGACGAGCATATGTTCCTTGTGTCGGATGAGGGAAAGAGAGCGGTCGACAGAGAGAGTAGAGGAAGAAGAAAGAGGCGCAACACTTGTTCACCATTGCAGAGTTGCAAATTATCGTGAGTAAAAAAAAAAGAGGGAAGGAAAGGGAGGTCGGCGGCAGAGATAGAAGAGGGAGTTAGGGTTTTGTGAGCCTCGATTTTAAACCCTACCCTAAGTTGATTAAGGCTGATTAGGATCTAACCGGGTTTTAGGTCCACTTATAACCTAAGATTAATAACTATGTCATATAACAATAATTATTAAAACCTAAGCTAGCTCACAGGAACCTATTATGAGTCGCCACCTAATTTTGACCTAGAGTAAATTAGGAAAGGTAGAGTTCGGGTTCGGGGGCTTAGTATTCGACTTATTTAGGGTTCAAATTACTTTCATTACCCTTCCTAGGTTGAATTAAATGATTTTGAAAACAGAACTAAAATAAAAACGCAAACTTGAAAAGTCCGGGGCCACGGACAGGGTGTCCGTGGGCCCAGACATGAATTGAAAGAAACCCTAAAATTTGAAAAATATGAAATCCCGCCACCGTTCGTGGGTGTCCGTGGTCACAGACAACCCGTCCGTGGTCCCGGACAATGAGTCCGAGGTCACGGACAACCCACGGACAGTGGGTTTTTGATGGTTCCCGACGGTGTTTTGAGCTCAAATTTTATGGATGTGTAGCCTGAAAGATGTACAAGATGTTAGTGATTGAAAGTTTTCAATTTGAAATTGAATTTAATGCGAAACTTAATGAACAAGTAATTGGACAGAAGCTTAAACAAACAGCAATACAGAAGCCGAAAAGGGTTAGTTTGAGCCCAAAATTTAACAGAGAGTTAATAAGGTCGTGGGGAGTTAGAAAAGTAGAATTGTAACTTGTTTTACCTTCGAATTCAAGATGATTCTTCACGTCGGAATTCTTCCGAGGCTCCGATGGTGCCGGTTCCGGATTGAGTTCGACCCGGGCTTCTGGTTGTTGATTGTTGAAGGTGTTCTTCACGTTTCGGAGGTGGTTTGGTTGATGTTTGATGATTTTTGATGTGTTGGGAATTGAAAAAAGTGTTTCGGTGTTGATTTCGGTGAGATTTCAGTGTTGTTTTGATGTTTGAAGGTGCAAAAACGTGGGAGGCTGGCTATGGAGAAGATTTTTGACTGCCTAGGGTTCTAAGAGCATGAGAGATTCTGATTTTATCAAAAGATCTATCCCTTTATATAGACTTTCTTAAAGATAAAAAAATCTAGTAAAAGTAAGATTTTTTGGCATTTCAATTAAGTGACTTCCCAAAGGAATTTTGCTGTGAAATTTTATCCACGTGTCAAGGATGGTAATTATGATTTTCCTGAAGTGAAATCGAATTTTTTAAATGTTTGAATATTTTTAAATTCAATTTCTCGTCAGATTCAATCAGAAATTGCTAGATAATTATTGGAAATTCAAAAAATCAAAATTCCAACGCCATTACGCTTCAAATGTCATCCTCTATCATGGGTTAAAATTTCAAAGCATTTTGAATTGGTTTGACCCTTATTTGGAGGAGAGAGAAAGCCTATAGGGGGCTTATGAGCCTTGAAAAATTATGAAAATGCCCCTGGAGATGACTAAGCTGTCCCTAGTACTCTGAAATGTGTCGATCGAACTGGGAACCCGTGCTACTAGCCTATTAGTAGAGACTCTCTTCCGGGGGTTGAAATTTGGGTATAACAGATTGCCCCCCGTCAACTACACTTTGTAATGGAAATGAAAAGGCTAGTTGATGCTTGAGTGATACCCCCAAAATTTTGGGTCTTAAAAGACCCCACATGCAATTGGAATCCGATAAGTTGTGTCGAGCTGTTCTAAGGCGCTGACTACCTATGAGTAAAGTGGAAGGATGTCGAGCGATTCTAAGGCGTCGACCTCCTAAAGGTAAAAATGAATTAATGTCAGACTATTCTAAGGCGCCAACTACCTTTAAGGATGATACGATGTCAAGCTATTCTAAGGCGTTGACTACCTATAATGAATGAAATGATGTCAAGCTATTCTAAGGCGTTGACAACCTAACAAGTGAAAATTGGGTGGTATGCAAATGCAAGGATGTTGAAATGCTAATGATGCTGATGATGCTGATGATGCTGACGATGCTGATGATGCTGATGATGCTCGGATGCTTCTGGGGACCGAAACCCGTTCCAATGCTCCTGGTTGGTATACAATGGGGACTTATTACCTCTGCCCACCAACTGGGGTGCTGGGATAACTTCTAGATTACCAAGGGGACTTATTACCACTGCCCACTAGTTGTTTCTCCCAAGAAGTTGACATGAAGATGGGGACTTATTGCCTCTGCCCCGCCAACTTAGATCACGCTCTATCTCATACCTGTCTCCCACTGAAGATGATACTAGGTCTCGTACTGGTCTCGCACTAGATGATGACGCCCGGTCTCGCACTGTAGAAAATGATGGGTCTCGCGCTGATGAAGATGATGCGTCTCGCACTGAAGAAAATGATCTCGCACTGAAGTCTCGTACTAAATGGATGAAGAAAAAGTTGGATCTCACACTGACGAATGTGATGGTCTCACACTGATGAAGATGCATGGTCTCGCACTGAAGAAAATGATGGGTCTCGGACTGATGAAGATGGTAGGTCTCGCACTGACGAATGAGATGGTCTCGTACTGATAAAGATGCATGGTCTCGTGCAAATGATGAAAACTGATTACTGGAGTGCCAAACATGGTAATGATGATAAGATGTATGCAATCAAAATATATGAAAGATTCTCGTTCAAAACAGGAAATTGTTAGAAAAGGTGCCAAACATGGCAATGTTGAGGTGTTATGCAAAAGTTGTAAAGTACAACTAAAGTGTTTGTTGGAAGCTTGCCCAAAACAAGGAACTGTTGAAAAATGTGCCAAACATGGCAATGCTTGAGAAAAACTCTGCTGAAAAGGGAAAGTGAAATGATCATTTCCTGACTAAAAGTTTCATATCTGCAATATGTTTCTTAGAAAATGAACATGCCGTTGGTGGAAGTGTGTGGTGCTTGTTGTGGTGCTAAATGCTTTTGCCGGTGTTCAGGATTTGTGATAGACCTGGGATTGGGTTGTGATTTTGGATGGTGGTCAGGGTTATGACGGGCCTGATGTTTTGTGGAGATAAGGCCAATGACGGGCTTGAGAGTGTGTGTGGGGTGGTAAGGGCTTATGTGTGCCTGTGGTGGGATGATGGTGCTCAAGCTTTGGGTTTCAATTGGTGTTGACATGGCAATTTTTGGAACCAACAATTGCCCCCAGTATTTTTCCTTAGGACAATCTGAGCTAGAGTTCATGGCAATCGATCGGAACGATCGATTGCCCCCAGTATTTTCTTTGATTAAACGCGCGAACGAGTCTCGTCCTCACAGGGTCAAGGCTTATGTTTCGATGTGGTGCTTCCTAACCTACACTCAGCGTGTTTGATGCTTGTACTTGTTTCCTGCTCACAGTCACAACTTCTAGACCATTGAATTTGACATTTGGTGGATTTACACTTTCGATCTGTTACTTTCACGTGATTAGATACACAACTATCAAGTCGGAAGTCTTTAATGCTTATAATGTGGCCATAGGGTGTGATGAAAGACGACGGGATCATGGAGGGATATTTGAGGTATGTGGAGCTTAAATGGGTGACCAAAGCTGCAACTTGTGTCTTCCCTCAGATTCATCTTCCCTGTCATGAAGTCGTCTTGCTGCTTCATGTTGACGTTGTTTTCGAGCTTCTGGACTTGGACTTTTGAAGTTGTCCTTTACACCATTTCTCTTTTTGTCATTTGGATTTCTTCGAGGCACTTCGGGTTTGCCTTTTTGTTTTATCCTTTCTTGACTTTGCCTTCGGGGTTCTTGTGTTTCCTGGTTTTGGGCTTTGAGAACTGTTTTGATGTGAGCTCTTTAGACCCTGTGTCACTCTGGGACCATTTGCGGATCACTTCGTCATGCTGATAGCAGCGTTGCTTCTTTAGACTGATGAGAATGTTATCTGAGAGTCTGACTCCTTGCTTCTTTTGGTCACCGGGTCGAACATTCATCATTGGCTGGGTTATTTTGTGGAGTTCATAATATCGAAAAGGGATATATGAAAGGCTCAGCGGGGGTTCCTAGGGTTTAACGTCAGGGTCACAAGCTTTTGGCTATGTGGTGTTATACCTAGGTGCTTCGTCATTCCTGATAGTTGTGCATCCGCTCTTTGTTACTTTTCGCAGGTCTAAGAGTAAATTTACAAATTATCTCTTTCGGTCGGAGTCATGCCGTTTACCTCACCTTTGAATGTGGTTTCACCGGAGTCGTGTAAAAATGACACGCTCGCTCACTCATGGTTTTTCCACACAAGACACTCTCACGAGATTTTCACTCGGATACTCGTTCGCACATTTAAACAAAAGATAAAAGATGACGAACTTAAACTTAGATTGCCCCCAGTATTAATCCAGGGTTTTTGACGACAATTTGACAAATGTGGTTTGTTTGGATGCTTAGGGGTGATCTGTGGTGTTTAACGTGGCATGTTCAACTTTTAGAAACAAGAGACAAATCGTTCTGTTCCATAGTCAGGGAATGATTACTCCGTGATCCCTTTCCTTGAGAAACATTTTTGTTTTTTCTTTTCAATGAATAAAAAAAATGGTTTGTACAGAAATTATGAAAATGGAACTATGATTTTATTTATGAATCTTGAAAGAAACGTAAAGATTACAATCTGGGGTGACTGAAAACTAACTAAGAAAATAAGCTACTAGGAAAATTTGAAGATGCAAGAAAACATAAATAAAACGATCTGCATACTTAGAAAAAATGGACTCCTTGCTTGAGGAGGTCTTGAATCTTGTGCTTCAATGCTCGGCAATTGTCATCATAATGGCTAGGCAACTGATGGTAGTGGCAGAATTGATTAAGATGCCTCCCCAAATGAGTGGTTCCTGGCCGAGGGGCCAAGGGCTGTAGCAAGTTTCTCTTCTGAAGCTCTTCAAACGCCTGACTTGGTGCTCGGCCAATGTTGATGAATTCCCTTTGCAATGAGTCTCGGCGTGGTAAGGGTACCGTCCTAAATTTTTGATGCGGAGCTCTAGGTCGTTGAACCACATTCACTTCTGGGAAACTGCTTCGAGCGCAAGCTACTGTCTGAAGACAAGCCTTTTCTGGTCCTGGCTTAGAGAATTTGGAGCCACTACCGGATTTTCCTGAGTACTCGAGCTCCAACCCTTCCTTATGAATCCTTTCCTCTAGAATACCGACTTGTCCCATCAACATGTCCAAACTCGGAAAGTACATAAATTTTAGCTCATGGTTGTGTTGTTTTTGCATGTTCTCGATTATCATGCGGGTTTGCTCTTGCTCGTCCATTTTTGTAGGCATGGTTGCAGCCTTTCTCCTCCAACGCTTGATAAAGTCAGACATGGACTCACCGTCTTTCTGTCTAGTTCCTGCAAGATCGATTCTGGTGACCTTGAGGTTCTTAGCATACTCGAAATGATTTAGGAAAGCCTCGCAAACCTCCTCGTAGGTCTTGGTATTCATCTTCTGAGTGAGATACCAACGCTGAGGAGTCTCGTCTAGATAACACGCGAAAACTTTGGCCTTTTGCATGTCGTTGAGTCCCAAGATGGACATTTCCCGGTCGAACATAGCCAAATGAATCTGTGGATCCGAGGAACCCTTGTATAAAGCGAGTGTGGGCAGCTTCAGCTTTGGGGGAAGATCAACTTCGGGATATGACGCCGTGGAGAAATAATCGAAGCCAGTTGGTTTGTTGGCTTTCTCTATGCGCTCAATCCTTTTAAAAACCCTTTTAACCTCTGCAGCTAGTTGGTTGTCCGGAACATCCTTCCCCACACGTGTTTGAGGATCTTGGGCCCTAACGGAGTCAATCTCGATGTAACTACGGTTAAGCTTTTCCAGAGTGTGCTGATTTGTCTCCTGGAGATTAGCCTTACTCCTCAATTCCTCGACAAGGGACTCCAAGACCTTGCACCTTTGCTGCACATCGGCCAACTGGGCATCCGTGTTGATCAGATTTCCTTCTTCTGCCATATCTGGATTTGGGCTTGCCTGTTTCCAAGATGTCCATAATTAGCTAACAAGAGGAAGTGGGCTGAATGATACAGGGATGAGAATGACGCTTCACAAGGTAGATCGAAACAGGCTTAGGCTGAAAGCAGGTGGGCCAGGATACCCAGAAGATGAGGTGTTTAGGCTGAAGTATCTTTCAGACTATGAACTGGAATTTGGACTGAAATCTAAACAGATGGCTTTGATTGGGCCTGAGAGGTGACACCTAGATCTAGGGTTTTGGATTAGGGTCATGATAAGAAGTCTACCTAGGCTAGAATGAGCCCTTGGGCCGGAATGTGTTTGGGCCTGAAGTAAAGGACATGGGCTGGAATGGTCCCTAAATCACAAATGGGCCTAACTTTCTTTGAGCCAGAAGATGGCTAAGCCAAGAAGGTTTTATTTTCAGGACTTGTGAGTAATTTCAAGTTCAGGTGAAATTTTTTATGGGCCTAGAACTAATTGGACATTCAAATTGGGCCAGAAGACAAATCACCTAAATCTAAACTTTTGGGCCGAAGCCCGAACAAATAACTCACACATTCAAATCAAGCAAGGCCTTTGGGCCGCAAACAATAAAGCCGCGATATTGGGTTGGGCTGAGTTGATGTAGGAAAAGTTCCTATCAATTTTTAGGCTGGGTGGTGGGCCGATCATGCAGGTAAACAAGGCCCACACAAATTCAACATGTCCTCACTAGACGTTAAAATCAAACCGGGTATGGATCGATCCGGAGAGGTGCTTGGGGCATGGGCCCAGGTCACCACAAAGGAATAGGGCTTGCACGCAATTCTCTTTGGGCTTCCCCACTTTATTCACATCACCTGAAGGTGTGCGTCGTCGGTCTTTGACTGACCAAACAATGGGCTAGGTAAGGATACTGCCAGAAAAATGCTTGGGGCTAAAGCCCAGGTATTAAGGGGGTGTGGTTAGACGACACCCTCCTATTTTCCCCCACTTATTCACATCACCTAAAAGGTGTGAGTCCCTGACAGGGGACCCTCAAACGGGTCCCGGGGTGAAATTGGTTTATATGGACCCTCGCTCTCATATGATGCAAAGGTACAGAAATTTAAATTGCGCACAAAGGTAAACAAACAATATAATAAAGCCATAGATAAACATTTTTGAGTTAAGCCCTCTTTCTTAAAATTAAAACAAGCTAAAATTAAGAAGTTGTCCCCAGCAGAGTCGCAAGTCTATGAGCCTCGATTTTAAACCCTACCCTAAGTTGATTAAGGCTGATTAGGATCTAACCGGGTTTTAGGTCCACTTATAACCTAAGATTAATAACTATGTCATATAACAATAATTATTAAAACCTAAGCTAGCTCGCTGGAACCTATTATGAGTCGCCACCTAATTTTTGACCTAGAGTAAATTAGGAAAGGTAGAGTTCGGGTTCGGGGGCTTGGTATTCGACTTATTTAGTGTTCAAATTACTTTCATTACCCTTCCTAGGTCGTTTTTTCTCTACTTTGTTTATTTACGGCTTACTACAAGGTCGTTTTTTAGCCTAAGTGCGCACTTCTGTTTTTTTTATTTTTTAGCGTTTTTTGACAGAAAATTAAAGTGAAATTAAAAGCTACCTAAACTAGGGTTTCGGAGGCAGAATTAGGTCAAATTTTAATTATGTCTGTAGCCACGGACCTAATCCGAGACCACGAACCCCAGTTGAATTAAATGATTTTGAAAACAGAACTAAAATAAAAACGCAAACTTGAAAAGTCCGGGGCCACGGACAGGGTGTCTGTGGGCCCGGACATGTATTGAAAGAAACCCTAAAATTTGAAAAATTGAAAAATATGAAATCCCGCCACCGTCCGTGGGTGTCCGTGGTCACGGACAACCCGTCCGTGGTCCCGGACAATGAGTCCGAGGTCACGGACAACCCACGGACAGTGGGTTTTTGATGGTTCCCGACGGTGTTTTGAGCTCAAATTTTATGGATGTGTAGCCTGAAAGATGTACAAGATGTTAGTGATTGAAAGTTTTCAATTTGAAATCGAATTTAACGCGAAACTTAACGAACAAGTAATTGGATAGAAGCTTAAACAAACAGCAATACAGAATCCGAAAAGGGTTAGTTTGAGCCCAAAATTTAACAGAGAGTTAATAAGGTTGTGGGGAGTTAGAAAAGTAGAATTGTAACCTGTTTTACCTTCGAATTCAAGATGATTCTTCACGTTGGAATTCTTCGGAGGCTCCGATGGTGCCCCGTTCCGGATTGAGTTCGACCCGGGCTTCTGGTTGTTGATTGTTGAAGGTTTTCTTCACGTTTCGGAGGTGGTTTGGTTGATGTTTGGTGATTTTTGATGTGTTGGGAATTGAAAAACGTGTTTTGGTGTTGATTTCGGTGAGATTTCAGTGTTGTTTTGATGTTTGAAGGTGCAAAAACGTGGGAGGCTGGCTATGGAGAAGAGTTTTGACTGCCTAGGGTTCTAAGAGCATCAGAGATTCTGATTTTATCAAAAGATCTATCCCTTTATATAGACTTTCTTAAAGATAAAGAAAATCTAGTAAAAGTAAGATTTTTTGGCATTTCAATTAAGTGAATTCCCAAAGGAATTTTGCTGTGAAATTTTATCCACATGTCAAGGATGGCAATTATGATTTTCCTGAAGTGGAATCGAATTTTTTAAATGTTGGAATATTTTTAAATTCAATTTCTCGTCAGATTCAATCAGAAATTGCTAGAAAATTATTGCAAATTCGAAAAATCAAAATTCCAATGACATTACGCTTCAAATGTCATCCTCTATCATGGGTTAAAATTTCAAAGCATTTTGAATTGGTTTGACCCTTATTTGGAGGAGAGAGAAAGCCTATAGGGGGCTTAGGAGCCTTGAAAAATTACGAAAATGCCCCTGGAGATGACTAAGTTGTCCCTAGTACTCTGAAATGTGTCGATCGAACTGGGAACCCGTGCTACTAGCCTATTAGTAGAGACTCTCTTCCGGGGGGTTGAAATTTTGGGTATAACAGGTTTGTAAAATACTCAAGTGAGGGAATGAGAGAGGGGCACAGTAGTATGTTCCTTGTTTCAGTAAGGGTTGTACATTACCGTGGGTAACGAAAAAAGAGGTGGGAAGAGTGGGGTTGGGCTGGCACCGGAATGAAGAGAATGACTAGGCGGGCCCAGTTCCATTGGGCGGGTCAACCTTTTTTTTAACATTACACACATAATGAAATACCCCAAGTTATGAGGAAACCCTAAGTCCTGGGAATCCCAGAAATGGTCTTGGAAACCCTAGGAAAGCCATGGAAACTCAATAAAACCTTAGGAAACCTTACTAACCGGAGATGGAAAACCTTGGAAACCTCAAGAGACCCGGTAAAACCCTAATACCCGGAAATGCTCCCATAGTTGGTTTTACTCCATCATAACTACTTTTCTCCTTGAGATACATCAAAAACAGCTTGTGGCGACCTAGTTGAGGTTAGCACGAGGTGGAGACCTAGTTGAGATAAGCACGAGGTGACAACCTAGTTGAGGTAAGCATGAGGTGGTGACCTAGTTGAGGTAAGCACGAGCTGGGAACCTACTTGGAGGTCAGCATGAGTTTGAGGTGCTTAGTTATTTTCATCATATAATCAACTTCTGCTTAGACATTTGTATATTAGAATATCCTAGAATCATTAATAGGTGTCACATGATCATTGGTGTGAAAATTTAAGGAAACCCTTTTAGGAAGGAAACCCTCTCATGAAGGAAACACTCTTAGTAAGGAAACCCTTTCATGAAGAAACCTATGTGTGACAATTTAGGAAAGCCTTTCACGAACAAACATATGTGGGGTAATTTAAAAAACCCTCTCATGAAGAAACGTATTAGCTTTCCCTCACATGAAGAAACGTGCCTTAAGCAATTACACGTATAAGTGGCTCCAAGAACAAGGACTTAGCTAGATTTATCTGTTCCTTTATTCACCATTAAGTAACCTTAGACCACCTAGCCAAACACAGCCTTAGGGGAGGCGTTCAAATCATGCCAAACATGGCCTTAGATGGATGGCCACATTAGTGCACATTTAATGCTCATAAATGCTTGTTTCAGCCCATCATTGCTGCTGCCTCCATCCTAGCAATACTAGCCATGAAATAATGCTTAAATATTCATCCAAGTGATAGCCAATAGGAGAAGAGATGGTTTCATGATAGGTGTCACCTTAAGAAAGATTTTGTTAGTCTTAAGTAATCTTTTCCTTGCCTATTTAAGAGGACTCACGACCTGGCCTTCTTCCTCACACCAAACTCACCTCCTCACCTCCATAAATTACCAGGAGATACCATCCAAAGAAAAGAAACACCTAATTGTGTGAACTGATTTCGTAAGTAACCTCTGTGGTTTTTGTGCTAGAAATGATGAGTAATTATCACTCTTCAATATTTCAGTTCGTGGGTAAGTTCACAAGTTGAGTTTTGATGAGTTAAAGATGAGATAAAAGCTAAAAACATGCTTTAAGACCTTTCTGATTTCTATTAAAATTATGAGAATTTTTTCGGTAGTATCTCACCTTGATTTTGTGGCTATTTAGTCATAAGACGATGATATTGTATTGTTAAAAAGGTAGGTTGAAGTTACACAGTGGTAAGACCTTAATTATGGTTTTGCTTTAAAGGTACCTTAAAGGTGATTTATAAGTGCTTTGACTTGGTTATTGTTTATTTAATGGTGGTTATATGCTTTGATCTTCTTGGTATGTTGTGTGGATGTTTTAATAAGGCCAAGGACGTGGTTGGATGTCCTATGAACTTGGTAATGACTATGAAACTTGGTATTACAAGTTCATGAGCCCTCGGAGGCCAGGCACTGATTTCCCCACTACCAATGTATTGTGGGTAAGCCATCATGGTATACTCTATGGGCTGATGACCTGTAGAGGGTTTACACACTTAAGGACATGGAGTGAGGTAGAAGTGGAAGAGGTTGGACTCTATAAATCCGGGCATACGGCCATTGGGTAAAGTGGAAGAGGCTGGACTCTATTGTGATACCCAGTGTAGGGTCACCTCCCACATCGATCGGGAGAGCGCACGAACCACACCTTATAGGTGTGGGGATACTCTTTCCTTGTGAGAGGCCTTTTGGGGATGGTACCCCGGAAGCAAAACCGTGCGGGATGCGGCCCAAAGCGGACAATATCTCACAAGTGGGTTGATAACTGGGCTGTTACAGATGGTATCAGAGCCAGGCCCAGGTCGGTGTGCCAGCGGGGACGCTGGGCTCCCAAGGGGGGTAGAGTGTGATACCTAGTGTAGGGGTCACCTCCCACATCGATCGGGAGAGCGCACGAACCACACCTTATAGGTGTGGGGATACTCTTGCCTTGTGAGAGGCCTTTTGGGGATGGTACCCCGGAAGCAAAACCGTGGGGGCTGCGGCCCAAAGCGGACAATATCTCACAAGTGGGTTGATTACTGGGCTGTTACATCTATAAATCAGGGCATACGGCCATTGGTTTTCTTGGATGTTGTACTTATGATGGAACTTGGTATTTTTCATGGAACTTGCTGGATCTTGCTATGATTATGCTATTTCTATATCTGTGTTGCTAAGGTATTGTATACTTGAAGTTTTACAAAGATAAAATGTATTTTACATGATGTGGCAAGAATTACTCAGCTTTGCTGATTTTGGCTTTATGCCCTATGGTCTTTTCTCTGTGATTGTATGACTGACCACAGGAACAGGTCAAGAAGTTACATGAGAGAGTGGAGATAAAGGGGACTGGAGACTGAAGTTAGAAGGAGATGTTGTGTTTCTATAAATTTGGTTGTAATAGGTTTAAACTCCTTGTGTAAACTAGTGATGAGTTTTGAAAGAAGATGTTAGTCTATGGAAGTATAAGTTGTTAAAGGTTATGGTTTGGTTTTTGAACATATATATAAGAGTTGAAAAGTTTCAACTTAGTTTGGTATAGTGGTGGTAATAAGCCTTTGCATCCATAGTGAGTGTGGGTGTGGCGTTAGCACCCCGACTAGCTTCATAAGTCTTCCGCTGTATAAAATGAGAAATAGAAATAAAAGAAAAAAAACATTAGCTAGGAGAAGTGGGGTGTTTCTTACCCGTTTTCAAGTCGGTCATGACACGTTGTCCCGTTTATCGAGACGGACCTTTTTATGATTCCAAATTTATACTTCCAAACAATAATTATTATTGTTACTTATAAATTCTATTAATTATTATTTAATTTCTAATTTAATTGTGTTTTGCTATTTTAGGAAAACGCGACGTCTTTTATTCTGATTTCTTAACCAATTTTCCAATGTCTCTAAAATTACCCGGATAACTTTATAAGGTATCTAGGACCTCAGTTTCACTTCTAAAATATTCGTAATACGTTTTTTGGTGTAAAAATGATTCATTTTATTTTCGTTTATATTTCAATTCTAAAACCTCTTCAAGGTCATTTTAGGGTTCATTAATGTTTCCTAAGGACTTTTTTGTGTTTATTTAAATATTATATTATTCCTCTTTACTTATTTAAGGATAATTAATTTCTTAATCTCTCATTAATTACTTTTATTTAATTAATTCATTATCAATTAAGGTAATTAATATTTGGGATATTTTATTGGTAATAAGAAGATGGAGTTGGATAATTACAAGAATCCAAGAGAGTAAACTATGACATGGGCACACCTTGTTCAAAATCAAGAAAGGAGTAGTAGTGATGATTTTGAACATTTAAGAAGCCTCGAAGGAAGCCAAAAAATGTCGTATTCGGCTGAATTCAAATTCAAAAGGATAATGAATTATTCTTTCCACCTTATTAAGTTGGTAGATATGAAGAGAAGTTCGCTTTTTGGTTTCATGTTGAAGATCAGTCGAGCGACTCCTCATGGTGATGTAAAACATTGGTCCTTAGTCTACTATCAAATATCTTAAGCAACCAACAAAGGAACTTTAACAATTGCACTTTGGCGGACACCCAAACACTGAGCCAGGATATTAACTATATGGGGTCACTATTATGTTTGAAAAAATAAAATCCAATGCTACTTTATCAAATTTGTAATCAGAATATCTCAATCACTGCTTACATCCTAAACCATTCCACCATCTCAAGTTTTGTAATATATAGGGTCATCTATATACATATGAACTCTAATTACTTTATATATAGGAATCTCTAAATTCTTCAAAATATGTGGGATCACGTGACCATATGTAACACCCCTAATACGCACATGATACTAAATGAAATCGCAGCGGAATAAAACAACTAAACAGTAACTAACGCTTCGGTGCTACAACGCCGTCAACCACCCACGTGGTTGACAAGGCAGAATAAATACAATTGTACCGGTCTGATGATCAGACTCCCGAGCATAAAACTAAACCATAAATACATTATATACAATACCGAGTACATACATCCTTCACTGTATACATCACTGTAACTGCAACAACCAAAATACATAACGCCACAGGAGCACAGGCGCATCCCGGGCCAACATCCAAAAGTATACAAAAGGGATTACATCCTAGGATCTAAAGCCACTCCGCTTCTTCGATCCTCATCCTGCAGTATAAGAAATATGGATCCCCCGAGGGGGTCAGCAACCCTTGGCTGGTATGGCTAACGCGCAGCCCATCGGCTACCGGGATACGCGCAGCTAATTGTCATGATAACATGGCATTCATTTATACATAACATAACTAACATAACATGGAGCATGGCATCAGTAGTGCACAGCTCAATCACATACACGGTGGATCTTAGTTCCACAATAACAAACCACAAGGGTCAAATAACATAAGAGCCTAGAGAGTGATTCACCCTCATGTTAAGCTCGTTAAACACACTCATTACCGTTCTGTTAGGCGAACGAGTAACTTAAGTCACAGATGGTTCGGATTTAGTGACCCGAACACACCACACAAACACAGGTTCCCACTAAACCGATCATAAGTCAGAATAGGTAAGCTTTGGAAGAAGCTAGCGGGAGATCGAACGCCAAATTAAGGAGAACAATCTTAACAACATAAGAGTCGAATCTGATTCAGATATCTACTCTTAACTTACATGCATGACCGGATAACCGGATTCCTCACTTCCCAGTTAACACTTGTTAGAAGTTCATAGTGGAACTTAACAACCAACACACAATAGGTGGTAAGTCATGTTAGACACACACAAGGGAATTGAGTCACAACATACATCACAAAATATGAACAACTGTAAACTCATTACATGTTTAAATCTTATAACGTTGTAAACACACAGAAAAACATACAACACACAAACCGGTGTAAACCGCTAGACAACAGACTGCAAGAAAACCATACCTTGGTCCTTGCCTCGTTTGGTTTCCTCCGTAGGTCACTCCTATACATAATTCAAGAACGTCGGTTAATTAACTTACTTAACCTCCAAATTTACTAAGTGTTTAACATAATTGTATGACATGTTTTAATGTCTATCTTACCCTAGGTTACCTTCATTATACACCCTAGGGTTAACTACATAAGTCACATTCTTTTTTTTTTTTTTTTTTACAATTTGGTCCGACCGGACTTGCCGACCGGACTTGCCTAAGTCCGGTCCATTCCAGTACCTTTTTACCGTTGGAAAATTCACTCCGACCGGACTTACATGTCCGGTCCTATGTCCGGTCGATTCCAGAGACTTATAACCCGTACAAAATTCATGCCGACCGGACTTGACAAGTCCGGTCCCATGTCCGGTCCATTCCAGAAACATTTTCCCTCACAAAACACAGTCCGACCGGACTTGTAGGTCCGGTCCCCAAGTCCGGTCGATTCCAGAAACATTTTCCGGTAGTGTAACAGGGCCCGACCGGGCTTGCAAGTCCGGTCGCAAGTCCGGTCTGCCCCAAATCCTTATTTTCCTTTTCACATTCAACTCCAAACTTTACCCCATATAACCTAGTACCCCCTAACCTCATTTGGGCACTTCAAAACAACTTAAACCATCCTTAAACACTCACAAACTCTTTTTCTAATTCCTTAAACCTTTACTTATTTCTTCACAAAATTCCTAACACTTACAACATTTTACACTAGGTTTCTAAATGGTGTTTCTCACCTATGATAACTACTATCCCAAAATTTTTCTCCTTATCTTAACATCATCTCCCAAGCATCATCTCTCACACTAATTCCTTATATCCTTCTTGAACTCTTTTCAAGTGTACTTCTCCTTATTTACCAAAGTTTGCCTAAGTCTTTACCTAAGTCCCAAAATGACTTTGGTACATACTAAAATCTCAAGCTCATGCCTAAGTCCTTGTTACATCCTAAATCACCTTAATGCATGTTTCCTACACAAGAACAACACTTAACCATTTTAAATACTCCTTAACATCAAACTCATTTTAACACTTAGAACTTCACTTTGTTACCAAATTTCGACATAGGTTCTCCTAGAACATTACTAAACCAAAACACTTGTTTTTACCAACAAACAACCAAGAACACTAAAAATCCATCAAGTACTTATTATACACAAACTTCACTCACAAAGCACTACATCACAATATAGTGCAATTTAAATTGCATGGCACTTAGGCCCTTAAATGACATGGCTCTTAGGCCCTTAAGGTGCATAAATCATAAACACTGAATTTCCACAATATTTGCCTTTAACCTGCAAATACACTCAACAACACATATGCCTTTTACTAAGCTCTTGAGAACACTTTACTAAGTCATTCACCATTGGCTCTTTAGGTAGTTTTAATAAGCATTTATAAGCTCATTTCTCCTAAGGCATTAAACAACATTAGGTTAGTAGATTTACCTCTTTTGCAAAATAACTTCTTTCTTGTTTCCTTTAGAAAACCGATAGAGTACTTGATTCTTTGACAAGTTCTAAACAATATAAAACATTATAATGAGTATTCAAGCTATAAGCTCCATCTCATTGTAAACCCTAGTTTTACATTGTTTCAAAAACATTAATGTAGTTGTTTTACCTTGCTCTTTGAAGAGAGTTTGAATATCTAGCAAGAGAGGACTCCACCTAGTCCATGAAGAGTTGGAATGAAGCTAGAACAAAGTCACATAAAAAGCTCCTTCAATATATTTTCGGACATGACAAAAACAAGGAGGAAACTTGATTTTTGTTTGAGATTCCTTACCTAGAACCAAGGAGAGTAACAATATGTAAAAATACAAGCTCAAGCTCCTTCAATGGAGAAACTCCATGGCACCGAAATGGTTGTCTTGGACTTTTGAAAGATAGGAATGAAGAGCTTGATGAGAGGAAGAGATGGTGGTGTTTGTTTTTGATTTGGACAAGTGAGCAAGGTTTTACAAGAGATCAAAGCTTGTGTTTAATGGTGGTAGTGGTTTATCGTGAGAGAACAAAGAAGGAAGGAAGAAGAGAGGTGGGAAACCGTGTGAGCAAGGAAAGGAAATGAGAGAATGAAGATTGGTTTAACTTTAGAAGATATTTGTAGTTTAAAAGCAAATAGTACTTTTAGTCATCATTATTTACTTAACAAATAACAAGAGGGTGGTGAGTCACCAACCTTAAAAACCGGCCCCCTAAATATAATGAGGGTAATATAGTCTTTGTTTGTCAATTTAATTACTTATACAAACATATGTTACAAAATAGCTTATAAAAGTTACTATTCATAAAACAAGGCACATAGAAGTGAAATTTTTGATTTCCCACTAATATAGACACCCAAATGTGATATTATATAGTACACATATGTATTTAAGAGTAATGATGGACATCTAGCCACTCAAAACTCATTTACAAGACAATTTTTCAAAAATGTGCTTTAAGACTCCTTAAAGCACATTTTGTGTTTAAACTTGTTTTCAAGCTTGGTTTTCTTTGGTAATTGATTTAATATGTTCATTAGTGTATAAATGAGGTCTTGGTAAGTTCATTAGGTCTTAACCAAGTTTATCCCAAGCTTAGAGCACATTTTGGCTCTTATTGACTTTAAAGCACATTTTGTGTTTCCTTTGTTTAAATTTGTTTACTAATGTTTCTAAGACTCTTTTTAGTCTTAATACACCATATTTAAGTGTTTAAACAATATATTAAGGTTTGGGGTATTTCAATCTACCCCCCTTAAAAGAACTTTGTCCTCAAAGTTCATACTTCCACATATCCTAAATATTAGCACATGGGAATACTTATAAACAATACTTCCATACATTACTAACAACACACTTACATAACATTGGACACCAGGTCCATACAACATAACATAACATTGGACACAAGGTCCATACAACATAACATAACATTGGACACAAGGTCCATACAACATTATCCACATCATTCAGACACAACGGTCTGTAACATAACAACATAACATAGACGATGTATTCAAATACACGTCGTACACACATAACCGAAACGGCTCTACCCCCCTTAAAAAGGGGTACGCCCCGTACCCTATACACATAAGACTAAGAAGTAAACAATGACGGGTACTTCGCCTTCATCTTATCTTCCAGCTCCCTAGTGGCCTCCTCAACGTCCTGGTTAGACCAGAGAACTTTCACCAGTCTCACGGACTTATGGCGAGTGTCTCGAGTCTTAGCATCCAGAATCCGTACCGGAGTCTCCACTGATCGCATGGTCGGCTCTAAGGTTAGCCTTTCAGGCTGAAGCACATGAGACGGATGAGACATATACTTCTTCAACTGGGACACATGAAATACATCATGTACCTTGCCCAGCTCGGCGGGTAGGTCTAGTCTATAGGCTACCGGGCCGATCCGCTCCGTCACAACATAAGGCCCACATACTTTGGGCTCAACTTGCCCTTCTGGCCAAAACGAAATACTCCCTTCATGGGGGATACTCTCAAAAATACCTGATCACCCACGGCGAACTCCATGTCACGTCGGCGCACATCTGCGTACGACTTCTGTCTATCCTGAGCTGCTTTCATATTAGCCCTGATCTGGCGAACTTCTGCCTGAACTTGTTCAAGATACTCTGGTCCTATAATGACCGTCTCACTCGACTCATCCCAGCACAATGGCGTGCGGCATGGTCTACCGTACAAGGCCTGGAAGGGAGACATCTTGATCGAAGCATGATAACTGTTGTTGTAACTAAACTCGATCAGATGTAACTTATCAATCCAGCTGGTCTGAAAGTCAAGTGCACAAGCACGTAGCATATCCTCAAGTGTCTGAATGGTGCGCTCACTCTGACCATCGGTCTGTGGGTGAAACGCTGTACTCAATTTCAATTCAGTACCCAATGCCTCTCGTGTGGACTTCCAATATCTGGATAAGAATCTGGTCTCTGTCAGATACAATCGTTTTCGGTACACCATGATGTCTTACAATCTCTTATCAAACAGTTCTGCCAATCTTGCCACTTTCCAAGTGTCCTTCATCGGAATGAATCGGGCCACCTTGGTCAGTCGGTCAACTATCACCCATATCATATTCAGACCTCCCCTTGTAGGCGGAAGCCCTACAAAGTCCATGGAGATATCATGGAACTTCCACTCAGGCACTGGCATTGGCTGTACCATACCACCAGGCCGTCGGTGCTCAAACTTGACCTTCTGGCAAGTGAGACACCTCAAACATAATCACTAACATCTTTCTTCATTCCAGTCCACCAAAAATACCTTTCATACTCTTATACATCTTTGAAGCTCCGGGGTGAATCGAAGTAGTAGAACAATGGGATTCACTCAATATGCGCTCCTTCAACTCAGCGCTACTCCTAGGTATACACAATCGGCCATTCAGCCTAATCAGGTCATCATGGAGTCTGAAGTCGTACTTCTGACCCTCGAATGTGCCATCAATAAGCTTCTGCCGGATCTCCAGCATGTACTGATCCGTCATCTGAGCACTCCGCACCTCTTCAACCAAGCCAGTATGAGAGACTAGCGAATGGAGAGAGTGTGCTTGGCGACTCAGTGCGTCAGCTACCACATTTGCCTTACCCTCTTTGTATTGCAGTTAATATCGTAGTCATTCAGAAACTCAACCCACCTTCTTTGCCTCATGTTCAACTCTTTCTGAGTGAACAAGTACTTTAAGCTTTTATGGTCAGAATAGATTGTCACACTTACCCCATACAAATAATGTCGCCATATCTTCAATGCGAAGACAATGGCACCCAATTCTAAAGTCGTGGGTAGGGTAGTTCTCTGCTTCTTCAGCTGACGGGAGGCGTATGCTACGACCTTCCCGTTGCATCACACAACCCATACCTCTGCCTGATGCGTCGCAGTAGACCTCAAAACCATCTGGACCGTCTGGTATAGTCAGGACTGGTGCAGATGTCAGAGCATCCTTGAGACTCGTGAAAGAACTCTCACAGTCGACTGTCCACTCGAATGGTGCATCCTTCTTCATTAAGGAAGTCATCGGCTTCGAGATACTGGAGAAGTCCTTCACAAACCTCCTATAATATCCTGCCAGACCGAGGAAGCTCCTGATATCAGTGACTGTCTTCGGCCTAGGCCAGGTGCGCACTGCATCTATCTTTGCCGGATCAACAGCGATCCCGGCCTCAGAAATCACATGTCCAAGGAAAGATACTTGGTTCAACCAAAATTCACATTTCGAAAACTTTGCATACAACTGGTTTCTCCTCAGAGTTTGTAACACATCTCTCAGGTGGCTTTCGTGCTCACCTTTCGATTTAGAATACACAAGAATGTCATCGATGAAGACTACCACTGACTTGTCCAACTGATCTTGGAACAAGCGGTTCATTAAGTCCATGAACTTTGCTGGTGCATTCGATAAGCCAAATGGCATAACTGTGAACTCATAATGCCCATACCTCGTTCTGAAAGCTGTCTTCTCGATATCACTGTCACGGATGGCAATCTGATGGTATCCGGAACGTAAGTCTATCTTGGAGAATACTGATGCACCCCTCAGCTGATCAAATAGATCGTCGATGCGTGGTAAAGGGTAACGGTTTTTCACCGTAACAGCATTCAGCTCCCGATAATCAATACACAGGCGGAGGCTACCGTCCTTCTTCTTCACGAAGAGACCGGCGCTCCCCATGGTGAAACACTAGGGCGGATAAAGCCCTTGTCGAGTAGGTCTCTCAGCTGCTCCTTGAGCTCTGTCATCTCTGCTGGAGCCATACGATAAGGTGCTTTCGCAATGGGTCCAGTGCCCGGAACTAAGTCGATCTCAAACTCAACCTCTCGTGCTGGCGGCATGCCCGGCAGTTCCTTAGGAAATACATCAGGAAACTCCGACACTACCGGCACATCTGGGCTAAACTCAGGGTCTCTCTCTATGTCCTGGACATAGCAGAGGTACACATCACTCCCTCGTCGTAACTCACGATACATGGCCATGGCGGTGATGATCTGTGTCGAAGGCTCCCTGGGCCTCTGGCGGTATGATATGGTAACCCCAGATGGACTCCGAAGAAGCAGTCGATGCTCGGCACACAGGATTCTGCCCTTGTACCGCTCCAACCAGTTCATCCCGACAATCACATCAAATCCAAGTCCGTCGAACTCTATCAGGTCGATCGGGAACTCTTCACCTCTGATTCGTACAATGACATCTCGGTGGTAGCGGGTACACCTGATCCGCTCTTTCGATGGGAGAGTGACCAAGAAGTCTGGCATCTCCTCTCCATCTAACCCCAGCCTCTTCGCAAAAGATAGCGAAACAAATGTGTGTGAGGCTCCAGAGTCGAACAAGATCGATGCATCCACGCCATTCACTGGAAAGGTACCGGTGAGGATTGTGCCGCTCTTGCCGGCTTCTGCCTCATTGCAGACACTCAATGTACCTCCCGTTCCGAGTGCACAGCCTAATTCATTGGCAAACTAATAAGTACTGGGTAACAACACGGTTGATATACTTCAATAACTCCACTTTATTCATTAACACTTCCTCTTTACAACATTGTTGGTTTACATGGTTGATATAACTTAACACATACATAACTCCCTTAACATATACTGGCTTAACACATTACAAAAGTATACAAGGCTTAGAATTGTCTGAAGGTCAAATTCAAACGTCCGGGTTTCATGTGTGTGGCATTGATCACTGCCGACGGTGCGGTATTCAGTTTGATCTTTCTGATGCCGTGATATAGCATCCTTGACTGCCCACCCATGATTAATACATCTCCTGACTTTAACATTAACTTCCTTGCGAGATCAGCACGCTTCTGCTCGCCATACACAAATACTGCGGTGTCACCAATGGACCAAGACACCACGGGTACTCCCTTACTTAGAGACTCGGGTGACTCGTCCTTATCTTGGTGTAAACCTAACCGTCCACCTTTCTGGTAGAAGTTCACAATACACAAATCTGCTTCCACACTTGGAATTGATTCCGTTTCAACTTGTTGAGCAATTCCTACGGCGTGATTAACGACCGCACGAAACTCCTCAGGTATACTTGGTACTGTTGCTCCCTCTTCAGCTCGCACTTCTTGATATGACTTGGTGTAAGGGTTCCAGTCCTTACCCATGCACATCATCTTCAATTGCATTCTTGATCCATTCGGATATTCAGGTGTGTAGAAACCTCCAGGTTTAGCTCCAAGTTCGTCGCATCGTCTGATGATATGGACTTGTGCCTCCGGTGTCAGGTATCCACTTAAGAGTATCATACCTGGCTGGATAACCTGACATTGCTCCATTGGAAAGTCGGTGATGTTGATGGTGGTCTCTCCAGGGTTTGGTGTGGGTGGGATTGGATAACATATATTGAAGGTTCCTTTAAGTTTAGAATTACCTAATTAGGCGTCTTTCACACTACACTTTAACTCCTTACTCACATGATAATACACTTGAACTCACTAACACACATAAGCATGGAATGCGGTATGCAATCACTTATTACATTCAACAGTTTAGGCGGTACCTGGTCTAGAAGAGGGCCCTGGCGCCTCAGACCGGTCCACCACGTTCAGGGTGGCCTTGCTAGGTCCCGACCCCTTCCCCTTCTGGGAATCGGTATGCCTCTGATCAGTGGGTGGCTGGTTAGCCGTCTTCGGGCCATCAATAGCTGCTGTGGCCTTACCCTTCCACTGCCCCTTGGGCTTGTTGACTCTGCTGTTGGGGTTCCGGTAACACTCGTGGTCACGGTGGCCCCACTTCTCGCAGTATCGACACTGCACCTCATTCCCTTTGCAGTCCTTGTCGGGGTGGTCTCCATTGCACCACTTACAGTAATAGTGGCGCTCCGGTCCAGAGCCCGTGCTAGCTGCTAACACAATACACACTCAGTACTTGTTTCACAACTTATCAACGTACACATCAACTTATTACACAAGATTAAACAATTACCCTTTGGTGGGTAAGAGCGTAGGGGCTTCGCCGCATAAGCATATGTGAGCTTCAGTGGCTCCTCAGCTGTGGTGGTTTGGGCCTGGCCCTTGTCACCCTGGTGCTGACTCTTCTGGGGCTGGGGATAAGGTTTCTTCTTCTTCTTTCCTCCCCCGTACCCCTGCGAACTCTGGCCCTCGCTCGTGGCCTTGCGCTTGTGCGCATTCTCCTCGTCCCTCAGACGGACGGTGATCTCCACCTTAGCAGCGGCATGATAGCACTCCTGAATTTAGGATGGTCAGTCATGCCCCGCAATTCATACTCACAAACTCACATTAATACTCACTTGTAGACTACACATATTCACATCACTCTTTATTTAATTTACCTGCAAGGTAGTATACTCAGCTGGCCCCATCCCATAGCGAAGACGGTGGCTGAGACCGTTGTAGAAACGGTTTACCAGCACCCGGTTCGAGTATCCCAGGTCCGGTAACAGGTGGACAAGGCCGGTGAAGGCGGTGTAATACTCATCAACCGACACCTTGTCCCCCTGCCTCAGACTATCCAGCTCCAGGCGCTTGGCCTCTTGAACGTGCACGGGGTAGTATTTGGCTCGCAGCAGAGCCGTGTACTCCCTCCAACCAAACTGAGGATCCGCCATCCGGTCCTCTCTCACTAGCTTCCACCAATTTTGTGCCGAACCCTTCAGATAGTAAGCGGCAAGACGGACCTTAGCCTCGCGGCACAGCCAAGGTCTCGTAGGCGTCTCCAGCTCAGATTGCCTCCAACTACGTGGGGTCGGTCTCCCATGAAATGAATGGGGTCTTCAGATCTGCCAATGCCTTGACCCAGTTGGTCTCTCGTGGCGGTGGCGGTGGTGGCTGAACTCCGGGCATCTGCCCCTGCTGGATCGCAGCTACAAGCTGGGGTACCATCTGGCCACAGCGGCTGCTACAGCCTCAGCCATAACCTGAGCCGTAGTGTTCTCTCCCTGGTCACCCCCAGTGCCAGTACCACTTCCGCGGCCTCTACCGCGCGGTCTACCTGACATCTGTATTCACATGAATATTCTTAACAATATGCTTACACACTTATCGGTCCCGATCGTAACGCTTCCCGACAATAAGGTATTTCCACACTTAGTTGTGGTTAACCTTTCCATAACTGATCACTTAGGTACTGTAGTTAGGTTTCCTAACTCGGTATATTTCCTAAGCTCGGTATTCTAGTCATCAGAGCGATACTTCGCTCTGATCCACTTTTTGTAACACCCTAATACGCACATGATACTAAATGAATCGCAGCGGAATAAAACAACTAAACAGTAACTAACGCTTCGGTGCTACAACGCCGTCAACCACCCACGTGGTTGACAAGGCAGAATAAATACAATTGTACCGGTCTGATGATCAGACTCCCGAGCATAAAACTAAACCATAAATACATTATATACAATACCGAGTACTACATACATCCTTCACTGTATAGCATCACTGTAACTGCAACAACCCAATAATCTAACGCCACAGGAGCACAGGCGCATCCCGGGCCAACATCCAAAAGTATACAAAAGGGATTACATCCTAGGATCTAAAGCCACTCCGCTTCTTCGATCCTCATCTGCAGTATAGAAATATGGATCCCCCGAGGGGTCAGCAACCCTTGGCTGGTATGGCTAACGCGCAGCCCATCGGCTACCGGAATACGCGCAGCTAATTGTCATGATAACATGGCATTCATTTACATACATAACATAACTGACATAACATGGAGCATGGCATCAGTAGTGCACAGCTCAATATCACATACACGGTGGATCTTAGTTCCACAATAACAAACCACAAGGGTCAAATAACATAAGAGCCTAGAGAGTGATTCACCCTCATGTTAAGCTCGTTAACACTCATTACCGTTCTGTTAGGCGAACGAGTAACTTAAGTCACAGATGGTTCGGATTTAGTGACCCGAACACACCACACAAACACAGGTTCCCACTAAACCGATCATAAGTCAGAATAGGTAAGCTTTGGAAGAAGCTAGCGGGAGATCGAACGCCAAATTAAGGAGAACAATCTTAACAACATAAGAGTCGAATCTGATTCAGATATCTACTCTTAACTTACATGCATGACCGATAACCGGATTCCTCACTTCCCAGTTAACACTTTTAGAAGTTCATAGTGGAACTTAACAACCAACACACAATAGGTGGTAAGTCATGTTAGACACACACAAGGGAATTGAGTCACAACATTACATCACAACAATATGAACAACTGTAAACTCATTACATGTTTAAATCTTATAACGTCGTAAACACACAGAAAACATACAACACACAAACCGGTGTAAACCCGCTAGACAACTGCAAAAACCATACCTTGGCCCTGCCTCGTTGGTTTCCTCCGTAGGTCACTCCTATACATAATTCAAGAACGTCGTTAATTAACTTACTTAACCTCCAAATTTACTAAGTGTTTAACATAATTGTGTGACATGTTTTAATGTCTATCTTACCCTAGGTTACCTTCATTATACACCCTAGGGTTAACTACATAAGTCACATTCTTTTCTGTTTTGTTTTTTTTTTTTTTACAAATTTTGGTCCGACCGACTTGCCGACCGGACTTGTCCAAGTCCGGTCCATTCCAGTAACCTTTTTACGGTGGAAAATTCACTCCGACCGGACTTACATGTCCGGTCCTATGTCCGGTCGATTCCAGAGACTTATAACCCGTACAAATTCATGCCGACCGGACTTGACAAGTCCGGTCCCATGTCCGGTCCATTCCAGAAACATTTTCCCCTCACAAACACAGTCCGACCGGACTTGTAGGTCCGGTCCCTCAAGTCCGGTCGATTCCAGAAACATTTTCCGGTAGTGTAACAGGGCCCACCGGGCTTGCAAGTCCGGTCGCAAGTCCGGTCTGCCCCAAATCCTTATTTTCCTTTTCACATTCAACTCCAAACTTTACCCCATATAACCTAGTACCCCCTAACCTTATTTGGGCACTTCAAAACACAACTTAAACCATCCTTTAACACTCACAACTCTTTTTCTAATTCCTTAAACCTTTACTTATTTCTTCACAAAATTCCTAACTTACAACATTTTACACTAGGTTTCTAAATGGTGTTTCTCACCTATGATAACTACTATCCCAAATGTTCTCTCCTTATCTTAAATCATCTCCCAATCATCTCTCACACTAATTCCTTATATCCTTCTTGAAACTCTTTTCCTAGTGTACACTTCTCCTTATTTGCCAAAGTTTGCCTAAGTCTTTACCTAAGTCCCAAAATGACTTTGGTACATACTTAGATCTCAAGCTCATGCCTAAGTCCTTGTTACATCCTAAATCACCTTAATGCATGTTCCTACACAAGAACAACACTTAACCATTTTAAATACTCCTTGACTCATCAAACTCATTTTAACACTTAGACTTCACCTTGTGTACCCAATTTCGACATAGGTTCTCCTAGAACATTACTATCCAAAAACACCTTGTTTTTACCAAAAACAACCAAGAACACTAAAAATCCATCAAGTATTATATACACAAACTTCACTCACAAAGCACTACATCACATATAGTGCATAATTTAAATTGCATGGCACTTAGGCCCTTAAATGACATGGCTCTTAGGCCCTTAAGGTGCATAAATCATAAAACACTGAATTTCCACAATGTATTTGCCTTTAACCTGCAAATACACTCAACACCATATGCCTTTTACTAAGCTCCTGAGAACACTCTACTAAGTCATTCACCATTGGTCTTAGGTAGTTTTAATAAGCATTTATAAGCTCATTTCTCCTAAGGCATTAAAACAACATTAGGTTAGTAGATTACCTCTTTTGCAAATAACTTCTTTCTTGTTTCCTTTAGAAAACCAATAGAGTACTTGATTCTTTGACAAGTTCTAAACAATATACAAACATTATAATGAGTATTCAAGCTATAAGCTCCATCTCATTGTAAACCCTAGTTTTTACATTGTTTCAAAAACATTAATGTAGTTGTTTTACCTTGCTCTTTGAAGAGAGTTTGAATATCTAGCAAGAGAGGACTCCACCTAGTCCATGAAGAGTTGGAATGAAGCTAGAACAAAGTCACATAAAAAGCTCCTTCAATATATATTTTCGGACATGACAAAAACAAGGAGGAAACTTGATTTTTGTTTGAGATTCCTTACCTAGAAACCAAGGAGAGTAACATATGTAAAAATACAAGCTCAAGCTCCTTCAATGGAGAAATCCATGGCACCGAAATGGTTTCTTGGACTTTTGAAAAGGTAGGGAATGAAGAGCTTGATGAGAAAGAGATTGGTGGTTTTGTTTTTGATTTGGACAAGTGAGCAAGGTTTTACAAGAGATCAAAGCTTGTGTTTTAATGGTGGTAGTGGTTTTATCGTGAGAGAACAAAGAAGAAGGAAGAAAGAGGTGGGAAACCGAAGAGAGGTAAAAAGGTTACAGATAGAAGGAAAGGAAATGAGAGAATGAAGATTGGTTTAACTTTAGAAGATATTGTAGTTTAAAGCAAATAGTACATTCTTAGTCATCATTATTACTTAACAAATTCAAGAGGGTGGTGAGTCACCAAACCTTAGAAAACCGGCCCCCTAAATATAATAAGGGTGATATAGTCTTTGTTTGTCAATTTAATTACTTATACAAACATATGTACAAAATAGCTTATAAAAGTTACTATTCATAAAACAAGGCACATAGAAGTGAAATTTTTGATTTCCCACTAATATAGACACCCAAATGTGATATTATATAGTACACATATGTATTTAAGAGTAATGATGGACATCTAGCCACTCAAAACTCATTTACAAGACAATTTTTCAAAAATGTGCTTTAAGACTCCTTAAAGCACATTTTGTGTCTAAACTTGTTTTCAAGCTTGGTTTTCTTTGGTAATTGATTTAATATGTTCATTAGTGTATAAATGAGGTCTTGGTAAGTTCATTAGTCTTAACCAAGTTTATCCCAAGCTTAGAGCACATTTTGGCTCTTATTGACTTTAAAGCACATTTTGTGTTTCCTTTGTTTAAATTTGTTTACTAATGTTTCTAAGACTCTTTTTAGTCTTAATACGCCATATTTAAGTGTTAAACAATATATTAAGGTTTGGGGTATTTCACCATATGAGAATCCCTTTAGCTCCGCCCCTACGAACACCGTTGGAGTAACCAGACAAACAATAATGACAGGAATGCCATCGGGTGAGCCTTTAACCTTGTACCCGCCTGATCTAGGGAGTTGAAGGGAAAAGATTAGAGGTTTGAGCAGCAGTGAAGAAAAGGAAGATTAAATGTTCTTTTCAGGGTAGGGATGAACAATGGAGAAGGACCCGTTGTCAGGAGAAGACCGAACCCACATGTATGAGAAATTTGAAGAAAATGTGCATTAATTAAATGAAGGGTTAGGTTATCAAATCCTCATAACATCATGTATGATTTTGTTAGACAACAGGATGCAAAAAAGTTGAGACATCTCCCTTTCGATTTCCCTGATATAGGAAGTTTACGCATGGGCTCAAAAAGGAGGAACCAGACCTACTTCCCGGGAAGAACAACAGTTCCATCTACCTTTATTAATCACTTAGGAAACATATACGAGGTATATTCCCAAATCTTGCTCATTAACCACACAGCCATGCATTGAGTAGGAGGGAACATAACTTGATTGTAGGACTGTGCAAACGGTTCAGTTATATCCGAAAACAGAATTTTTTCAATTTTTTTAACCGTTTTTTGTAACCGTTTTTTAAAGTTTTGGTTTTCGGTTAACCGAATTTTATTTTGTTTCGGATTTCAGTAATTGAAGAGAATATTTCGGTTAACCAAATAACCGAAATATTTTTTAAAATAAAATTTAAATTTAAAAAGATTAATGAAAATTATATTTTTTTTCTTTTAAAAATATCGGTTAACCGAATTTATTACGGTTAACCGCACCTAATTCAGTTCTCGGTTCAGTTTTTGCTTATTAAATGGGAAAAAAATTCAGTTTTCGGTTTATTCGGTTTTCGGTTAATTCGGTTATTGAATTAAATTTCGGTTAATTCAGTTATAATTGAAATAACCGAAAACTGAATTTTTTTTCAAAATTTGATTTCGATTAACCGAATTAACCGAATGAACACCCCTACTTGATTGGAAAACTTCATTAAGTAACTTTTGTGATTGCTTGCAACGTGACTACTATTTGTGTGGACGTCATCCAAACAAAAGGCATAAAACACCAAGGGAAACCAAAAATAAATATGGGTAAAAATCACTCGAAAGATTATGCATTCAATGCACTTGAGAGAACTAGAATTAAACAATAAGAGATTCATCCCCAACTGTAACACCCCATCCAACAATAACACACTTACAATAATCTGCAGCGGAAAACAACCTCATCACATTACTTATCTCGTTGGTGTTACACGCCGTTAGCCACCCACGTGGCTAACAAGGCTAATACATACACATTGTACCGGTCTGATGGGCTAAATTCCCGAGCGACTACACCTTACTATCCCTTTCCATTAACACAACAACAACATACACCTTCCAACTATACCGATTATTTATAACTAATGCCGATAACAATTTCGGTCTTACTACACCTACTGTATATATACAACATAAACGATTACCCATGTACAATGTCTACCCCGTCTTACTCTCGGACGGTTTCCAGCTCTCTGTACCTGAAATAGGAAAAGAAGAGAAAGGGTGGCCCCCAAGGGGCTCAGCACCTTTGCTGGTATGGTAATCCCGCAGCCCACATGCTACCGGGCCACGCACAACTAATTGTCGTCTTAGCATGCGGTTGATTATATTTAAATCATGCATGTAACAGTGAACACACAACACTTAACATTTCGCCTCAATGGGCTCAACAATCGGATAATATATCCTTACTTAATAAGTCACTCATGGTATTCATCATCCCTAGAGTGTTCCTCCTCTAATGGAGCTACTTCCTTAATAGACGTCACATACCCTTAAATCGGGTTTTCCTTAAATGCCTCTTATCACAAACTGGGAATCATATCCATGATCCACACACTCCACATTATACAACCTACAACATACACTACATACAGCACTTAACAACACTTTGCACGTTTCCACGTGCACAACATAATACCGCAATAGATATTGCATCACAACAAAAATACATAACATAACTGGAGTGGTTCCCTTAGGAACCGACCCAAACATTACTAACACACTGGTGAGCCTAGAGAATGTTGCCAGTCTCATGATAAGCTCGTTACATAACTCGTTACCGTCTCGTTAAATGAACGGTTAACTTAACACAAGGTGTCTCGGATATAGTGATCCAAGCACACCGAAACAAACATAACAATAGTATGCCCCTGTGGCCCGACGTGAGTCAGTAATAGCCTTGGTTAAGCTAAAGGGAAGGTTGGGAACCAAATTGGAAACAACCATAACATACAGAGAGGATCGAACCTGCTATGACAACGACCCCCATACTCACACGCGTGGCCGGAACAGACCGGACTCCTCACTCCCCCGTTAGCACTTGTTAGAAGTTCAACTTTGAACTTGATTAAACAATCACAAACATTGGGTTAAGTCTTGTTACATACACAAGGGAAGAGAGAGTCATACATTCACATACAAACATCACACACAACATCACATAACCAACTCACGCATAGCCGTGGTTAGAACGTTCCTTAAGTCGGAAACGTTGTTACCGGATACCGCTCTCCTACGTTTACCTAATAGTGGTTAACTAGCCCTTCAAGCGCATTCGAGGTTACCGGTATCGGCACGTAAACATACAATAACAATAACGACTGTAAACTCGTTTCATGATTTATCTCATAACGTGGCAAACATACAGAAAAACACATTGGCATACAAGCCGGTGTAATCCGGTAGGACACAGGTTGCAAGAAAACCATACCTGTCACCGGAGTCCACTTTATCACATCCACTTATGTTCCTCGAGCCATTCTCGAACAACTGTTAACATCACATGTGTTTTTTATTAACATTGGGGTAACATGTTTGTTTAAAGTCTAACGCTTATAACTTTTTCCCCGTTAACTCGGTTACATAACTTTACATTTCAACTTGTTTTACTTTTACATTTTGATACTACTTTTCACCCACTTAATTACCATTAAAACTCACCCATCATGCCCTTAACAACCTTATAACATCATTACCTATCAATCCCCATCATTACACACCATTTCCATACCTTAAAACAACAATTTTGGTCCATACAACACCTTGTCCGAACTTGTGTCCGAACTTCCAAGTTCGGACGCTAGCCGCGACCTAATACTGAAAATTATACACACGTCCGAACTTGTGTCCGGACTTCCCAAGTTCGGACACAGTTCGAGAGTAAATCCCAGATAGAAACAGTCACGTCCGAACTTGTGTCCGGACTTCCCAAGTTCGGACACAGTTCGAGAATGAGAAAATCCTTTACCCAACAGAGCCTGTCCGAACTTCCATGTCCGGACGGAAGTTCGGACACGGCAAAATGCTCAACTTCTACACCTTTAAACACTTAGCCAAATTCCTCCAAAGCCTCCAACACTTATAGTTTATACTCCTTAAGTCCCTTAGTGATGATTCATGCCAATTCTAACCATTATACCAAGACATTTCTTCCACACAACATCATCATTCAAACATCCTTTCTTACATATCAAAACTCCTTATGTCATTCTTACAATTCCTTTCCCAAGCTTACACTTCCTCCTTAATTTTTCCAAGTGGTATTTCACCAATATTGACCACTATACCAAGGTGTTTCCTCTACACCTTAACATCATCTCTCAAACTTCTTTTCTTTCTAACTAAATCTCCTTTTTCACATCTTACTTAATCAACACTTATTCCTTGGATATCAACATTACCTAAACCTTAAACAAACTCCTCCAAGACTTAAATACATTCTCAAAACACAACTTGAATTCCTAGAACTTCCTAGATAACACCTAAATCCTTGCATCACTCTAAATCACCTTAACACATGTTTTCTTCTCAAGTAAACACTTATTCACCTTTAACACTTCCTAGTTCACCAAGACCATTTAAAACACTTAGAACTTCTCACACATCTTCCCAAATTTGGCCATAGCTTCTCTTGTATATACTCACATCCAAACACTTAGGTTTTTACCTTATTCCATTCAAAACACCTAAAATCCATCAAACACACTTTATACACAAACTTCACACATTTAGCACTACATCACAATATAGTGCATAAGCTTAAATTGCTTGGCACTTAGGCCCTTAAACAACATGGCTCTTAGGCCCTTAAATTGCATAAACCATAAACACTGAATTTCCCACATAAATAATGCCTTTGACCTGCAAATACATACACCATCACATATGTTCTTTTACTAGTCTCCTTGGGAACACTTTACTAGGTCATTCACCATTTGCTCTTTAGGTAGTTTTTAACAAGCATTATAAGCTTATTTCTCCTAAGGCATTAAATCTCATTAAGATAGCATATTTACCTCTTTTCCTCACAAACTTCTTTCTTGTTTCCTTACAAAACCGGTAAGGCATTTGGTTCCTTTTCAACTATTAAACATTATACAAACAACATAATGAGCATTCAAGCTTTAAGCTCCATCTCATTGTAAACCCTAGGTTTACATTATTTCAAAAACATTAATGTAGTTGTTTTACCTTGATCTTTGAAGGGAATTTGAATATCTATGAAGAGAGGACTCCACCTAGTCCTTGAAAGATTCAAATGGAGCTAGAACAAAGCAACACAAGGAGCTCCATCAATGAATATTTTCGGTCACACACAAAACATGGAGGAAACTTGATTTTCTTTGAGATTCCTTACCTAGAAGCAAAGGAGAGTAATAATGTGTAGAAACACAAGCTCAAGCTCCATCAATGGTGATTCTCCATGGCACCAAAATTGAGCTCTTGAAGATTTGAAAAGGTAGAAGTGTAGAGCTTGACCTAACTAAGACAAATATGGTCTTAGAATTTGATTTGGAGCATGGAGTTGGATTTGGCAAGGAAATGAAGATGGAGAAGAGAGGGCTGTTGCAAATCGTAAATGGAGGAAAGGAGAAGGTGAAGAAACCGTGTGAAATGAAAGAAGAGAAGGAAATGAGAAGATGAGTTTGCTTTTGGAGATATTTATGTTATAAAGCAAAATAGTACTTTACTTAAAGTTTTACTTTACTTATTTGATTTCTTTTACAACTTGGTGACTCACTACTACAAAAACCGGCCACCATTTAATTAGAAGGGTAATATAGTCTTTATTGACTCATTTAATTACTTATAACATTATATGTTACAAACTAGCTTATAAAAGTTACTATTCACAAACTAAGGCACATAGAAGTGAAATTTTTGATTTCCCATTAATATAGCCACCCAAATGTGATACTATATAGTACACATGTTAATTAAAGAGTAATGATGGATATTTAGCCATTCAAACTCATTTACAAGACAATTTTTCAAAAACGTGCTTTAAGACTCCTTAAAGCACATTTTGTGTTTTAACTTTTTCAAGCTTGGTTTTCTTTGGTAGTTGATTTAATATGTTCATTAACATATTTATAAAGTATAGGTGTGACCATTAGGTCTTATACACATTTATCCCAAGCTTAGAGCACATTTTCGCTCATATTGACTTTAAGGTATTCTCTTGTGTTTTATTTGGTTTCATTGTCTAACAAAGTTTCCTAAGGACTTAATTAGCCTTATAAAATCATAATTAAATGTTATTAAGTCTTGGTAGGCTCTTTGGGTCCTAACCAAGTTCACTCATAGCTTAGAGCATGTTTTTGCTCATACTGTGTCTTAGTGCTTTATTGCACTTTACTATATTTTAAATTGTCCACTGATGTTTCTAAGGCACTTTTTAGCCTTTATATAACATAGTTTACTACTTAAACCACATATCAAGGTTTGGGGTATTTCACCAACAGTGTAGATAGGTTAAATTGACTGGACCAATATAAATCAAGTTTGATACTTTACACTTAGAACCATTAAAGCACTTTAGATTAGGGATGTCAATGGATCGGGTTCGGGTCGGGTGAAGCATCACCCGCATCCGTCACCTGGATATATCATTCATCATTTGTCCATTCGTCACCCGTTTATTTTTCATCCGTCATCCATCCATCCATCATCCGCGGGTGATTCGGGTGGATCAGGTGGCAATCGGGTGAAATGTTTTCTATATCATAAACAATAATTTTTTACTATGGTAATGAATATAATTTTTTTGTATTGCTAAAGGTAAAATTTCCCTATATTTTATGAAAATTCACACCAACATAATAAAAAATAATCCAACAATATCATTAAGAAAATAAACATGCTAAGTATGGTGTTGTGTGTTGTATGAGAGAGAAAAAAAACCATAAATTATAACTCTACACCCTATTTTTTAGATTTTTATTAAATTCTTTAAGGTTTATTGGGTTACTTAAAATTAAACAAGGTGAAACTTTAAACAGATGACGGGTCGGGTGATAAAACGAATGACGGATCAGGTGACGGATGAAAAAATGTCATTCGTCACCCGACCTGACCCATCACCTGATCATCCATCACCCGATCTGTCATCCGTTTATTTAAATCGGGTGTATCGGGTTAGTGGTTATCCGTTTAATATTGTCTTCCCTACTTTAGATATACACGCAACCAAGTTCTATCAAGTCCAAAATTTGACTAATAGTGGACACATTCGAGAACACACGGAACTCTAGAAAACGGATTGACGATCCTAAAATACCCTAGCAGCCGGAGAATGAACTAAGACCAGTCCTCCATAACCTGGGATTCAAGAATTATGAAGAACTACCATAACGCTATCTATCACCATTCATTGTAGCTCATGGTTTGTTCACCACCTCATCATAGCCAGAAAACTGATCACAGAGCTTGAGTACTTATAAGCACAAGGTGTAAAGGTACAAATGGCATTTGTTGACCTGGGCAGAGATTTTCCTTGGATGTCCCTCTCTAAACGATGATGATTAGTATTGACTATGATATACAGTTCATAAACCACATCCTCATGGAAGAACTCTTTTATTTGGATATGAAGGGAGAGTTCTTAGAGGAATGGGTTTTTTGTGCTTTGGTAAAAGTTCTTATAGTCTAGTTATTGTGCAATTCTATGGAACAAGAGACTAACAACACATCTTCATGAACATGAGAAGAGATTACCTAAAAATAGTTTATTTTGGAGTTTCTAACCAACTATTTTAGGTGGTGGTGTTTTTTTTATATTTACTAGAACTTTAGATATTGACTTTAAGCACAAACCATAAAAAAAATAATGAATAGAATCCTTAAACCCATAAAATGTAGTGATATATCATCAAGGAGATAGGAAGGATTGGCTCCCTTTTAAAGCTTATCTCCTATCAATAAGCCTCGTCATAATAGTCATTGTTATATCACATCACTCTTCCTAATCCTCATCGATTGTTGTCCTGCCTCCGTTGGCAAATACAATGCCACGGGCTACCCACACTCACTTAGGAGTGGGACGCTGATTTGGAAGTCCTAATCAGCTGCTGACTTGACTGTTTTGCTGATTGGGCTACCTTTTTACTATATTAACTTTAAATGGTTGTAACTTTTAATTTATAAGTCCAAAATGAAAAAAAATGTATATCATTGTTCATCTAAATTCAAGCTCTTCAAAACAAGACTAGTCATGGATATGTTTTGACAACTTTGAAAAAAATTTATTTTTACATGTATACGATGATACTCTAAATCATAATATAATTCATTATTTTTGATATTGTGATTCATTGAAATTATGAAAAATTACATTGCCCACCCATGACCTTTAACGAATTTACACTGCCCACCCATGACCTTTCAAATATAACAATACCCACCCATGACATTATACTAATATATCTTCCGTCATCTTATTTTCATATTTCCGTCATTGTCCGTCATGTTTGACCAATTCTCTTTTTTTTTTACCAAACAAAGAAAAAAAAGACAATTTCCTTGGCCTTTTATTTTCCACTCCATTGTTATTTGTGTTTCCTCTGTTCGACAACCCTCACGCTTGTGAATCTTCATTCAACAACACTCACTAGCAGATTTATCTGGTTTATTGATTCTTTCGACAACATCATCAAAGTCAACCCTACAAGGCTCTCGACCTTCAAAAGGTTTGAACAAGAAAATTCCACACTTTTCCTGTTAGAGATACACATACACATACAGTCATGCTATGATGAACCCAGAATAATATACAGAAAATGGCCTTCCTTTTAGCGACCTCAAAAATTAGGAAATCAGTCACGGCCCACGCTATAAGCCGATGAGCTTTGGAAAACGGAATTATCTTCAATCTAGACTGTTAGGGTTTGCAAATATTGAATTTCCCAATTCGCTCAAATCTAGGGTTTGGGCTAAGGCCTGGTGCTTCGCGAGGTTGGAGACTCAATGTTACAGATATTCTATATAGCAGTAATATGTAGTGATATATTCTGTCACGTGCTAGTTGTAAACAAATACACATTTTCATTTCTGTAAATCAGTTGCAACTGTTACATTAGTTGTGTTGTTACACACCTATAAGTACTGTGAAAACAGAATGAATAAGAGCAGAAAAAAGAAGTATTCTCCATTCTTGAATAATCCTCTATCGTTCCTCCCTCTCTATTGTGTGGTTGTCTTCCTTACTATGGCGACTTGCGAGGAGAGTTGAGTGTTGTTATTTGAGTGAGAACATTAGCACTCTAGTTGTGGATCAGATCCGTTACAGACTGAGAAGGTTGTAACAAAGGTATCAGATTACCAGTCGTTCCTGCTTCAACCATGGCAGAAACACGTAACAGTCAGTTAATTCGTGATGTAGTGCGGGAGTTGGAGGCATCTCTTCATCCTCAGATTCTGGCAATGTTCCAGAAGCAAAATGCAAAGATCGAAACACAAAATGCAAGGATTGATAAGAATATCGCTGACCTTTTTGAAGCATTGCGTCTTCATACTGCGGCTTCAAGTGCAAATTCCACCGATAAGTCATCTGGTGAGACATCCAGTCGTAAGTCATACTCAGGAGTAACTCGTCTTGCTAAGTTGGATTTCCCGCGCTTCAACGGCGAGAAGATTAAGGAGTGGCTGTTCAAGATCGAGCAATTTTTTGCCATCGATCATACTCTTGAGGAACTGAAGGTTGGATTGGCGTCCATCCACTTCGATTCGCATGCCGCAACTTGGCATCAATCCATCGTTCAATCGGATGCAGGTCAGTTAGCGCTTCTTGATTGGCAAGCTTACAAAGAATTATTAAAAGAGCGCTTTGAGGAAATTCTGGATGATCCAATCGTGGAGTTAAAAGCACTTCAAGAAACTGAGGGAATCGCTGAGTATCATAATGCTTTTGAACTCGTTCGCACAAGAGTTTCTTTACCTGAAGAGTATCTTGTAAGTGCATATTTGACAGGCTTACAGACTGACACTCAAATGCACGTCAGGATGTTCCGACCTAAGGCAATTCGTGAATGCTTCCTGTTAGCAAGATTGTACGAAAAAGCTCATCCGAAGCGGAATTGGAATAGTGACTGGCAAGGAGGTAAGAACACCACTCAATCCAGTTCTTCGAAAGGGTTGCTACCAGTCCCTAAAAGTGTCGAACCTGTGAGCGTACCTAAACCACAGCCAGCGCCGCGGAAATTTTTGACTTCCAACCAAATGAACGAACGGCGTGCTAAAGGACTCTGTTACTATTGTGATGAAAAGTTTACACCGGGTCATCATCTCATGCCTAATAAATCTCAGCTTTATATGCTTGAGTGTGACGAAGACGAAGAAGCGTCGTTGGAGATGGAGGAATCAGAATTGGATAAGGAGTTGCAAATTTCGGTGAGCGCACTAGATGGTACTTCTGATTATCGTACTATGCGTGTAAGGGGATTACACGAGAAACGGCCAATCTTCATTCTAATCGACTCTGGAAGCACACACAATTTTTTGGATAAATCAGTGGCTGAGAAACTGGGATGCAACATCCAATCAGTGGGGAATACCAGGGTTTATGTCGCTGATGGTAGCACGTTACAAGTGATTGGTCGAGTAGAGAAATTTAAGTGGTCGTTTCAGGGGGCTGATTTTCTTGCGGACTTCTTGGTGATTAATTTGGGATGTTGTGATATGGTTTTAGGGGTGCAGTGGTTGGAACAATTGGGTCCAATTAAGTGGGACTTCAAGAACCTTGTTATGCAGTTTTTATTGGGAAACAGGAAGATGATTTTGAATGGAATCAAATCTGGTTCTATCAGGAATGTTAAGGCCAAGAGATTAGCTTCTTGTGGAGAAGATAAATCTCAGCTTTACATGTTATGCGTGTCTACTGTGCAACAGGAAGATGTTAATCCTGTACTTACTACATGCAACACAGTAACTCTTCCAGCGTTCCTTCTGTAATTACCACTTTATTAAGTGAGTTTGATGATGTTTTCCAGCCACCCACTCAACTTCCCCCTTTTCGAAAGGGGCATAACCACAAGATTCCACTGTTAGCTGGTACTAATCCAGTTAATCAACGCCCCTACAGATATGCAGTCCACCAAAAAAATGAGATTGATAAGTTGGTCAAAGAAATGCTTGATCAGGGAACGATTCAACCTAGCTTCAGTCCTTATGCTTCTCCGGTGGTCTTAGTCAAGAAGAAGGATGGATCCTGGCGATTATGTGTTGATTATAGGAATCTAAATGGGATTACAATTAAGGACAGGTTCCCTATTCCCTTAATAGAGGATCTGATGGATGAGGTGGGGAGTTCTAAAGTCTATTCCAAAATAGACTTGCGGGCTGGTTATCATCAAGTCAGAATGGAGTGTGCAGACATTCATAAAACTGCATTCAAGACCCATTCTGGCCATTATGAGTATTTAGTCATGCCCTTCGGGCTAACTAATGCTCCAGCAACTTTTCAAGGATTGATGAACTTCATATTCAAGGATTATCTAAGGAAGTTTGTTTAATCTTCTTTGATGATATCCTTATATACAGCAGATCCATTGATGAACATATAACTCATTTGCGACAAGTTTTTGATTTAATGCGTCAGCATAAGCTTTATGCAAAAGCTAGCAAATGTGATTTTGCAGCTGATAAGGTGGAATATCTCGGTCACTTCATTTCAGCTCAGGGTATTGCAACAGATCCTGCTAAGGTGAAGGCTGTGGCTGATTGGCCAATTCCACAAAATCTGAAACAACTTCGGGGATTTTTGGGTCTAGCTGGGTATTATAGAAGGTTTGTCAGGAACTTTGGCACCATAGCTAGGCCTCTCACTCTCTTAACCAAGAAAGATTCTTTTCACTGGAATGATGAAGCAACTGCGGCTTTTAACCAGCTTAAAACTGCTCTCTGTCAAGCTCCAGTTTTGGCTTTACCGCAGTTTGACAAGCCGTTCTTGGTTGAGACAGATGCTAGTAGCCAGGGAATTGGTGCAGTTCTAATGCAAGAAGGTCATCCTCTGGCATACATTAGCAGACATTTACAAGGTAAACAGTTATTGTTGTCCATCTATGATAAAGAACTATTGGCGGTAGTATTTGCATTGCAAAAATGGCGGCATTACCTTCTCCCTGCTCATTTTGTGATCAAGACTGATCAACAGAGTCTAAAGTATTTGCTCGAGCAGAGATTGAATACTCCTGTTCAACAGCAATGGTTACCCAAGCTGCTTGAATTTGACTATGAGATACAATATCGGCAAGGTAAGGAAAACCTTGCTGTAGATGCCTTGTCTCGAAAGGATGGTTATAAAATTCTTTCATTTGCTTTATCAGTACTACAAGGTGACTTGTTACAGCAAATTCAATCTGCTTATGAGCTCGATCCTCATACTGCTTCTGTTATAGATGATTTGAAGAATAACAGAAACAAGGGAAAATTACATCGCCCACCCATGACGTTGGGCGAAATTACACAGCCCACCCACGAGGTTTCAAAAATTACTTTGCCCACCCATGTGGTTTCTACAATTTTACATCCAGCAACTTTTCTAATATTTGATCAACTTAAAAGATGGTTAAATAATATCCAAATTTGATGAAACTTTACATGGACGATGTTAAGGTGTTATATTTTTGTTCAATGCCAAATCCAATGTTTTTTAAGGTCATATATGACCTGTGGACCCAATGAACATGAGACACGTTCATCAGGTCCCACGGATCATATCTCTTAAAAATGTTGGATTTCACGTTTTACCAAAATAACACCTTAATATTGTCCATGTAAAGTTTCATCAAATTTGGATATCATTTAACCATCTTTTAAGTTGATCAAATATTAGAAAAGTTGCTGGATGTTAAATTGTGGAAACCACATGGGTGGGCAAAGTAATTGTTGAAACCTCGTGGGTGGGCTGTGTAATTTCACCAAACGTCATGGGTGGGCGATGTAATTTTCCCCATAAACAATCATAAGCATTTTAGCTGGAGTAATAATGTTTTGCGCAGAAAGAGTAAGTTGGTTGTTCCTGCTGACAATCAACTCAGAAATAAGATTTTGCAGTGGTTACACTCCTCAAGCATGGGGGGTCATTCTGGTCGTGATGCCACCAGTCAAAGAATAAAAGCCTTATTCTACTAGAAAGGCATGACTAAAGATGTACAGGCCTTTATTAGAGCTTGTGATGTGTGTCAGAGGTGCAAGTATGATACTTCTGCATATCCCGGCTTATTACAACCGTTGCCTGTCCCTGAAGAAGTGTGGCAAGATGTATCAATGGATTTCATTGATGCACTTCCTATGTCGTTTGGAAAAACTGTAATACTGGTGGTTGTGGATAGACTGAGTAAGGCAGCGCATTTCATTGCCTTAAGTCACCCTTATTCTGCTGCATCAGTTGCGCAGGTATATCTGGATCACATCTTCAAGTTGCATGGCTTTCCACAGTCTATCACCAGTGATAGAGACACAGTCTTTTTGAGTGAATTTTGGCGTGAACTATTCACCTTACAAGGATTTGATCTGAACTATTCTACTGCTTATCACCCGCAATCTGATGGGTAGACTGAGGTTGTTAATCGTTGTTTGGAAACTTATCTACGGTGTATGACAAGTGACAGACCTTATATGTGGAGTAAATATCTACCCTTGGCTGAGTTTTGGTACAACACATCATTTCATACTGCTACACAATTAACCCCGTTCGAGATTGTGTATGGTCAGACACCCCCACAACATCTACCTTATGTTCCTGGTGAATCAAAAGTAGCAGTGGTAGCAAAATGTCTCCAAGATAGGGAGAACATGTTGCAGGTTCTCAAATTCCACCGGTTGAGAGCTCAACACCGGATGGAGCAGCAAAGTAACTTGCATAGATCAGAAAGGAATTTTGAAATTGGAGATTTGGTGTTTGCTAAACTGCAACCTTATCGCCAAAACTCAGTAATTTCTCGGTCAAACCACAAGCTGGCTCCTAAGTATTATGGTCCTTTCAAAGTATTGGATAAGTGCGGAACTAGAGCTTACAAGCTAGACCTTTCTGCCTCCTCTACAATACACCCGGTTTTCCATGTTTCACAATTGAAACAACAAATTGGGTGTGCTACTACTTCCACACAATTACCACCTGCAACTACTGATGTTCTGTTACATGAACCAGAATCAATTATGCAACGAAGGATGGTGAATCGTCAGGGTAAAGCAGCTACCCAGGTTTTGATTAAATGGACAGATCTTCCTGCTGAAGAGGCAACCTGGGAATTTTACTACGATCTGTTGAAGAAATTTCCTCAATTCCAACCTTGAGGACAAGGTTTTCCAAAGGGGGGAGATTTGTTACAGATATTCTATATAGCAGTAATATGTAGTGATATATTCTGTCACGTGCTAGTTGTAAACAAATACACATTTTCATTTCTGTAAATCAGTTGCAACTGTTACATTAGTTGTGCTGTTACACACCTATAAGTACTGTGAAAACATAATGAATAAGAGCAGAAAAAAAAGAAGTATTCTCCATTCTTGAATAATCCTCTGTCGTTCCTCCCTCTCTATTGCGTGGTTGTCTTCCTTACTTTGGCGACTTGCGAGGAGAGTTGAGTGTTGTTGTTTGAGTGAGAACATTAGCACTCTAGTTGTGGATCAGATCCGTTACAGACTGAGAAGGCTGTAACACTCAAGCAAATGGTTGAGAATGTAGAATTCTGGCTTCGCTGGAGTTAGGGTTTTGATTGTCGCCATCAAAATTAACGAAACAAGGCTCTTGATTTGCAAGGTCCAAATGAACAAAAATTTGCAATCGTAGCAACTGGATGACTGACCGAGTCTGGTGTCAAGGAAAATCTAGATACACTTCCAAAAACGAAGCCCAAATCTCGAATTGAGGGAGTACAAATCACCAGTGATTTACAACAAGGTAGAGCAATCACAAGCAAGGTAAATCTCAAGAAAATCACAACTAACTTACAACAAATCAGGACAAGGTAACATACCCAAGGAGGAGAAATCGGTGAAGGAAGATGAGGCGCGAATAACAATGGAAAAATATTTCTCAACACATGGGAGAACTAAGGCCTGTCTGGAAGTAAAATTGGGGAGAATGAGAAAGTCAATGGTTAATAAAAAACGGACAGAAAATTGTGAAATACTGACGGAAGATATTATTAGGAAAGTTAATGGGTGGGCATTGCTATATTTGAAAGGTCATGGGTGGGCAGTGTAAATTCGTTAAAGGTCATGGGTGGGCTACGTAATTTATATTATGATTCATTAACTAATAAGTGGTGAATTAGATAACAAACTTCGAAACCAATAAAAATCATTATTATTTTTTAGTGTATTATTATTGTTGTATGGTGTATTTTAAACCTTATATGGTGAATCATGTATTTTTCGTACATACCAAATATTGTTTTGTGTTGTATTATTATTTGAAATTTTTTTTATTTTTACATGTATACGATGATACACTAAAATGAAGATATGATTTATTAATTTGGTATTATGATTCACTAAAATTGATATTATGATTCATTAACTAATAAGTGCTGAATTAGATAATAAACTTTGAAACCGATAAAAATTATTATTATTTTGTAGTGTATTATTATTGTTGTATGTTGTATTTTAAATCTTATATAGAGAATCGTGTATTTTTCATATATACCAAATATTATGTTGTGTCGTATTATTGTAAAAATATTTATTCTTATATGTTTGCGATGATACACTAAAATGAAGATATGATTCATTAATTTTGATATTATGATTCATTCAAATTGATATTATGATACACTAAAATGATGTTATGAATCATAAGTCACATTGATATAAGGATATATACATGTAATTAATATAAATTTTTAAATCTCTCAAAACATATCTATGACGGGTCTTGTTTTGAATAGCTTGAATTTAGATGAACAATGATATAATTTTTTAACATTTTGGACTTATATTTTAAAAATTACAACCAATTGAAATTAATAAAATAAAAAGCATCATCTACGTGTTGGCTAGGGTTGTCCATTCGGTTAATTCGGTTAAACAATAACCGAATTAGAAAAAAACTGGTTTTCGGTTAAACATTACTAAACCAAATTAACCATTAACCGAAATTTTTTGACATCTTCTAACAAAACCGAACCGAAAACCGCATTTTTCACACTTTAATTTTTTGTTATATTTTGGTATTCGGTTACCTGAATGTAACACCCCATCCAACATTAACATACTTACAATAAACCGCAGCGGAAAAACAACCTCATCACATTACTTGACTCGTTGGTGTTACACGCCGTTAGCCACCCACGTGGCTAACAAGGCTAATACACATACATTGTACCGGTCTGATGGGCTAAATTCCCGAGCGACTACACATTACTATCCCTTTCCATTAACAACAACAACAACTTACAACTTCCAACTATACCGAGTATTAATAAACTGGTGCCGACAACAATTTCGGTCTTACTACACCTATTGTAAATATACACTTAAATGTTTACCCCGTCTTACTCTCGGACGGCTTCCAGCTCTCTGTACCTGAAATAGGAAAAGAAGAGAAAGGGTGGCCCCCAAGGGGCTCAGCACCTTTGCTGGTATGGTAATCCCGCAGCCCACATGCTACCGGGCCACGCACAACTAATTGTCGTCTTAGCATGCGGTTGATTATATTTAAATCATGCATGTAACAGTAAACACACGACACTTAACATTTCGCCTCAATGGGCTCAACAATCGGATAACATATCCTTACTTAATAAGTCACTCATGGTATTCATCATCCCTAGAGTGTTCCTCCTCTAATGGAGCTACTTCCTTAATAGACGACACATACCCTTAAATCGGGTTATCCTTAAACGCCTCTTATCACAAACTGGGAATCATATCCATGATCCACACACTCCACATTTTACAACATACAACATACACTACATACCACACTTAACAACACTTTGCACGTTTTCACGTGCACAACATAATACCGCAGTAGATATTGCATCACAACAAAAATACATAACATAACGGGAGTGGTTCTCTTAGGAACCGACCCAAACATTGTTTATACACTGGTGAGCCTAGAGAATGTTGCCAGTCTCATGATAAGCTCGTTATACAATAACAACAACACTCATTACCGTCCTAATAGTTGGACGAGTAACTTAAGTTAAGGCGGTTCGGGTTTGGAGGCCCGAACACACCACACAAACACATGTTCCCCCTAAACCGATCATAAGTCAGAATAGCTAAGCTTTGGAGTAAGCTAATGGGAGATCATAACCCGTGAGGGAAACAACCATAACAAAGAGAAGGGTAAGGCTAGGAAGGATACCCTCTCCCAAACAACGCGCGACCGGCCAAACCGGATTCCTCACCACTGTTAGTACATACTTACTTTAGATATTAGTTAGAACCCCACTATGGAGTCTATCATGACTACACACCATACAGTATTACAACTGGGTTAAACACACAAGGGAGATCCCTACATTCACATACACTTATCACACAATTAACACACGCATAGCCGTGGTTAGTACGTCCCATGGTTCGGGTCGTTTACTCCGAATACCGAACTCTCATGTGATCCTAGACTCAGATAACTAAGGTTAACACTTCCGAGGTTAAATGGTATCGGAGTTGTACACGCCACATAAATGAATTACTGTAAACTCATTACATGTTTAATCTTACAACGTGGCAAACATACAGAAAAACACATTGGCATACAAGCCGGTGTAATCCGGTAGGACACAGGTTGCAAGAAAACCATACCTGTCACCGGAGTCCACTTTACCACGTCCACTTATGTTCCTCGAGCCATTCTCGAACAACTGTTAACATCACATGTGTTTTTATTAACATTGGGGTAACAATGTTTGTTTAAAGTCTAACGCTTATAACTTTTCCCCGTTAACTTGGTTAAACAACTTTACATTTTTAACTTGTTTTACCCTCACATTTTTAATACAACTTTTCACCCACCTAATTGCCATTAAAACTCACCTAACATGTCCTTAACAACCTTATAACATCATCACCTATCAATCCCCATCATTACACATCATTTCCATACCTTAAAACAACAATTTTGGTCCATACAGTGCCTTGTCCGAACTTGTGTCCGGACTTCCCAAGTTCGGACACAAGCCGCGACCTAATACTGAAACCATACACACGTCCGAACTTGTGTCCGGACTTCCCAAGTTCGGACACAGTTCGAGAGTAAATCCCAGATAGAAACAGTCACGTCCGAACTTGTGTCCGGACTTCCCAAGTTCGGACACAGTTCGAGAATGAGAAAATCCTTTACCCAACAGAGCCTGTCCGAACTTCCATGTCCGGACGGAAGTTCGGACACGGCAAAACATTCAATTTCCAAGTCTTTAAACACTTAACCAATTTCACCAAACTTCTCCTAAAGCCTCATAATGTTTCCTAACATCATTTGGCACATCAAACACACCTTTAGCCATGTGCTAAACTCTTTAAATCACTCACCAAAACCATCTTATCATTCACAAATTTCTTACAAAATTCCTAGCACTTGGGATGTTTTCTCCTTAAGATTTTTAAGTGGTAGTTCACCAATAATGACCACTACACCAAGGTGTTTCCTCTACACCTTAACATCATCTCTCAACTCCTTTTTCTTACTAACTAAATCTCCTTTTTACAACTCCTTGAATTCTTTTCTCAAAACCTTACTTAAACATCATTCTCCTTATTCATCAACATCACCCAAACCTTAAACAAACTTCTTCAAGACTTTTCAATACACTCTCAAAACACACATTGAATTCCTAGAACTTCCTAGATAACACCTAAATCCTTGCATCACTCTAAATCACCTTAACACATGTTTTCTTCTCAAGTAAACATTTATTCACCTTTAACCCTTCCTAGTTCACCAAGACCATTTAAAACACTTAGACCTTCTCACACATTTTCCCAAATTTGGCCATAGCTTCTCTTGTATATACTCACATCCAAACACTTAGGTTTTTACCTTATTTCATTCAAAACACCTAAAATCCATCAAACACATTTTTATACACAAACTTCACACATTTAGCACTACATCACAATATAGTGCATAACTTAAATTGCTTGGCACTTAGGCCCTTAAATAACATGGCTCTTAGGCCCTTAAATTGCATAAACCTTAAACACTGAATTTCCCACATAAGTAATGCCTTTGACCTGCAAATACATACACCAATACATATGTTCTTTCACTAGTCTCCTTGAGAGCATTTTTACTAGCTCATTTGCCATTGGCTCCTTAGGTATTTTATTAAGCAAATCAAGCTCATTTTCCTAAGGCATTTAAACTACATTGAGATAGCTTGTTTACCTCTTTTCCTCACAAACTTCTTTCTTGTTTCCTTGTAAAACCGGTGGGGTGTTTGGTTGTTTGTCAACTTCTAAACAATGTACACATAATAGAATGAGTATTCAAGCATTATGCTTCATCTCATTGTAAACCCTAGTTACACATATTGTTCTAACACATTAAGGTAATTGTTTTACCTTGGAATTGGAAGAGAACTTGAACAAGTGTCAAGAGAGGACTCCTCCTAGCCCTTGGAAGATTCAAATGAAGCTAAAACAAGCAAGATAAATACACCATGGTGAGGTGAATTTTCGGACAACACAAAACATGAAGGAAACATCATTTTTCTTTGAGTTTCCTTACCTTGAAGCAAAGGAGAACAATAATATGTGGAAAGACAAGCTCAAGCTCCATCAATGGTGATTCTCCATGGCACCAAAATTGAGCTCTTGAAGATTTGAAAAGGTAGAAGTGTAGAGCTTGACCTAACTAAGACAAATATGGTCTTAGAATTTGATTTGGAGCATGGAGTTGGATTTGGCAAGGAAATGAAGATGGAGAAGAGAGGAGCTGTTGCAAATCGTAAATGGAGGAAAGGAGAAGGTGAAGAAACCGTGTGAAATGAAAGAAGAGAAGGAAATGAGAAGATGAGTTTGCTTTTGGAGATATTTATGTTATAAAGCAAAATAGTACTTTACTTAAAGTTTTACTTTACTTATTTGATTTCTTTTACAACTTGGTGACTCACTACTACAAAAACCGGCCACCATTTAATTAGAAGGGTAATATAGTCTTTATTGACTCATTTAATTACTTATAACATTATATGTTACAAACTAGCTTATAAAAGTTACTATTCACAAACTAAGGCACATAGAAGTGAAATTTTTGATTTCCCATTAATATAGCCACCCAAATGTGATATTATATAGTACACATGTTAATTAAAGAGTAATGATGGACATTTAGCCATTCAAAACTCATTTACAAGACAATTTTTCAAAAACGTGCTTTAAGACTCCTTAAAGCACATTTTGTGTTTTAACTTGTTTTCAAGCTTGGTTTTCTTTGGTAATTGATTTAATATGTTCATTAACATATTTATAAAGTATAGGTATGACCATTAGGTCTTATACAAATTTATTCCAAGCTTAGAGCACATTTTGCTCTTATTGACTTTAAGGTATTTCCTTGTGTTTTGTTTGGTTTCATTGTCTAACAAAGTTTCCTAAGGACTTAATTAGCCTTATAAAATCATAATTAAATGTTATTAAGTCTTGGTAGGCTCTTTGGGTCCTAACCAAGTTCACTCATAGCTTAGAGCATGTTTTTGCTCATACTGTGGCTTAGTGCTTTATTGCACTTTACTATATTTTAAATTGTCCACTGATGTTTCTAAGGCACTTTTTAGCCTTTATATAACATAGTTTGATATTTAAACCACATATCAAGGTTTGGGGTATTTCAATCTACCCCCCTTAAAAGAACTTCGTCCTCGAAGTTCACACTTTCCACACATCACTAGATTTGAACACAGGAATCACTTGGAAATAAACTTCCATAACCAAACACACTTTACATCACAACCTCGGACTTAATGGTCCGGGCAACACATTCACATCCATACATAACATAACATATCCACATGATAACCTCGGACTCTATGGTCCGGGTATCTTAACAACACTTACACATACATAACAACCCCTTTGACTCACTGGTCTTGGGTAACATAACAACATTTGGACACATAGGTCCCGGTAACATAACAGTCTTTAGACACATAGGTCTATGTAACACCACACATTTAGACTCATAGGCCTTGATAGTATACACTTTAGGAAATCCAAGTCAAAACAACATTCATTACACATACCACAAAACATGTCAGAGCATGTATAGCAATCAAAAATATCCTTGATATACACTGTGATCCCGCAGAACCCGGTCGCGATGGACACCTTCCGTCCCCGTGCCTTTGGGAGGTCAAAACAATCACTTAAATTTAAAATTTCCTTGTGAGGTTAAGTAAGAAACTTTAATTACGTAAAGTATCCATCAACGTTTTATAAATACCAATTTAAAATCCTTTTGAAAACACACACAACTCCAAGTCCAACTTAAGCTCTTTGCTTCATTTCTTAGCGTGGTTGTTTGTGACCACTTATAGGGAGCTTCAAGAATCATCCAACCCTGATGTGATCAGCATCAGTGTTGAACTATCCTTCTACTCCAATTTGTGTTCGGCTTCCCTTGATCACATGCAAATCAAGTTCCACCTCCCACTTCATTTTCAAGCATCAAGTAAATCACTCATTTCCAATTTTCTATCTTTTTAATCATTCTAATCATGATCATACATCTCCAAAGGATAGAACTCCGTCTATCAGTTACTTCCACTCACTTTAATCCTGTTGCCTAGGGAATCTTATTCTCACTAGGTTCTATGTCGGTATCATGCCCTTTTCTTGAATCACTATATAGTATATATATACACATATATTTTATCAAAATACAACACGCAATTTCACATTTATACACTGTCGGGGTTTATTCCCCCGGGAGTTTCTCTACTCCCACACTTGTACTACCACACACAACTGTTAACAAATACACGCACTTATCACAATGGTATTCGCATCTTCTGTGCGCAATTACCACAATTAAACCATGAATGAATGTGTATGTTTACGTAACACACACACCAATCATCAAAACAATAATATAATTTTGTGCTATGCACAATATAAATCACATACACTACGTACACTTGTACGGTAATATACACTAAGTGGTTTTGCGCTCTACCCCCCTTAAAAGGGATTACGCCCACGTAATCAATCACTAAACATTAGCTTATAATGTTCTGCCGTCGTGAAGTGTTTTAACTTCCACGCGGTCCATTACACAATGGATTCTGATTAGAGGATCTTAACCGTATTGGCGGTTTAGTTCCTAAACCAAAAATTATCATTGGAGTTTGTTTAAACTCTTAGTTAGTTTCGATTTTGGCCTGTTAGGCTTCTAGGCGTTAATAATTAGCCATCCACTCATGTTCACCATGTACATTCAACACTTGAATCACTGGCTCACTAGTTTCTGCTGCGAAACTCTAGTAACTGTAGAGCTTAATTGCCCCATTTGTTATTCTTTCTGTATTACACATCCCCAATTGTGACCTTCATCTTGGTAACAATGGTTTCTCAACCGACGCGTGGTATCTCTTACCGTTAGCGAATTCGGTGAGTTATACACTTTCTATCCACTTCCATAACAATTTACTGTATATACTGTTACGTATTTCACAATGATTGACTTGTTGCCTTCCGACTTATTGTCGGTTGAGATTGAGCTACTACCTAGTGTGTAGTGCTCTCTCAGCTATTCACAACATTTGGGGTATATTCTATACCGATATTTGGCTGTTAGTGCTACTGTAGTCACTTACTGTTAATTATGTCTCCACATTTGGTTTTGCACAAGTACTCTTTTATTGGTGCGGCCTTGCATTTCCTATGCATCGGTCATTACAACATTATTGCTCCACAATTAACATGTTTCCAATTCCTAGCTATCCCACTCAATCATTACTGCACAAGTGCAATACCAAAACACTCAGTCATACAGAGTGCAGAGGCGTAAACTCTTGACAGTAAATCTCTTATGCGATTCGCCATGGAATTCACACTGAGTTCCTCATCACACAGTACCTACCACTGGCTTATTGCTCAGTTTGTTTAACATCACTTATCTTGCATCTCCACTGAGTTTAACTCATAACTGGTCTTATCTGTTACATTATCGTTTAACAACATTTATACACGGTAGCTTGTTGCGCACCGTGCCTCTTACTCCCTGTAAACACTAACTTACATGGTATTTACTGTCACACTAACTTCCACACATATACTTACATCATTCGTATTATGGTTCATCACTCTTTGGATGACTACTCTGAATGCTCCTTGAGCATTAATCATTCGAGTCACAAGCTGGCATTATTCAGCTCGGTGCTTCACTTTATACACGCCATGCTACTAAACTAACTGCTCTCTTTCAATAACAATATCGTCCATCCTTACATATTTCTTGAGCTTGGTTCACTAACTACCCTAACCAACTACCGTCCACGGTGTCACAATATCGAGAGGTATCCCCACTCTTAATGCAGTGGTTCGTTTACCACTCTATTCACTTATACAACATAAACTTCTACCATCAATCGAATTTATATAACATATCTTGCTTATGGCTTATAGCCTTATTGCCTTGCTGGGCTCATTGTAGGCTGTCCACACACATGTACTTCTCTGTACAGTATTACTGGTTTGGATATTATATTGGCTCCATGACAAGTCCTTCATCACGTTCCTTTCATGGGATTCCCCTTAGGTTTGTCAGTCCGTCTCCTGACAACTCATGTCTAAACTGGGTGTTTGTTCAACCTTGTGTTTCTGTCACGCATTTCGTTCAACAAGTTGTTGATGCGAACACCCCCAAGGATTGCTCCTGGGTGTTGCTACGTTATGCCTTACATTTGTTTCACACTTATTGGTACATTCCATTAGCCACGCCGTTTGCGTTCTTAAATGGCTTATTATCTTCTTTTGTGAAGATCAACATTTCCTAGTAGTGTAAGTACTCATTCTGGGAGTTTCATCCCGTTCATTGCACATTAATGTGTCCACATTAGACATCTGCTTGCCATGTACAGGCTGGGTCACCGTTCCAGCTATCATGTTTATTCCTCGGAATTCTTAAGACATGTGATGTCTTTATATTGCAGTTAGTGCACTTCGCACCTCCTGACTCTTAAACATTTCCTTGAAAGGAATTCACTAATTCCTTTGGTCTCGTTAACTTAACTAAGTTCCTTAGCTTCAACTATTCCTTGTAATCCTTAGCTCTTGTTTGATTTATACTGCTGACCGAAGACGGAGTCGACTACTTCCCGTGTTTCGGACTCCACTCGTATACATATGTGGGTACCATCTGATACATTGCTACTTACCCAACTAACCCATAAGTAGGTCTGTCAGGCCCACAAGCTCCTATCGGAGTGCGGTCGTCCCACAATTCAGTTGGTACACTTGTAGTGTCCGTCCACACGCCTAGGTGAAGTTATTCTTTGTCAACTCCTTATTGTCCGTGACAATATTCATTCCTTACTTCCCGGACTTAATCGAGGAAAGTTTATCCATTGTTGTATCCTCGCCAACTGTCCTTGGTTTTACTGGCTTGGTTTAAAAGAAGGTTGGAAAGAAGTGTTGGTTTGAAAGAATCTGGTTTGAAAAGAAAAGGGTTTGTAAAAATCTGGGTTTAAAGAAAAATTTTTCATGGTTTCACAACATCTTCTTACCTTAACCAAGTCTAGCTTCTTGCTGACTGGTGTACTTCCAATTACAAAGGTCAGGCTGTTAAGCCCTTCCATGGTTATAATGTTCACACTAACTTCGTGTACTTTACTAAGTACTTGCAGTGGTTATAAATTTCCCGAACAGCCTGTTATAGCAGCACTTGCTATTGGCAAGTGCGCCATGCTAATTGGCTATCGGTTTAACACATACTGGTTACAATATTGTTTTTACCCATACTGTCATCAGTGGCCTGTTGGCCCTCACTGATCTTACTGTCTTGATAATAACTCTTCTAGGTGACTTCTCACTGCCTTCACATGACGATCATCAACTAGGGTGTTTCCCATTCTGGGAGACCCCTTTGTCTTAGTATTGTATCCTCCTTATAGCCCGTTCCACGCACTTGTCGTGGTTACTGAGACTTGTCTCTTGTTTGGGCACTACGTTGTAGTTCCTTTGTCGGTTGGTACACTGTTGGTGTATTGTTTATCACTGTGGTCCCGTAGACACTCGTCTCGGGTTTCACTAATCCACTTCTTGCCTGTTGCACGGTCGGTGCGTTGCAAGCTGGTTACTCTCGACTGCTTTGCATGTCGACCCAGGTTGCCGGAAATTCTATTCCTCTATACACAAGATCCTTCATTCTTTGTGTGGAATGCGTTAACATTGTTCAGATGGAGACCGTCTCCGGGATTCCCAGTTTTCCGGGATCTACCGTATGACAGGTTCTCCGTACCCTTAGAGGTTTCAATACAGCCAGATCGGTATTTCCGAGTATGAGAGGACTTCATCTCTCTGGCGTTGTTCCCCAAGTTATAAAACAGGGACTGTGGAGGGTGGGATGGAGATTGTAGGTTCCATACACACTGGTAATTCCTATCTAGCGTATCTCTCACGCTATCACTCAACCCTTAACCCAAAGTACTTAAATCCTAACTCGGTACTTCCTAAGCTCGGTAATTCAGTCATCAGAGCGATACTCGCTCTGATACCACTTTTTGTAACACCCATCCAACATTACATACTTACAATAAACCGCAGCGGAAAAACAACCTCATCACATTACTTGACTCGTTGGTGTTACACGCCGTTAGCCACCCACGTGGCTAACAAGGCTAATACACATACATTGTACCGGTCTGATGGGCTAAATTCCCGAGCGCTACACATTACTATCCCTTTCCATTACAACAACAACAACTTACAACTTCCAACTATACCGAGTATTAATAAACTGGTGCCGACAACAATTTCGGTCTTACTACACCTATTGTAAATATACACTTAAATGTTTACCCCGTCTACTCTCGGACGGCTTCCAGCTCTCTGTACCTGAAATAGGAAAAGAAGAAAGGGTGGCCCCCAAGGGGCTCAGCACCTTTGCTGGTATGGTAATCCCGCAGCCCACATGCTACCGGGCCACGCACAACTAATTGTCTCTTAGCATGCGGTTGATTATATTTAAATCATGCATGTAACAGTAAACACACGACACTTAACATTTCGCCTCAATGGGCTCAACAATCGGATAACATATCCTTACTTAATAAATCACTCATGGTATTCATCATCCCTAGAGTGTTCCTCCTCTAATGGAGCTACTTCCTTAATAGACGACACATACCCTTAAATCGGGTTATCCTTAAACGCCTCTTATCACAAACTGGGAATCATATCCATGATCCACACACTCCACATTTTACAACAACAACACATCACTACATACCACACTTAACAACACTTTGCACGTTTTCACGTGCACAACATAATACCGCAGTAGATATTGCATCACAACAAAAATACATAACATAACGGGAGTGGTTCTCTTAGGAACCGACCCAAACATTGTTTATACACTGGTGAGCCTAGAGAATGTTGCCAGTCTCATGATAAGCTCGTTATACAATAACAACAACACTCATTACCGTCCTAATAGTTGGACGAGTAACTTAAGTTAAGGCGGTTCGGGTTTGGAGGCCCGAACACACCACACAAACACATGTTCCCCCTAAACCGATCATAAGTCAGAATAGCTAAGCTTTGGAGTAAGCTAATGGGAGATCATAACCCGTGAGGGAAACAACCATGACAAAGAGAAGGGTAAGGCTAGGAAGGATACCCTCTCCCAAACAACGCGCGACCGGCCAAACCGGATTCCTCACCACTGTTAGTACATACTTACTTTAGATATTAGTTAGAACCCCCACTATGGAGTCTATCATGACTACACACCATACAGTATTACAACTGGGTTAAACACACAAGGGAGATCCCTACATTCACATACACATATCACACAATTAACGCACGCATAGCCGTGGTTAGTACGTCCCATGGTTCGGGTCGTTTACTCCGAATACCGAACTCTCATGTGATCCTAGACTCAGATAACTAAGGTTAACACTTCCGAGGTTAAATGGTATCGGAGTTGTACACGCCACATAATATTACTGTAAACTCATTACATGTTTAATCTTACAACGTGGCAAACATACAGAAAAACACATTGGCATACAAGCCGGTGTAATCCGGTAGGACACAGGTTGCAAGAAAACCATACCTGTCACCGGAGTCCACTTTACCACGTCCACTTATGTTCCTCGAGCCATTCTCGAACAACTGTTAACATCACATGTGTTTTTATTAACATTGGGGTAACAATGTTTGTTTAAAGTCTAACACTTATAACTTTTCCCCGTTAACTTGGTTAAACAACTTTACATTTTTAACTTGTTTTACCCTCACATTTTAATACAACTTTTCACCCACCTAATTGCCATTAAAACTCACCTAACATGTCCTTAACAACCTTATAACATCATCACCTATCAATCCCCATCATTACACATCATTTCCATACCTTAAAACAACAATTTTGGTCCATACAGTGCCTTGTCCGAACTTGTGTCCGGACTTCCCAAGTTCGGACACAAGCCGCGACCTAATACTGAAACCATACACACGTCCGAACTTGTGTCCGGACTTCCCAAGTTCGGACACAGTTCGAGAGTAAATCCCAGATAGAAACAGTCACGTCCGAACTTGTGTCCGGACTTCCCAAGTTCGGACACAGTTCGAGAATGAGAAAATCCTTTACCCAACAGAGCCTGTCCGAACTTCCATGTCCGGACGGAAGTTCGGACACGGCAAAACATTCAATTTCCAAGTCTTTAAACACTTAACCAATTTCACCAAACTTCTCCTAAAGCCTCATAATGTTTCCTAACATCATTTGGCACACATCAAACACCCTTTAGCCATGTGCTAAACTCTTTAAATCACTCACCAAAACCATCTTATCATTCACAAATTTCTTACAAAATTCCTAGCACTTGGGATGTTTTCTCCTTAAGATTTTTAAGTGGTAGTTCACCAATAATGACCACTACACCAAGGTGTTTCCTCTACACCTTAACATCATCTCTCAACTCCTTTTTCTTACTAACTAAATCTCCTTTTTACAACTCCTTGAATTCTTTTCTCAAAACCTTACTTAAACATCATTCTCCTTATTCATCAACATCACCCAAACCTTAACAAACTTCTTCAAGACTTTTCAATACACTCTCAAAACACACATTGAATTCCTAGAACTTCCTAGATAACACCTAAATCCTTGCATCACTCTAAATCACCTTAACACATGTTTTCTTCTCAAGTAAACATTTATTCACCTTTAACCCTTCCTAGTTCACCAAGACCATTTAAAACACTTAGACCTTCTCACACATTTTCCCAAATTTGGCCATAGCTTCTCTTGTATATACTCACATCCAAACACTTAGGTTTTTACCTTATTTCATTCAAAACACCTAAAATCCATCAAACACATTTTTATACACAAACTTCACACATTTAGCACTACATCACAATATAGTGCATAACTTAAATTGCTTGGCACTTAGGCCCTTAAATAACATGGCTCTTAGGCCCTTAAATTGCATAAACCTTAAACACTGAATTTCCCACATAAGTAATGCCTTTGACCTGCAAATACATACACCAATACATATGTTCTTTCACTAGTCTCCTTGAGAGCATTTTTACTAGCTCATTTGCCATTGGCTCCTTAGGTATTTTATTAAGCAAATCAAGCTCATTTTCCTAAGGCATTTAAACTACATTGAGATAGCTTGTTTACCTCTTTTCCTCACAAACTTCTTTCTTGTTTCCTTGTAAAACCGGTGGGGTGTTTGGTTTTTGTCAACTTCTAAACAATGTACACATAATAGAATGAGTATTCAAGCATTATGCTTCATCTCATTGTAAACCCTAGTTACACATATTGTTCTAACACATTAAGGTAATTGTTTTACCTTGGAATTGGAAGAGAACTTGAACAAGTGTCAAGAGAGGACTCCTCCTAGCCCTTGGAAGATTCAAATGAAGCTAAAACAAGCAAGATAAATACACCATGGTGAGGTGAATTTTTGGACAACACAAAACATGAAGGAAACATCATTTTTCTTTGAGTTTCCTTACCTTGAAGCAAAGGAGAACAATAATATGTGAAAAGACAAGCTCAAGCTCCATCAATGGTGATTCTCCATGGCACCAAAATTGAGCTCTTGAAGATTTGAAAAGGTAGAAGTGTAGAGCTTGACCTAACTAAGACAAATATGGTCTTAGAATTTGATTTGGAGCATGGAGTTGGATTTGGCAAGGAAATGAAGATGGAGAAGAGAGGAGCTGTTGCAAATCGTAAATGGAGGAAAGGAGAAGGTGAAGAAACCGTGTGAAATGAAAGAAGAGAAGGAAATGAGAAGATGAGTTTGCTTTTGGAGATATTTATGTTATAAAGCAAAATAGTACTTTACTTAAAGTTTTACTTTACTTATTTGATTTCTTTTACAACTTGGTGACTCACTACTACAAAAACCGGCCACCATTTAATTAGAAGGGTAATATAGTCTTTATTGACTCATTTAATTACTTATAACATTATATGTTACAAACTAGCTTATAAAAGTTACTATTCACAAACTAAGGCACATAGAAGTGAAATTTTTGATTTCCCATTAATATAGCCACCCAAATGTGATATTATATAGTACACATGTTAATTAAAGAGTAATGATGGACATTTAGCCATTCAAAACTCATTTACAAGACAATTTTTCAAAACGTGCTTTAAGACTCCTTAAAGCACATTTTGTGTTTTAACTTGTTTTCAAGCTTGGTTTTCTTTGGTAATTGATTTAATATGTTCATTAACATATTTATAAAGTATAGGTATGACCATTAGGTCTTATACAAATTTATTCCAAGCTTAGAGCACATTTTGCTCTTATTGACTTTAAGGTATTTCCTTGTGTTTTGTTTGGTTTCATTGTCTAACAAAGTTTCCTAAGGACTTAATTAGCCTTATAAAATCATAATTAAATGTTATTAAGTCTTGGTAGGCTCTTTGGGTCCTAACCAAGTTCACTCATAGCTTAGAGCATGTTTTTGCTCATACTGTGGCTTAGTGCTTTATTGCACTTTACTATATTTTAAATTGACCACTGATGTTTCTAAGGCACTTTTTAGCCTTTATATAACATAGTTTGATATTTAAACCACATATCAAGGTTTGGGGTATTTCACTGAAATAACTGAATTATTAAAAACATAACATGATTGTAAACATCAAAATAATACAACTTTAGCTACAAATTCATTGTAATAGCTAGAGAAGGATTGAGGTAGCGATTGGAAAACATATCGGTTTACATCCCTATATATAGCGATAGTGCAAGGCAGTGAGAGAACGCCTAGGTAATTTAGACGAGTCATAATTAATTTTGGGAAGTTGGAAAATTTAATCTAGTGAAGGCTATTTCAAAACGGAAGGTAATTTAAATTACCGGTCTAAAGATTTAGTGAGGAGTAATGAGTCGTTGAAAGGTAGACTATGGAAATTCAAAGACCATTATGACAATTAAGGCATTAAGGGGATTTAATTCAATAACGACAATAAGTGATAGTAATTATCTTTGAATATTGAATCTCAAATCTTATTTAATAGTGATGACTTCAAGGTCTTAATGACAATTTTGTGTGTCAAGGAATTAAAGAGAGTTTGATTTGGTAAAAGGGATAGAAAACTTTGAATATTGAACTTCCTAGATTAAGTAAGAGAGTCAAGGTGTTTGAAAACAATAAAAAGAAGAACAAAGGTTAAAATATGACTTTAACGTTATTAATGACATTTTTGTGCTTTAAGGGATTAATGTGGATTTTATCATAAAAATATTAAATGCTGAGTAGAGAGTACGTTTAAATGGATTCTCTAAACTTTATTAAGAGCATAAAAGTACTGCAAGCACATAGAATAACCACCAAAAGAATAAAATCTCATTAATGACACAAGTATACTTTTGTACTTTAAAGGTAAAATGTCGTCTTTAAGATAAGGTAACCGATATATTATTATATATGTACTATATAATTTAAGTTTTCGGTTAACCAAACTTTTCACGCATATAACCAAAAACCAAACTGAAATAATTTCGGTTATAACCGAAAAACCGAATTATAAAATCAGTTAAAATTTTCGGTTAAAAATAACTAAAATAATTTCGATTTTCAAGTTTAACTAAATTAACCTAGCCTGCGTTATCACAAGCCTAAATTATTATTATTTTCAGCATTGGTAGTTCATAAACAATATGACGACAATTTGTGTGGTTGCTGCCAATTGCTTGCAGAATTTGGGGCAAATATCTAGGAAGACGAAAATTTTGTTTTAATTGGTTCACTCAGCCCTGGCTGTGGCTTATCATAATCGAATCGATTCTCTACCTAAAATAATCGATTTGAATATCAACCAAACCTTTAGCTTTTTTTACACAAAACAAGTCAAACTCAAGCTAGATTTTTCTCACTTTCCGAAGTACCACACAGCAAAGCATGAAAACCAAGTCCAATTTTTACCTTTCGTACTGGAGAACTCAAAGTCACCGCCACCCATCACTCATGTCATCCAAAACTGACGATATACGCCCAAGTAACTAACAAATTACACATCTCTGTTCTAGATGAGTAGAAAAGCATGCCAATGAGCAAAGAAGTACCCAACAAACAAGGGCCACTCCTGCACATAAAAACATAAAAAGAGAGAAAGAAAAAATCCTTACATGTTAAGGAATACCAGAAAATACGGGTGGTCATAAGATGCAAAGCTCCACTTACATCTCTCCAAGAATTAGCCAGCCAACCACTCTCAGAATGTTCACTTCCTCGTTTGAACCTGTGATGATGTACAGGGGCCAACTAAACCATAAACCATCCGGAGAAAATGGCAAAGCGCCCAATCAGCAAAAGTCAACCTTTTGAGCTACTTAACCTTATCCAAAAGGTGTAGAAACAGGCCCACTCCCAGCAAGAGCGTCAGACCTCTTGATGCTTCCCATCCCACAGATGATGCATCCAGGGGCTGAGAGAGCCGAGAACTTGGCCCCACACAGATCACAGACATCATACCCGATGGTTGACAAGCGACTCAGTGTGGCCGCACAGAACTGTGAAGGATCTTCCATCGGATCAATTGATCTATTGGTCAATCCTCGCTGGACGCACAGGTCAATGAGGGTTCTTAGCTCTTCTTGCTTGGCTGGGGGAGCCTTTGAAAACAGGAGATCAAGCATTTGCTTCGAATAAGCATAATTTTGTACTGCCATATTCCTATTTATCGCTGTCCTGATGCAGCTTATCCTGTGCTTGGCAAGGAGAGGTAAGGAGCCAAGGTGACGAGATAGCCTACCCATCTCATCCTTTGCACTAATTGCACGTGCTCCAGCGACTCTTTGCAGCCGCCCAATTTCCTGGATGGAACATTCAAATGAACGTGAAATGTTGTAGGGATGAGGGAGATTATTCTTCAGCGCAATAACATTCAAAACATTAGCCACACATTATATTCACAAATATACCTAAGAAGTCTCATTCTCAGAAATATTAACAAAACCATTTATTATCGGATCCTCAAATTTCTACAACTGACATCCCAAACAAAATTCACACATTGTTCAATCATTGGATTTTCTATCCATTCGTCAACAGCTAGGAGAGAGCCACGGTAAAAATATGCCCTAATATAACCCTTTATAAATGTACCATTCTCAAGGATAATTAAGGCCAAGGATGTACCTGAAGAATAGCGACTGCAATTTTGTACTGAGCACAGATAGTAGCTTGAGCTTTGATGTCAGAGCCACGAGACTGATCCTTCGCAAGTGCCAAGAAAGCTTCATCAAAACATGATAGAGCATCAGGAAGCTGGTTCTGCTCAAGATGTGCGAGCCCAACCTTAAAACACAAGGGAGCAGCTGCCCCACGAGGAATCTGGCATTGAAAAGAGTTGCAAGGTATAATTAACGAGGACACATGGACAACCTGAGCCCTAATGTTTAAGATAACTTCATCAAGGTAAAAGATTATCTTCTGGTACACAATACATACCTGCCCAGGACGGACTGATGTGGGTACTTCTTGAACTTTCTCAGCAGGAGGCCTTCCAGCATTGGCTGAACCAGGAGGCTCCAAACTACTCAGATCCATTGGTTGTGTCGAAGCTGAAGGTAGATCTGCGTGACTTGGCATTTGCTGTTGAGTACTGGTTGGAAGTGGTGGGACCCCTCCATCAGGGAGTCCAATGGAATCAACTGGAACTGTGGGCAGCTGATTTGACTGAGGGGGCACTCCACCACCAGGAATTCCAATCTCAGTGGCAGATGAACTAGCTAGACTGGTAGGCATTCCGGCTTGAGGATTACTGGCTTCAGCACCTGGAAAACCTGGAACCATTCGTGAAAGCACAGTCCCGGGAGGGGCAAGTTTTGCGGCAACTTGAACAGATGAGATTGTGTTTTCAAAGAAGTTCTCTGGTATGGGCCCACCTGCCATTCCGGCACTTTTACCTGATGGACCAGGTTGTGAAACAGGAGGCTGTACTGATGACGAGGTACCAAATAAATCACCAGCAGAAACAGATGAAGCTAAGCCCGTAACAGGGACAGCTGGAGTGGGCTGTTGAGAAAACGGAAGACTGACATCCTGAAAACCACTGGTTAATGACTTCGTCCTACCCATAGGTGGTCCCAAACTAAACTGCCTAGTAGCTTCTTTGAGCTTATTAACATCCACAGTGGTGGAAGCAACGGGCTTAATCCTGATTTGAAACTTCTTAGCTTTCGGTCCACTACCCTCCTCATCATCGCTGCTATCACCTCCCCCAACATCTCCATAAAGTGATTTCTTGAATTCCTCCTCAGCTTTGGCTTGTTGGTCATCCATAGCCAAGCTTGGAGTTTGCTTCGTAGGAGCTTCCAAACCCATTAATAATTCAAGCTTAGAGTCACCCTGAATAGTTTCTTTGGTAACCTTGCTAGAGATCATATTGCCCAAGGACATGTGGGCCCCATTTGCTTTAGTTTCACCATTAGCTGATGTAATTGCCTTAACCAAACTATCATCTCGTACTTCTACAACGTTCCCTCTTCCTTTTACACAGCCAAGGTAGACACCAATGCGATCTGAGACAATCGCAGGGATGGGTCCATCATCAGTCTTCATATACGGCATCACCTCAGCAGCCAGTTCCCACTGAGGTATACTCTTCATATTGGTAGGCGTTTTTATCTCCCAATTTCCACCACCCCACTCGGGACCCTTAGGAACCATGCTTTCAGCTGCAAAGTTGGCAAATATGCCTTGGGTCCAACCCGTAGATCGTACTCTAAGAATTCTTTCACAATATCGTCTCAGCTCCGGGGTGGTGCAGCTGTCTTCTAATTTCTGGGCAAGTCGGCGCATAGCACTTGGGTTAAGGTGGCATATAAATAGATCAAGCATGCTCTCATAGTCAGCTACAACCTCAAAAGTTTCTTTTGCACTGTCAAACTGTCCATACCTACACTCAAAAGCATTCCAAGTTGGGAACAGACGGTGATAACAAAAAAAATCAGAAAATCTGACAAGCAAGCAAAAGTGTTAGTAATACCTGATACAGGCATAGCCCAATTGGCGAAAACGGTGAAATAGAAGAGATGTAGGAGGACATTGGGGATAATCTCTGGAGCGCAAGAACTCATCCTTCAAAACTTGCAAAGCTGTGGAAAACCGCAAAGCCTTGATTGCATAGATTCCTCGCAACACCTGAATTCAATTCAATTCAGAATATGGGACGAAAAACATTCTTCCAAGGAGAGGAATTGGAAATTTCAGAAGCAAATCAGAAACTAACCTGTGTGAACTGGGGACCTGCTTGGGATAAGGATACAGCAAGGTCTCCACAAATAGGTGAACCACCAGCTAGTATGTCCAGAGATCTTGGAGTAATTCGCAAGCTATCAAATCTTCAGGTTTCAACATTTCAAAGTCAGAAAAATTACACATATTTAAGAAGACATGGACCTCAACAACACATCAAGGTGCAATACAAAAAGGGTTGGTTGAGATAGGGATAAAACCTTGACGTGATCTGATATAATGTTTCTGCAAGGTCAAGCTTCTGCTCAAAGTATTGCTGCATTGTTGCATATCCAATCAAAAGTGGTTCAAGAAGTCCGACAAGGCAGCTCTTTATCTCAATCCCCTTCTTTTGCATGGGGTTGATTTCCGTTGGGTTCGCAAACAGCAGACGATCATTTAAAGCGCCCACAAGAACTGCAAAGTTCAACAAATTTATCCATAATTTTCAAATCGCAGAAGGTACAAGACTGATATGCCACAAAGAATCAGTAGCCTACATAGGAGAAAATGCAAGCTCGATTGCGATCCCATAACTATATACCTGCATTGGGCATGCTAGTAGATAGAATGGTCCTGACTTTTCCATCCCAACCAAGAATACTGACAGCCGTGGCAGTAGAAAATAGAAGAGCAGGTCCAATCCAGAGAATAGATCTAAAGTAACCATGAGTCAAGTTTCATAAAGAATAAATTACCAATAAAAATATGAACATAGTATAGTACGATCTCAAAGGATATTGGAGGCATTCCTTTATCAAACTTTGTCGAATTACTGGCTAATATTTCAAGATTCGCTGAAACAATTAGAACTCTCTGTGTGGTCAATATCCCAGCAACATAACCTCTCAGAGTCTCTTGCCAATGGACCTGCAAAAAAGTTTAACAGTAAGCAAATGTACTAACTCTTTCAAGTGTAAAAGACAATGTCAGAATGAAGGGGGAACAAAATGCAAAATCACCATACTTATGTGAAAAGAATGAACTTCAATCACTTGCCAAAGAAATGAGTTTAGATAAGATTGTCAAACCATGACGCTTGTGTTTGCTGTGGCAGTTTCACAGACTGTGGAAGGATTATTAATGCATTGGCCTTGCCTTTTCAGACACTCATTTGGTGTTTCTCAGACAGATCAGAACTATTACAAGCTCAGGTATAAAAGCTTGATTAAGTCTCCTGTTCATGACCCTACCAGCCACTACCCAAAGAAGAGTATTGTGCAGGGGATGTCCTGTTATGGGTACTGATCAATTTTATTTTCGGTTGTACAGTGTAGCATATTACGAGCACCTTGGGATGTTCTTTTCTCATATAAATGAGATCAGAGTCATCTATCATCCCAAAAGAAGAACTTCCAAAATTATTATGGAAAACTACAAAGAATGACACTGGTAAAAGAGAAGATGATAAACTTGAGAGGGTTCATAAAGAAAATGCCTTAAGCTTCGCAAAGGATCATTACGTCTTGGTAAAGACAATTTTCAATATCAAATGATAACCTAAGAAAAGGAGAATCAGCCTGTAACCTGGATAACTGTCTCGTTTGATCTCAATCTGATAGACTTTCTCCCTTCCAAGGTTGTAGAAATCAAATGACCATCACCTGAAACACGATATACTTCGACAAGCTTTGCTAAACTAATCTGAGAGCCATGGGCAGCATACATCAGTGTCGATTCTGCAGTTATTCAAGATAAAATTAAGTATTATCACTTCTCAGTAGCATTGAACGTAGCTGATATCCTGCAGAAGTTTTCAGTCACCTAGTGGAGTAGAGAAGATGCGGTCAACTTCAGTCTCAAACATAAACTGTATTGGGCCCTTTATTGAATCAGCGGCAGGATCTGCCATTGGATTTTCTAGAGCAGCTTCATTCTTTTCATCAAGCTCTTCAGAAGACAAGCCAGGAAGGATGTACAAATGAAGCCCAGTTCTATCATCATCAAGAATTGCAAACTGATTCTCATTGGGACCAATGAATGCGGCCTCTCGGCCTACATTAGAACACAAAGCGAGCAATGACCATGCTAACTCCAAATGTGCAGAGTTATAGGGAGGCATAAGAAGAAAATCTGGGCAAACCTGAATCAGTACTGCTTTTGCTTTTGACCTTCTGGGCATCAGTGCTTTCTTGGTACATAACTATTTCATGTGTACTGGCATTCAACTCGTACACGACCAAAAATATGTGTTGCTTTCTACTGTAAACCATGCTCTTAGGGTGATATTCAACATTTCCAGGAATCTGAAATGTAGATGACAATAACTAACCTTCAGCAAAATATGAATAGCAATAAGCATTAGGCTTGTGGAGACTAATTGTTACCATACCGAGGAATGCAGCTTCTTGTAAATGCTCTCGACTCCAGAAGTGAGGTTATATGCCATAAGATTAACACCGTCCACAAAAAAGGCTCTCACAGGGTAATGAAGAACTCGGTTCTCTTTACTGAAGAAATTGAGCTCCACATGAAGTGGCTACCACAGAAGAAAACTAAGTCACGGATGCAATTGATACGACCCAAAGAAGAGCTAGGTCCACTAAACGTGTAAAAGAGATGTACCTGACAAATTGGCAAATCCCTAAGCCGGTTTTTTGTGTCGAGGACAGTTACAAGAGGCAATCGAGCAATTGGGGCACTTTTAATATGGCCTTCCAAAAAATGCTGTTGATATGTCACAACTGTCACCCAAAAGGCTAGCATAAACCCACAAACTAGTTAAATATGACATGAGGCAGTATGACTTACACTGTAAAGAAACGCTTTCCGTGCTATGTCCGTAATCGAGAGCTGACTATGGCTGATGATACATAATAAAGTTTGTTTTGGTAAATTGAGAAAAGTGCATATAATCAAGCAAAACAACAGAAGATGATATATCCTGCCAGAGGATAAGTGATTTCTAAGCAAAAGTATATATTGTTCATAAATCAAGTGGCATGGGTCAAGTCTAAACAGAAAGAAGTAGCCCAGGGCGTCAGAGTGACTTTGATAAAAACTCGCACATATACGATCATATACTCCGTCTTAAAAATAATAGGGAAATTTCATGAAATGCCACTATATTTTTGGCTAATTCATGAAATGCCACTAAAATAAAGAAAGTCATAAAATGACACTATATTTTCATAAAAGTTCATGAAATGCCACTATAATCATTGACCTGATGGAAAAAAGGCAAAAATACCCCTACTAATTAACAAAGGACTTTTAAAGTTCACAATATGCTCCTAAGTGTTAAAAAATTCACAAAAAATTCAAAATACGATAAAAATATAATAGAAATATATAAAATTAAAAAAATTTAGTAAAAAATTATAAAAATTGAAAAAAATTATAAAAATTTAAAATATCATAAAATATTATAACAAATAAATATTTAATTTTTTAAAATTTATTCAGTACCATAATAAGAATATTGTGTTCTAAACAAATAATTAATACCAATTTTTCTACCAATTAAGTACCATACATTTTTTAATTATTATTTCTATCAATTTTAATATTTCTTCGAAGTAAATTATTTTATATTTTTTAACTTATATTTAGAAATTCTAGTTTATAAAGGATATGTTCTATTTTGCAAATAACTTTATTACATAATATTTATTGTTATTGAGAAAATATTATGTCATAAAGTTATCAACAAAATAGAATATAAAAATTTAAAATATTTTTATACCAATTAAGTACCATAATTTATACCAATTAAGTATCATAATTTATACCATACATTTCTAAATTATATTTTTTCCTAAAACTTAAATTAATTATTCAATATAAATTAAATTATATTTTTAAAAAATATTCAAATAAAATATTTGAAAAATTTATATTCTATTTTGCAGATAACTTTATCACATAATATTTGTTGTTATTATGTCATAAAGTTATCTACAAAATAGAACATATATTTTATAAACTGAAATTTCTAAATATAAGTTAACAAATATAAAATAATTTACTTCGAAAAAATAAATGAAATTGATCGAAAATAATAATTAAAAAATGTATGGTAAAAATTATAGTACTTATTTGATATAAATTGTGGTACTTAATTGGTAGACAAATTTGTATAAATTATTTGTTTAAAACACAATATTCTTTTTATGGTACTGAATAAATTTTTAAAAATTAAATATTTATTTGTTTTAATATATTGAATGATATTTTCATTTTTTTCAAAATTTTTAAATTTTTTTAAATTTTTATATATTTTTACCGTATTTTGAATTTTTTGTGAATCTTTAACACTTGGGGACATATTCTGAACTTTAAAAGTACTTTATTAACTAGTAGAGGTATTTTTGTCTTTTTCTATCTGATCAATGACTATAGTGGCATTTCATGGACTTTTACGAAAATATATTGGCATTTTGTGACTTTCTTTTTTTTTGTGGCATTTCATGAATTAGCCAAAAATATAGTGGTGTTTCATGAAATTTCCCAAAATAATATAAGTCAAGTATTCATGTATATCCTTGATTTAGAAAAATCAGGAAATGAATACATAATGTTCAGTTAACGGTATGTGAGCATGTTCATTGAAACGAAGGCCCACATATTCCATGTCCAGATGCAAGTCCATAAATTTCAATATATGAAACTGTCTTTAAGAAGAAAAGAAGCGAAATCTCCAACCTGGATCATACAGATGTAGCATTCAGCTATGGATTAACCAAAACACTCACCCTTTGAGATGATGCTCTTGTAGTTGAGCTTGTAGTTGATGATCAGCTAAAACACCCGATGAACCCAAGGCTGCAAGTTTTTCCTTTAAAACAGAAGCTGCAAAAAAAATTATGCTCTAGGATTAAAGCAGCACCAAACATATATGGTTAGCTTTGGTGATAAAAGAAAACGAACTCTAGACAATGGATGTTGTTGATATATCAGTTAAGGAATATATACCAAACAGACACCATTAGCCTAGGAAATAGTTTCTTTATTAATTCTGTAATTATTAGTTTCTAGTGGTTGTTCAGGTTATAATTAATTATACCTGTTCAGATTCTTTACTTTTTATTTACAGTTCCTAGATAGGCACTTCAAGGGGTTTATTCAAGACTCTTCCTAAGGGTCTCTTCCCTTAGATGACTCTACTATAAATATAGGATTGTATATCTGTTTTGTACATCTTCAATCAATAATAAAATCCTCTGAAACTACATGGTATCAGAACCTAATCTGATCCAAACTCATCTGATCTCGGCCCTTTGAGCAGCCTTTATTCACTCCTGCCTATGCTCTGATTTTCTGGGTGTCTCCACCCCTCTGCATCTCAACTTTCTACGCCTACAGAATCTCTTTGGGTGTCTCCACCCCTCTGCTGTCTTCAATTCTTTTTTCTTCACTATCAGCGTAAGTCTCCTCACCAAGGGTTCGATCATATCTACAGACACTGGTTCACCCACAAGTCACCTTGACCATTCAACTATTGTCTCAGCTGCTGCTGGTGCGGCTGCGGCAACTGTTCTTCGACAACAAAAATTTGATCTTCCTCCTATCCAGCCATCATACCGTTTCAATGGTAAGAATTACCTTGGATGGTCAAAGCTGGTCTACACTCTTCTCGGTGGCAAGGATCTTGAAGCGCATCTCTCTGCTTCTACACCAAAAGAAGGTACAGATGCTGCTAGCTGGGAAAAAATTAATGCCAATATACGGGTCTGGTTATGGGACTCGATGGATCCCAATATCAGCAGCACATGTCTCTATATGGATACAGCCAAAGACATTTGGGATTTCATAAAGCAGTCCTATTCTGCTGCTAAAGATGATACGTTTGTCTATGACTTATGGCTCCAAACAATGAATCTTAAGCAAGATTCGCAGTCTGTCACAGAATATGCTACAAACCTCCAGCGACGGTGGTCTGAACTTGACCAATATCAAACAATGAGGTGGTCTAACGCTGCTGATGCAACCCTGCACAAAAAAACTATATAAATCAGCAACGCCTCTACTGTTTCTTGTCTGGTTTAAATCCAGAATATGATCAGATTCGAGCACAGATCCTCAACACCACTCCTCTTCCAGCTATATCTTCTGCCATTGCAACTGTCAAACATGAAGAGAGTAGGCGTAATATCATGATGAGCACCAAGACAGTTGACAGCACTGCTCTCGCTACCAAATCTGTTTTTTCAGATGCTAAGGCGACTAAGGAAAATAAGGGAGGACGATGGTGTGAACATTGCAAAAGATCTAATCATAATGTGAACCAGTGCTGGAAGCTATATCCCCATCTACAAAAAGAAAAGAAGGGTCAGGATAGGCGTGGATCTAGTGATGGGCGTGCTAACTCAGCCACTCTCATGCCGTTATACTGCAGGCAACTCTGCTACTCTCCTTCACCCATTTCTGCGGAGGAAATACATAAACTACGTGTGATGTTGAAGTCTCTTGATGTCAAATGATTCTGGTCATAGCTCGTTGGCCTTGCAAGGTAAGACCTCTACTCATTTTTTTCTTAATGCTTTAGAACAAACTTCTCCCTCCAAATGGATCTTGGACTCATGTGCCACCTGTCATATGACTGATGTTTCCTCTTTATTTTCTCATTATCACCCCTATTCTACACCTGAACACATACCACTGCTGATGGAAGCTCTACACGTGTTGTTGGACATGGCACAGTTATTTTTTCTGATCAGCTGCATCTGATAAATACCCTACATGTTCCAAACTTGGCCATGAATCTTGCCTCTATCTACAAACTAACCGTGGACCTTAATTGTTTTGCTGTATTCTTTCCTTCATGGTGTATCCTACAGGGTCTGCGCACGGGGAGGACAATTGGAACTGCTAAGCAACGAGAAGGACTGTACTATCTTGATACACTGGTTGTCGCCAACCCCCCACAAAAAGCTCTTACCACCATCACTGCTGATATCAACACCATTTGGCTCCACCATCAGCGCCTTGGTCATCCATCCTTTCATGTTCTCAAAACCATATTTCCTAATCTTTTTAGTGGTATTGATATTTCCACCTTCCAATGTGACGTGTGTGAACTTGCTAAGCATTCTCGTGTCTCTTTTCCACAAAGCAATACAATTAGTCATTCTCCTTTTGATCTTATTCATAGTGATGTTTGGGGTCCTTCTCCGGTTGCTAACATTTCTGGTGCACGTTGGTACATCACATTTATTGATGATTGCACTCGTTTTATGTGGGTCTTTCTAATGAAACACCAATATGATTCACAATCAATTTTCCACCACTATAAAACGCTTCCGTTCTGATAATGCCCTCGATTATTTCAATCAAAATGTCACATCCTTTTTCATGTCAAAAGGTATTGTCCATGAGTCTTCTTGTCCATACACACCTCAACAAAATGGTATTGCTGAAAGAAAAAACCGCCACCTTATTGAAGTAAGTCGTGCCCTACTCTTCCAGTCCAATACTCCTAAACATTATTGGGGGGAAGCTACTCTCACAGCCTGTCACCTTATCAATAAACTGCCCACTCGTGTGCTTCAAAATGAATCCCCTCTTGATTGCCTTCGTCACTTCTTCCCTCATACCAAAATCTCTTCTGATCTTGATCTACGAGTGTTTGGTTGTACTGTTTTTGTTCATATTCCTCCACCTCAAAGGGGGAAATTGGACCCACGATCTACTAAGTGTATCTTTTTGGGCTATTCCCCAACCCAAAAAGGATACAAGTGCTACAATCCCACCACAAAAAGAAGCTACATCACTGCTGACATTACCTTTCAAGAAGCTGACCCATTTTACCCCAACTCTACCACTTCTTTGTCCTCTACTCAGGACCCTCAGGCTGCTCCACCACCCCCTACCTACACTATTATACCCTCTTTGCCAAATCTGCCTAATTCACAACCATCATCATCGGACATACCACCACTCACACTTGATTCACAACCATCTCAATCTGACCAACAATCATCATCTCCTAACTTACGAACCCCAAATTCACCACCAACTCATCCTACTCCATCTTCGACCGAATCCTTCAACCAAGACCAAACCACCCCACCTTATGTGACACTGGGTGTATTCAAGAGAGCACAGGTCCACTCCGTGGCTGACGCAGGACCAAGCGTTTAACCGAGGTAATGATTCTCTTCCTCAAGAGTCCACTCCACCAATTGCCTTACGCAAAGGTGTACGTCAGTGAACCAAAGCTCCTCTCTATCCTTTGGCTAATTTTGTTACCTTTAACAATTTTTCTCCTTCTCATGCCTTGTTCGTTCAAAGCCTTAATGAAATCCGAATACCTAATTCTGTTTCTGAAGCATTGAGCAAGAAAGAGTGGAGGGATGCTATGCAAAAGGAAATTCAAGCTCTTGAACAAAATCATACTTGGGAAATTGTGACTAAACCTCCTGGCAAGCATGTTGTTGGTTGCAGGTGGATCTTTAATGTCAAATACAATGCTGATGGTTCACTCGAGAGGTACAAAGCTCGCCTTGTGGCTAAAGGGTATACTCAGACATATGGCATTGACTATCAGGAAACTTTTGCTCCTGCGGCCAAACTCAGTACTGTCCGCATTCTTTTATCCTTGGCATCCTACTTTGTTTGGCCATTATCACAATTTGATGTCAAGAATGTTTTCCTCCATGGTGATCTACATGATGAGATTTACATGTGCATTCCCCCGGGCTTCAATGATGATTCTGCATCAGCATCTACCTCCTCCAAAGTATGTCGACTGAAAAAGGCTTTATATGGCCTCAAGCAGTCACCTCGAGCTTGGTTTGACCGCTTTGCCAAGGTTGTTCGTGCTGCTGGGTATAGTCAAAGTCAGGGCGATCATACTCTATTCTTCAAGCACTCTCGCCCAGGGGGAGTGACCATTCTTCTTGTATATGTTGAAGACATTATTGTCACCGGTAACCAGCAGAGAGACAATGTCTAGAAAAGCAACTCAAATCAAAATTTGAGATGAAGTCCCTTGGCTCTCTCAAGTACTTCCTTGGGATTGAAGTTTCTCGCTCATCACAAGGCATCTTTATCAATCAACAAAAGTATATCACAGACTTGCTAAGTGAGACAGAAAAGAGTGCTTGTAGACCAGCTACTTCACCAATGGATCCCAATCAAAAGCTTGACATTGCCCATGATGAACCCAAGGTTGATTCAGCTATGTATCCACCTCTATGTGGCAAGCTTATTTATCTCTCCCATACCAAATCAGACATCGCCTATGCGGTTAGTGTCCTAAGTCAATTCATGCATGACCCAAGGAAACCACATCTGGAAGCAGCCTATAGGGTTCTGCATTACCTAAAAGGAAGTCCAGGACAAGGAATTTTGTTTAAGAAGGGGGAGCAGTTAACAGTTCAAACCTTTACCGATGCTGACTATGGTGGCTCACTTGTGGATCGAAGGTCAACTACAGGTTTTTGCTTATTTCTAGCAGGAAATCTTGTGACATGGAGAAGCAAAAAACAGAATGTAGTGGCCTGATCCTCTGCTGAATCTAAATTAAGAGCTCTTGCTCATGGTCTTTGTGAACTTCTATGGATCAGAATTATCCTTTCTGATTTAAAAATCAAATGGAAGGGACCGATGGAGCTGAGGTGTGATAACAAATCAACAATCAGCATAGCTCATGATCCTGTCCAACGTGATCGTACCAAGCATATTGAGATTGACTGACACTTCATCAAAGAGAAAGTTGAAGGAGGTTTGATTGATCTCTGCTACACTCCCTCTGAAGATCAAATTGCAGATGTGTTAACCAAACCTCTTCACAGTCCTAGGTTTCGTAGTCTTATCGTCAAGCTAGGTATGAACGATATCTACAAACCTAGCTTGAGGGGGAGTGTTGATATATCAGTTAAGGAATATATACCGAACAGACACCATTAGCCTAGGAAATAGTTTCTTTATTAATTCTGTAATTATTAGTCTCTAGTGGCTGTTCAGGTTATAATCATTTATACCTGTTCAGATTCTTTACTTTTTATTTATAGTTCCTAGATAGGCACTTCAAGGGGTTTATTCTAGACTCTTCCTAAGGGTCTCTTCCCTTAGATGACTCTACTGTAAATATAGGATTGTATATCTGTTTTGTACATCTTCAATCAATAATAAAACCCTCTGAAACTACAGATGTACATGACAACGGACACAAGCAAGAAAAGGGTGTAGTAGCACCCACAACAAAAGTGGATTCCACTCTCAAACTACTATTATTTTACTTCTCCCCTTGCATTTTCTCTATTCTTTTGCTAAGACACCACTTTTGAGAGTTCTTAGGTACGAAACCCTCTCTTATCTTCTCTCCTCCAACTCATCAATTCTGATTTTCTTTAATACTATTATGAGTGGAAACCACTCTATCGTAGTAGCTATAATGGCTCTAGTAACAGCAGAAACAAAAGACAATTACCATTGAAAGGCAAATAAGAAACTCAGAGAAATGTGAATCACCTGAAGAACCCCTTGCACTTTGTAGAACTGCAAAGAGTTGCTTGCGTCCTTCCCTAGTGAATGCAGCTCGATTTTTACCACTTTCCATGTTTGTTGTGCTCTGCTAGAAAAATAGATCTATTAATATGTGAATATCATTCATAAGCCTGGATAATCACAAAGCAGCCAGACTTAACTGCAAAAAGCACTGTGGCCATATTTAACTTTTGGTGCACTTCAAGAGATCTAAGACGAGGCAATGGATAAGTGACATCTCCCCCTTGTTGAGATAGAATTCGAGGAATATCAATGGATTCAATATCTACAGATGTAAGGAGAAAAGCCAGTTAATCCTTAGTTGTCACTTTATAAAACACAAGTAAAACAAGTACAGGGAAAACTTTAGTAAATCCTTTGCAATACATCATAAATCTAAATGAACGTTTATACTAATTTGATCGTGTAACTGATTCTCAGTCATGCACGGCCCATCAATTAGTCACAAATCATAAATATATATATATATGCTATCTACTACGATTAAGCTTCATATTCATACCAACACATGTAGAAAAGAGCCAAAATTTTCATGACCATCCTGACTTGATATGGTTTTATTTTAAAGAGGAAAAGTTGTGTCCTTGCAAATAAAATATGGATCCTGATTGAAGCATTCACTATGTTAAAAGATTCCAGATGAAAGCAGTGTAACTTCCTGGGTCAATCATAGACCTTTTAGAAGAGACAAAAAATGAACACAAGCCACCTTGACAAGAAACACCTCATCATATCTTATAAAATTTGTAAGCTCCATGTCTGAGAAGTCCTCACTGCTCATTTGGCTATAGGAAGAGAATAAATTTCAAATCAAATAGCTATTCTCAGAAAAAGGATGAAGCAGGAATAACGATTCTTTGGTTTGGTAACTAGAATAGGAATAGAGATTCTTTTGTTTGGTTGAAGGAATAGAACAAGGAAATAGTTGGAATGTCCAATATAATGATAAACTTTATACTCTACCAACTATTAAAAGATAAGTTTTCAGGTGACCTTTTGTAACATAATTATTATCATTTATTATTAAAGGGCCCAGTGCACATTGGCGTCCCAGCAAGGCATGGGTCCGGGGAAGGGTCCCACCACAAGGGTGTAACAGGGTGCAAGCCTTCCCCTACCATTACGACAAGAGGCCACTCTCAGGACATGACAATCATGACCTCTTCATCACACAGCAACACCTTAGCCGGTGCGCCAAGGCTCCCCTTCTACATATTACTGTCTTTTTCTAATAATCATTTTTATGATCATTTGACAATTATACATACAAAATAACTTATATAAAAAAACATTATTATCATATTTATAAACTTCATAGAAAACATGTATTAAATCCCCTATGCTTTATAAATAATATTTCTGCTACCAAACATCAGAATTTGCTAAAGCAAGCATGGAAATGCCATTGACAAACACTATGGCCAGAAAAGAAAACAGACAATGAGAACACAGCAAGATTAGAACACCTAAACACTTGAGACAATAGAAGTTGTATCATGGAAAGACAGGGCTGCAATATTACAGAAAGAATCAACAGGTGGCGAACGTAACTAGTAGAAGTAAACAATATATAATTCACAGGCTTTGAACTTACTAGCTTGCTCAAAAAAATTCGCTTGTGTGGGAGTCTTATTTGGATTACCCACTCGTGTTTTCCAAACATGAAGAACGCCATCCTTCGATAGAGTGGCGAGTAGACGTAACACTGGAAGCCATGCAACTGATGCAATAGGTTGCGTACCCACCTGTATACTACATTAAGAAAGAATATCATATCGTCATAAATTAAACGCAAAATAGACTACAAATATATAGATTAACTGAGTATTAACAGAAAGTACAATCATCTTTTTTGATCATAATCCAATCATTAGTCAGTCAAGGCTACTGGTGGTCTATTGTATCTGTTGAATTAATCATCAAGATAATACAACCAGTCAAGGCTAACATAAGCAAGCAGTAAGACCTTCATCATAAAGGGCACAAAACATGCCAGCCAGAAGGGAATGCTTAATTAAAAGAAAGAATATGAAGGAAATCCCTACAACAATACAAAATCTAATCTGTATTCTTGAGGAATACTACAACAAAATGCACATCTCAACTAAAGGCGCACCGAGGCGCATCTATGGCGATGAGGCGAGGCATGTGCCATCTCAAGTGCGTCCGAGGCATGCGCCACCTCAAGTGCATTTGAGTCGTGCTTTTCAAAACCGAGAGTACCACATAAAAAGAGAGGTTCTAAAAGAGGCACATCTAAAGTGTTGAAACAAATGCCTAACCACGAACACACCCGAGGTGCGTTTATAAAACCAAGAGTACGACATAGATTGAACGGTCCTGAAAGAAGATTTCTTAGAAGTATTAACTTTAGCCAAACACAACCAGTTACTTCGTTAAGACACGACTTACATTCCAATCATATTCGGTCTCTCTGTGGACACATCCCATGCCAACAGTGCACCCTTCCGATCTCCAACAAAGATCCATTCTAATGTTGGATGAAATGCAAAGGCCCCAGCACCTAGAAGCTTAATGGTAGGATCAACTGCAATCAAGGCAAAGTTAGCACATATTAGTAAAAATAATTGGTAAAAAGTTCAATAATAAAAAAGATCCAGAGTTTGATAAGTATTCACGCTGTAGAGTGTAAAGAACAGCATAGGTATAAATATTGTAGGCTCGGATCAATCCTTCTGAGTAAGCTACATACTGCAAGAAACAACAATCAGATGATCTCATCACAAATTTATCATCGGTCAAGCATAATAAACTCAGAAGATGTTTAGTCAAGACAAATGAGTTACCAATACTGGAAGTCGAGGATGACAAGCAAGATTAACTATTGGTTTCTTCAAATCGGTCTTTATTTTTGTAGGAGCTCTACCTCCCTCCACAGTTCCAACAACTAAAAACGATCAACAATGACTTGTCAATAACAAAATCTTAAACAACCATGTGCTGACAATGTAGGATACATAGTGTAGGTCATGACGGAACCAAATTGGCAATAAGATATGGTAAAGATACTACAAACATAGCAAGTGAAATCACAAATGTAAAATAAATAAACAATTCACTCTATGCTACATGGACACACTATAAACACTGTGTCAGGAGTAGTAAAGAACTATGATGTAACCACACCATTCAGCAATACAAAGACAAAGAAGGATTTGATGATGGAATATTTACACTTAAAAAAGCTTCCAAAATTATTAGAGGGTTAGCACTATCGGCAAATTGTGTTCTTAAATACAGAAACATAGACACCACAGTATTTAAACATGTCAAAAAAACCTCCAGAGTGATACAAAAGATATTGACTGACCTGTCACACTCATTCTTTTGTGGAAACCAAAGAACACAACAGGTTGCAGAGGAGTGAGGGCAAGATGAACTTCTGTATCTCGGGATATCAGCTCCATTTTTCTCTCAGGAGAATGCACCACAAAACTTTGCTCAGTGTCAAAATCACATGATCTGACAGTACAATCCTGGGCATTGAATGGGGATAACATCAACAAAAAATTCATTTCTCAAGATCAGGCAATGAAGAACGAGAAAAATCAAGAAACTGTCTTTCAGTTGCTAGCAATATGTACAGAAGATTTCACATGGTGGTAAGACCACTTGCACCATTTATCATGCCCTTAATCTTCGACAGCCCCATCCTTTATGAAAGCAATAAGTCATGACTCACTATCAACATTCAGAAACGTACTGTAGAATTGTTACTTTTATCAAGAGACCAAGGCTCATGGACTTCAATTGCTCACCTATAGAAAACAACGCAGTCTAGTTTCCTTGGTCATAGAAATGATGCGAAGGCTGTAATGAAAGTAAAACATAGGCCAAAGGAACCTGAGGCTTTCCATCTACATGTTAAACATATCCCAAACTCATACCCAACGTCACGTACTTGAAAAGGCCAGACCACAGACAATATATACCCCTCTAGCCAAAGCAGACCCTCTCAAGCTTTAACCTCACGTTTGAGAAACAATATCTCAATGAAAAAGAAGAAGTCACATTTCATCCTGAAAGAAATCAGACCACATGGGCAGGATATCCGGCAATCAGGATGATGTCGAACAACCATTGAAAACCCCCAACATTGGGAAGCCAATGCATTACACTAACCTCAAGAATAGCAACCATGGCATGACCACTGGTGGGACTGTAGCACATTCGAACAACAGGTGCTCCAATATCAATTGTAGAAATCTTGCACCCAGTCAGGGCGTCAAATTCTGCATTTCAACCAAAACTAGGTGTATAAGAGCTAAATCAGAAAAACCGCAACAATTTTGAATCAACTTGCAGCTACAGTCATCGTGGATATACAGGGGAACAGATCTCAGTCTCCGGGTATACAATGAACCTCCAGTGTCACTCAATCTAAACGACCAAGAAGTGTTACAAATTTGCCACTGCTTTTGAAGCCCATAAGCTTGAGTTGCATAAAAAAAGAAGGTGAAAACACAACCGAGCAGCTTGGGGCAGATAGACAAGCTATATAAGCAATAGCGCTAAGAAGGTATAGCGGGAAAAATCAACAAACTAAAGAGCAAGTAGAGAAGCAAAACTGAGATGACATGAAATGAGCTGAGCTGAGTTTAACAAAACTAGAAGTGCAAATGATGAGGCGTCCAAGGAACTGAACAAACCGATTATGTATTTTCCAGCAGCAACAGCTACAAGCGCCTGGCTGGGATGGAAGGCAGCGGCGTGAGGCTGAAGTGGCTTAGCTTCCCGGCCGACATGCCTAAGATCCAGATGCTGAATAGTCGACCACTCCATTTCTCTTCCTTTTTCCTAAGTTCTGCAAAAAAAAATCACTTCCAGAATTCACAAATCCAACTAAATACAGAAACGGAAACCGTTAGCTCAGCTAACCACAGGAAGATCAGAAGCATTCATTTTTCTCGAACGGAAGGTACGATGAGAAAAGTAAAAGGAAAAAATGAACAAACCAGAGAAATCAAGAGATCCGCCACCGCAGAAGCAACTAGTAAGAAAGTTTAGGCGATGGAGAAATACCTGCTGGATCGCGGATTCATCAGAATCGGGAAAATTCAGCCCCAGACATCGATACGGAATGGTCCTGTCAGTTCCGAAACCAGATGTAAACGAGAAAATTCCCACAATATATCTTTTTTTTCTTCGGTAATTCACAATATACTTCGGTTGGTTTCGCAATTCAACATTAAACATGTTTAAATGTTATTCAAAATTGATGAAATTTTACGTGAACTGCTGAAGTGTTATATTTTGGTCCAATATCAAATTTAAAGTTTTTTAAGCTCACATGTGACCTGTGGGCCCCAATGAAAATTGTGACATGTTCATTAGGTACATAGAGCGGGACGCTCGTTCCGAATATGGTGCACTGACTGGACTGCTTATGTGGCATAATAAATAAGGTAATATTTGTATTAACTTTAAATAGTCATAATTTTTAAAATATAAGTCCAAAATAAAAAAAAATTGTATCATTGTTCATCTAAATTCAAGCTCTTTAAAACAAGACCGGTCATGATTATATTTTGACAAGTTTAAAATTTTATGTTAGTTTTATGTGCATATCAACAATACTTATGATTCACCATGTATAGTTTAAAATACACCATATAATATTAATAATACACCACAAAACAATAATGATTTTTGTTCGAATTTTGTTATCTAATTCACCACTTATTAGTTATGAATCATAATACCAATTTCAATGAATCATAATATCAAATTTAATGAATCATAACATCTTTGGTGAATCATCAGTCAAATATAAAAAGAAAATTTTTAAACATAATACAATATAAAACAATATTTGGTACGTAAAAAAAATACAATTCACATATAAGGTTTAAAATAATATATAATACAATAATAATACACTAAAAACAATAATGATTTTTTATCGGTTCGTGAGTTTTTTTATCTAATTCATCACTTATTAGTTAATGAATCATAACACCAATTTCAATGAATCATAATATCAAATTTAATGAATCATAACATCGTTTAGTGAATCATCAGTCACATATAAAAAGAAAAAATTTAAACAATAATACAACACAAAACAATATTTGGTACGTAAAAAAAATACATGATTCACCATGTAATATTTAAAATACACCATACAATAATAATAATAATATACTACAAAACAATAATGATTTTTATCGGGTTCGAAATTTGTAATTTAATTCACCACTTATTAGTTAATGAATCATAATATCAAAACTAATGAATTATATATGATTTTAGTGTATCATCATACACATGTAAAAATAAGTTTTTTTCAAAGTTGTCAAAACATATCCATGACTGGTCTTGTTTTGAAGAGTTTGAATTTAGATGAACAATGATATAATTTTTTTTCATTTTGAACTTATATATTAAAAGTTACAAAGCATTTAAAATTAATATAATAAAAAAGGCAATCCAGTCAGCAAAACAATTCAGTCAGCTACTAACTGGGACTCCCAAATAAGCAGCTCGCACGTTCTTAATGCATGGGATGGTTGTACGCTCGAATTTGCCTGGACCAAAATATAACACTTTAGCATCGTCAATGTAAAGTTTCATCAATTTTGGACAACATTTAAGCATGTTTAAAGTTGAATTACGAAAACCAACAGGGGTATATTGTGAATTACGAAAGAAAAAAGGGGTACATTATGAATTTTCCTGAAAAAAAAAACTTCCATTTTTTTTATCTCTTGACGGGGCCATGGGGCAATTAGTCTATTATACAACTGGAAGCACACTGTAGCGTACTTCCGGGTTGCTGACGTGTCATTTTTTATTAGGTGACATTACTTATTTTCAAGTTTTCTTTTTCACAAATATAACAATGAATAATTTTTAATTACTTCATTAATTTAAAAGTATTTTAATAATCTAATTGTAAAAAAAATTCCTCGGGTTTGAACGTGTTCTTCATCGTTTGCGGTTATCAACGTCTTCTTCATCCTCTTTCTTCCTACCCTCAGTGAGATCAAATTAATGTAACACCCCCAATCCTAAACCTGTAATATCGTCGCAAGTCGTAGCATAATAAATAACAATTCGCAGCGGAAATAAAACTATCTACCTTGGTGTTACACGCCGTTACTCACCCTTGTGAGTGACAAGGCTTCCTCACTCCTCCAACATACAACTCCTCACGCTGTGATGAACAGATACTGAGCACTCTAACTATTACAACCAAATCCAACTAAAATAAGCAACTATCTGAATACAACAACCTCTTTAATACAATACAAAATAAAACCAACGGTGTTTGTTGAAAACACATCAGCTACCCCCGCGTCCCGCACTCCGGCTTGAGACTTCTTCAACAACCTGGAATGTTTGGCCCATTGAAGGGCTCATCAATCGAAATGCTGGTATGCTAAATGTAGTCTTAAATCATTGGGACTCCTTAAGTCGTTTTAGTCATCTTGATATTAGGTTCTTTACATGAAATACCGGTTTACAATAATAACAGTAATAACGGTAAACATTTAACAGTCACTTAACAATTCACCTGTAAACATCAGTGTACAATAGTACACAACACCAATAACCACACAACAATAATCCATAGTAATAATCAATAAGCACACATTAATAATCCATAACAATCACCAACCAGATACGCGTATTAAACTGTACTTGTTAGTTAGCCACCTGGCCCTAGCCCTATAAACCAATCATTTAACCTTTTCCAATTATTTTCCACCTCAAGTGTCATGTCAAGACAAACCTTAATAACTTATTAATGGACGAATGTCCCCTGTGTTCCAATGGAAATGTTACCAGCTGACCCTATGGCCCTGGTTAATTGACCGATCCGGTCGAACCTGTGCACCAACGGCAGTGCCTTCCGCCATCCCCGAATGTGGCTGATGGATTTCCTTTGAGTGACTTCCCTTCGAAGTCTCTCGTAGTGATCACGATGCGTAACCAGAAAGTCGAAACAGTCTGGATTCCTCTCTTTATAAGTTAGCCTTTAGTCAGTGGTACAATAACCAATATTTGAATTAAGACTATTACAGTTGACCATCAGTTAGGTTCAATAATACCTAAAGGTCAGTTAGTCTTGTTCCAGTTTAGATGTATAAACTTTCAGTCATAAGACGTCCGCGTATAAAATACAACGCAACAGTTTGAGCAATACAGTACACAGTATCATACACATAAAATCACAGATATCGCTCTTAAACAATTAACACATAATGTCTGGACCCTAGGATAATCCTTAGGACATTCAGACCACACAATTAACATACCGTTCACCGTGATAACAGCTAGCTTGACAATTCACGCTTTAACAGTCCTTCCCCGTACGCTGTTATATTTACAAGCAATACCGGGTAATATTAATATAACTATCCATTAAACATTACAGTACTGTCACTGTAGAACTAATACTGGTAATATACTAATCCTGTAAGTTCTTTATTTCCCCCTGTTATTTTACAGAGACTCTAGATAGTTCAACAGTTCGTTATTTTATGTGATATCCACATGTGATAATGAATTTTCACCTTGTAGTATATTTCTACTTCCTTAATTATATACTCATAATTGTTTCCACTTATTCTTTATATTATGTCCCTTGGTCATTTTTATTATAACCACAATTATTTTATAAACTTTATATTATACTCCATAATATACCATAATACATTATATTACCTAGTTTTACTTCCTTTCCTTATTAAATTACAAAACCAACCTTATTATTTCGGTATTTATATTTTATACCCAACAACTTTATAAATTACTAGGTAACCACATATAATTTCCGGTAATCATAATTTGAACCCATTAACTTTTACAATTTTCCAAACAACCATATACTTTTATAATTTACTAAATACTCATATTAATTTTCGGAAATTGTAAAACAATTATATTAACTTCTATAAATTGCCAAATAACCTTATAACTTTTATAATTCACTAATTACCCACATTAACCTTTGTAATTATTAATCATCCACATTACCATTTTAATTTACCAAATGTCCACCTTAATTTTCGTAAATTACAATCTCATTATACCAACTTTTATAAATCATAAATAAACCCCTTAATTTTCGGTTTTCACTTATATTTTCCTTTATTCACTTTTTAAACCCCAAAACTTTATATAAGTTACATATTAACTTATAAACTATAGTTTAAATATTTTATTTCTTTAAATAGCCGAAGTAACCCATATATTTTCTTAAATTATGATTTCGCCCCAAACCAATTCGGTTTTACATAGAATCTTCCATAAATTACATATTCACCCCAAGACTTTTATAAACTTAATATTTTATGTCATAAATAATTTTAACCTAAAGTTTTTGGTCAACACTTTGACCAAGACTTAATTCCATAATTAATACTTTAATAAACCCATAAATTCATAAGTAATTCTTGGCCATACACTATATTTTCCAATAATTACAAAATAGCCCCAAAACTTAATAAAATGTTATCTTAACACTTAAACACTTATTTAAATTTATCAAAATTCATAATATTAATTCCTACCTTATATTATAACATAAATATACCAAATCACCCCTTTAATTCTCGGTAACTATAATTAACACACCAAACCTTTTAAAATTTACATTTTAACCACATAACCTATTAAACTAGTCATTTAAATACTTGTAACTATTTTTAATAATCCCAAAATTTATAATATAAGCTAATACACTTATATATATCTCAAAAATCATCAAATGAAATACTTTGCTCTCGGTTTTAATATTCCTTTACCATATAGTTTTAAAACTTGATTTAAACTTTATAATATGTACATATAAATGTATAAGCCATATAACACTTCTAAAAATTATGTTAATGACTTAGAATGATTATAAACCCAAAATAGAACATATTATTCTTAGATATTTCGGTTTAATAATATGTGTATCATATTTAATTTTTGTGACACAATTTTATACCTTAAGGTAATAACCTTACCTTATATGTTATAAATTATTTTTCTTGATACTTTAACTCAATACTTTCGGCCTTAATATTAGCAAGGCATATACTTAATTTTTATACCAAAGTTTGAAGCTTAATCCAAGCTTAAACTTAATAAGCCTTAATTAAATAAACTTACTCCTTAAATCAAGACAATTCTTGTACTTGATTTCTCCTTGAATTCCAAGTTCTTCAAATGCTATTTTGATGAATAGATTTTGACCTCCTTGTACATATTTAGGAGATCCATTTGTTAGACTTCTAACAAAATTATAAATGAGGTTTGGAGTAGTTTTGCAAGAGTTTACCTTAGGAATTTAACAAGGTATTTTTGATACACCTTGTGATGATTGTAGATCTAAATTTCCTTCATGAAATAATGAAGAGAATATAAGTTTAGAAGTTCCCAATTTTCGAAAATGATTTAGGATATTTTACCAAGATTTTTAACATGAAAATATACCTTAACTTGATCTTGTTGTTCCTTGTGTTGTTGTTGAATTTAGGAACCTGCTTGGAACATCTAAGCTTGGCGAAAATAGCAAGGTTTGCTAGGATGATTTTTGCTTCAAGGCTTAGGAGATTTAACTAGGAATTTACATAGAAATGGTGTTAGAATTTAATTCACCATTAATAGAGCTTTGAAGCTCTAAAGAATTAATTAGCAATGGAAGAAGAAAAGAGAGAGTTGGAGAGGACTTACCAATCGGCCATGGAGTTGGCAAGGAAAGAATGACACTCACGTAAGGTTTTAGAAGAAGGAATGAAAGCAATCAAAATTTGATTGGTATTGTTTATTGTTTATTTTATTGGGCATTCTTTTCCTTTGTTAATTGCTCTCATTATTAGCTCAATAAATGTCCTTAATTAGTGGTTGTTTTCGGCTGGATTAACAAGGGAGGGAAGGCTTGTTTGCCAACTTGATGCAAGAAGACAAAGAGCTATTATAGGTATATGCAATTCTTTAGCATTTAATAAGTTAATTATTTGTTGTTAACCTTGTCTAATCTATGCAGGTGATCGGTCATGGAGCATGAAGGAGGCTCCTAATCCCTTGTAGGCTTACGGCTAAAGCAATCTTAGGAGGCCACTTAGTGTTGTTAATTGTGAACAAAGTGATAATGTTAGTTAGGTATATGTCTACCTTGATTAATTAAGGCAATCAACTTGTTATTCTCTTGAGCATTATCAGCACCAACTAGCTTGTACATGGGCTGTTTGCTTATCTAGTCACCACCTTGTATTATTCAAGCCTAGCTTTACTTTTTATGTATTAATTTCTTATAACTTGTTTAACTAATCTTTTCTTGTCTTCTTTGCAGGTTGCACGGTAATGCAGCTCCATTTCATTGCAATCAGTTGTTACATATTCATATAGTATATATAGGGATGAGTCACATTACCATAAGGTATTATTTTGCTAAAAATCAAGCCTAGTATACCCAAACTGGTGCATACAATAGGGCTCAATTGGAGCTGATTTTTAATTTTATTTTTGTTACACTATATTGTACTAAGATCATACTAATATGTGTTATAGGTTCCAGCATTTAATTGGTACATTTATACCATGGTAAAAGATGAAAGTTTAAAGGTAAAAATGCTGATTTTAGGTACCTTTTTGACCCAAAAATCGCCCCCATTTTTACTATGAATTTAGTACTGGAATTAATTGATTTAGATGTTCATTTTATCCCCCTTTAAGATTATCAGTTCGTTGCTCCTTAAAAACTTCAAGGTAATTGCGTAGAACGCATTTTTGTGACACCCGAAGGTGCGTTTATGTGCTTTAAGAATTTTCTGAGAAATAGTTAGTCGCTATGAGTTCCAAGTGTTTATTGACATTTTTATAGTCAATAATAATATGTTAAGGTGTTACATTGAGTTATATGGGGTTATATCAACTCAGAACACAACTTCCGGGCTAACCGGGCAAAAATGAGCGTTAAGAAATTTGTCCGATTACTTTGTTTATTTTTTTGGAAGTAGCTAGTGCATTCTCTTTATAATGTTGAATAATGATGTTAGGAGCTCTAAGAATTAATTTTATAGGAGTTCGTGCCACCTCGGCACTCAGCCTGGGCATTCCCGAGGGTTTATGGGACCCTCATAAGGCATCTCTTAGCACTTTGTGTTTAACTGAGAATTTAGCTTGAGAATTTCATCTTATATATTTAATAAGGTGTTATGGTGCATTTGGAATGAAGTGTAAAGCTTTACTTCATCCTATAATGTATTTCCGGGACTTTAGAGCCTTAAGGGCCTTTAAGGGAACTCCCGAGCATTTTGTATTTTCACTCAGTTTTAGATGAAGTCCTGCATTCTGAAGATCATATAATGATCCTTGGTTAACTTCATGTGAAGTTTATAGCTTATATAACTTGTTTATCTTAAGGTCGGGCTTTAGTGCACGTTTTTGACCTTAAGGAGTTTAGGTGCGTTTTTAACGCCTAAGTGTTTATATACTTTCTTAGGGTTTAATAATCCCCTAATTAATACTTACTTATAATTATTTAATTATATAAAGGTTAGGGGTATTTCAGTCTACCCCCCTTAAAAGGACTTCGTCCCGAAGTCATAACTTATACTTATTCAACCTATGGAATCAAGTTCTTCATATCTATTCATGTATACTTATCATTCTTGGGTGTCAATACTATATTGACACTTCTATATTCCATCTGTAATCCAAGTGTATGCAATTCGTAATACACATAACCTTACTCATGATAACCAATGTAATTATAGTATAAGTACTTGATAAATATTGTAAAACAAATACGTGTTCCAACTTCCTAGCTATCCCACTTGGTCATCACTGCACAAGTGCAATACCAAATCCTCAGTCCTACAGAGTGCAGAGGCGTAAACCCTCGGCAGTGAATCTCTTGTGTGATTGTAGGAATGAACATACTGCAAGGTAATTAAGTGCTTCCTTAAACATCCAAGTGTTACATAGAACACAACCATAACTTATTAAAGTGTCACATAGGACACAACAATAACCATACAAGTGTCTCATAGGACATATCATCAATAACCAACCAGTGTCACATAGGACATATCATCAACCATTCAACCAATTGCACACATGCGCAACAATCAAACACAAACAACTAATTACAAAACCAGTATAGACTGCAGATATGCAAGTCGCATGTGGTGCTCTACCCCCCTTAAAAAGGGTTACGCCCACGTACCCCCACAAGTATACACAAAACGAAATAAAAAGTGTTGGATACTTGTCTCGCATGAAGTCTTCTAACTCCCATGTCGCCTCCTCGATGTCGTGGTTTGACCACAGAACCTTGACCATTCGAATGGTCTTGTTCCTGGTTTCCCTAGTCTTGGAGTCTAAGATACGAACTGGGGTTTCCTCATATCTAAGTGTAGGATCTAGCTCGAGTGTTTCGGGCTCTAAAATATGTGATGGATGAGGCACAAACTGCTTTAGCTGTGAAATGTGGAACAAATTGTGCACTCTTCCAAGCTCATCAGGTAAATCTAACCTGTAATCTAATGGGCCCACTCGCTCCGTAATAAGGTACGGTCCTACATACTTCGGGCTAAGCTTGCCCTTCTGCCTAAATTTAAAATTTTTCCTTCATAGGTGAAACTCTAATGAAGACTCGATCGCCTACTGCGAACTCGAGGTCTCTCCTACGGACATCAGTATATGACTTCTGTCTATTTACGAGATATAGCCCTTAAGAATCTATGCATTCTCTGATATGTTCCATAGTGCGTTAGTATGCTTTTATATTTGAATCCCGTTTGTATGGGTGAATGTGATCTACCATCTCGTACGTTGTCAATATTATCTTTTGGCTTATTTAAGTTATCGTGTGTAACACACTTCCATTAATCGCCTCTTGTAGCTGTAATCGTCGGCGTTCGGGTCTTGTATTAATATTGGGGCTTACCTCTCTCTTAGACCTTCAGGTCATCCTCTTGTGATTCTGGTAATTGAGTTTACTGCGCCATATACGGCTTTCATTTTCAATGTAAAGTATGAGCTATGGTCGAGCCATGCATCTTATGTATATTATAGAAGGATTTCTTGATATTATTGGTTCACTAATTGTCGGTAGTACATACACGATTACTATCGTCTGTACATCAGGTTTACCACAGTAAGGTTCCTGCTAAGGTTTCTAACAAGGTACAGTTTCCTTCCAATTTGAACATGTTCTTGCGGTTGTGAATCAACTCATGTGAGTATTAGTATAATGTTTCTACTTTTTATATTCTACCATGTTTATAGGTAGATTCCATTTAATGTATATATTGGTTTGAATTCATAAAGAAAGACATGGAAGTCGATCTTTCCTTCTAGATGGCAAATCGGGCCATAATTTAGAAGGTAGCTTGAGCATACCCTTATTATAAGTAATAGTCTCTTGATCTTTAATTTATTAAAATGGTTCAGGGAACAATAATAGTTAGTATTTCCCTCACAATTTATTATTTTTCCGACATATGCGGAGTTGTTTTAGCTACTTAATCTCCTCAGGGTAACCTGGATAACTCAACTCTTAATTTACATCTTCTACAACTCATATACTTATTAGTCAAATCTTATATTAGATTTAAGGACACATACTTACGTTTCACAGAAATATTTGTGACCACTTGTAAGGAGTCTCAGGAATCATCCAACCCTGACGGGGTCAGCATCAGTGTTGGACTATCCTTCCACACCATTTTGTGTTTGGTTTTCCCTTGATCTGACCAGATCAAGTTCGACCTCCCACGTCAAATATCAAACAACCACATAATTATCATTTTCCAGATTTTATCTTATCGAAGTTTTTGACGTGGTGACTACTACATGTACATTTTCTTTGCCTGTTCTACAACTATTCCAATAACTGTTATGACCTATACTTGAATCTAGTACTTCCTTAATCCCCAGAACCATATTCCTTTGATCAAATCATCAAGCGGGGAAGCCAGTTTTTCCTCTTGGCATAAAAGATAAATTCCTACTAAAACATCTAGGCACATACTGTCTAATAACTATATCCATCAATCATTTCAACTCTTAAATCCATCATACAAGTAATAAGTTCCGTCATGGACTTGCAAACCTTAGAATACTCTCTTCTCTTTAAAAGGCTTATCTAATATTCCACTTATCAGGGCTTGATTATTGCCTATACTTTGATTATCATCACTTGGAGCAAAGACAGTCACAGTTAGACTTCAAGGAAAAGTTTTCATAACCCCATCCACAATTTCAGTTCCATAAAGTGCTATTTCCTCCGCCTTAAAGCTTGGTTTTCCTTATTTCATCCAAACTCCATGAATCAAGTGAACCATATGTTCAGCCAAGGTTAAGTGTCTCTTAATATTAGTGCCATCTCAAACTAAGGGTTTTCCAGTTTGAATCCTACAATTTGGTAACAGGACAATCACAGCTTATTGTTTGTCTCTATCTCTTAGAAACGTGGTTACTCCACAGACTCAATGGCTTCTAAAAATAGGTCGGCTAGGTGTATCAAACAGAGGATTTAGAATCACAAGGATTAGTGTATAACGTTAGGTAGGTTTACGTGTAAAACAATTGTTACAAGCCAAGGGGTATGTTTTCCTACTTTTAAACTTTACTTCCACTCACTTTTAGTATATATTTTAATTCATACTCTTAATATAACTTATACTACCTTCATTGTAAATGTCAAGGAGAGTTATTCGTTACCATGTTTATATTAAATTTATATTACATAGCGGTTAACCTTATTTGTTTTCTTGCGCTCTTTATTCGCATTCATAACTTGAGCTGTCATAGAAGACATATGCTCGTATAGAACCATAAGAATAGTGTAGGACATATGCCTCCAAAATAGGGTAGGTATATTTAATGATACTTAGCCCTCTGAAATGTATTAATACTCTTCAATGTTTTAGGTTTACAACCTCCAAATTGTATGTATATATAACATTTGGTAGTGCTAATTAGGTAGTTTCCTCGACTTTAGAAAATATAAATTCAAAGTTTGTTTTCTCCCCTTTGTTAATTAAGAGTCCAACACAGTTATATGTTGATACTAGCTGTGACCCTTGGTATTTGCTCAGGTATTTTAAAACCCGTGTTTATCCATGATGGATGTTTTAGTCATATATTTTGAGATTCTATTTCTCTATTGTCATATTTCAAGGTTTCCACTATCTTCTCTCGAAGTTAATAAGGGATTGTAGGATTTTCCAGTCCCGCACTGAGCGGTAAGCTCGGTGCCTGGGTATCCCATAAAATTTCAGTGTTTGCTCTTTATGTGAACTCTTTTGATAATTCATGTATTTCTTTTCATGACATCTGCTCGTCTCTTAGGCAGGTCATATTTTGTAGTTACTGTAAGTTTGGACAGTTAATATCGCCCTACGGCGGTCCAAGCAAAATTAACTTACTATTCCTCACTACTATCTCACACCATATATTCCAAGGCTATACGGTTTAATACTCTTAATTCTATCGTGCACTAATCTGGATTCTCTATCAAATATTAACGTGTCTCCTGACTTTAAAATAATCTTGTTCGTATTATCCATCCTCTTCTTATCACCGTATAAAACTCAGCATCATCTCCTATGGAGAAGGATATAACTGGTATCCCAATCCTTACCCATACTCATCATATATAATTTAAGTTTTGATCCACTTCTATATCCTGGAATATAAAATCCTCCAAGGCTTATCCCCAAGTTCTACATTCATTTATCATAGTTATTTGTTCATTTATAGTTAAATTTTTCCTGAGTAGGATCATGCCGGGTCAAAGTACTTGGCATTATGCCTCTGGATATTCCCGACCTTCGCTCATAGGCTCAGGTGATCTCGGTCTCATAGGTAAGGAAAATAGATATTGAAGTCTCCCATTAGGTGAGAGGTTACCTAAGTTAGGTCTCTCTAAATTTGATACTTACTATCACATACAAGTCTCATCGACTGATAAATATAAACACACATTCAAGCATCATGCATTAGGTTTAAGTTCTAGGCTTACCGGTTTCGCGCTGAGCGCTAGCCTCAGCGCCTGAAGTTCCCACTGTGTACAGGGTATTTCTTCATGGAACTATCTCCTTTCCCTTCCGACTCCCAGATGAGGATGGTTGTCCTGCCGGTCCACTAGTATAGGTGTTGTTCTGCGGTGCCTGGCCTCCTCTTGGTCCGCCCGCCTCATTAGCTGGTGCTCTCTGTAAACCTCTAGCTCCCTTGTATACTCGGCTCCCTGGATTGGAAAAGCATTCATACTCTCTGTGACCTTCCTTTTTGCAATAGCGACACTCCACCTTCCTTCCTGCGCAATATACGCCTGGGTGATTCTTTCCACAGCGTTTACAGTAATAGTGACGTTGGGTTGACTTATTGTCTCTAGGTGGTGCTGTTCTTAGTGGATGAGCATCAATAGCTGGGCCGGTCAGACGAGGGACCTGCTCCTTCGTCTTCTGACCATGTGTTGGGTAAAAACCTAACGGCAAGTATACCGGTCGATTATAGCAAGTTTTCCTAGAAGTGTCCCTCTAGGTTATCGAATCCAAGGGAGGCAGCGTTTTAGTTTAATTAATATTTAAGAACAAGCTAATGAAATAACTTAAGTAACATGGGGGTTTTGTTTGATGAATTACTTATGTATGAAACAAGAATGTAAATATGAGCAAAGGTAATAAATGCAAGACAGTGGGCAAAATAATGATATTTTTGATTTAATAAAAAGGGAAAATTCCGGTTTACTAATCCTCCAAATTCTTCGGTTCCTTTCTCAATGTGTTTACCAAAATTCAGATTAAAATCCTAGATCAGAAATATTCCATGTTCGGTCTCCCGCTCGGTGAAATCTAATTAACAGCTAATAAATTTTAACTCTCATTACAAATTTACTAATTGCTAACAACTTTAAGAATAATCCAGTTTAATGATCAGTTAATATCTTAGAGGAATTACCACTTCTAAATTAACCGGTGCTGTTCCTGTTGTCTATTATCTACCGCAGTTCTCACTTATAAGCAGATAAACTAGTAAAATCAAGTAATTGGCCAAATCACAAGATTTATAAAAATAAATAAGGAACAACACTTTAATCTATTAAATGGTAAATCACAAAGATAATGGAACCTTGATTTTGGATTACATAGCAAACCGAAATTTATAAAAACTACTCAGCCATGGAAATGAAAATACTGTAAAAATATGTAAACAACATTAAAGAGGAAGAGAAGAAGAAACTCTGATTTAAGACTCTTTAATGGAGTCTCGGTGTGCGACCAGTGCTTTCTTCTGCTCTTTCTCCAGAAAATGGTGGAGTCTCCAGCTGCTTGTGTACTCCAGATTTCTGTGGATGTGTATGGTGTTTTATGAGATGGATGATATGAATGAAACGTGAGAAATGGAAATGGATGGAGTGAGTGTGGAATGCTCTCCACAATTGTGTGTCTAAAATGAGTGAGATTGAGTTCTATTTATAGAACTTCATTTGATGAGTACGTAGCAGGAGAGGCCTGGTGGTGGAATTTGTAACTGTAATGGTAGGTGGTTAACGTGGATGTTTTTGTTGAATTTAGGGAAATAATTGGATTAGTGGAGGGATGATTGAAAGTAGCAGTGAAAGGGACAAAAAATGAGTGTGGAAGACAAAGCTGGAAAGGAGATCGGTGCTGCCTGGGCGACAGTTTAATTATGAAGAGAATAAATCTCTTTTCTTCACGTTCGCGCGCTACACTGTCGATTTCAGCAGTATGGTCCGGGACTTAAGTTTTGTATGAAGTCCCGGACCATAGCATTGAAATGGGTCGAGAGTTGGCGTCTTTATGTGGTCCGGGACTTAGGCCTTGTATAAGGTCCCGGACCATGCCTGAATTTGATTCGCGAATTGCTCTGCTTTGTGGTCCGGGACTTAAGGTTTGTATAAAGTCCCGGACCATGGTGTAGAAACAGGTCGAGAGCAGCTTCTTGTGTGGTCCGGGACTTAAGTTGTGTATAAGGTCCCGGACCATACCTGTATTTAAGCCGAGAGTGAAGTCAATTTGTGGTCCGGGACTTAAGTTATGCAACAAGTCCCGGACCATATCTGAATTTAGGTCGAGAGATGACTTTCCTGACTCCATTTAGCTTGTTTGAAAAACTATGGTCTCCAACGATGATATGAACATGTTTCTTTTGAGATTAAATACCTGAAAAAGCACATAAAAGCCATAAAAGAAGACAATTGCAGCAAGAGACATAAAAACACTTAAAAGACAGGAATTTAGCAGTAAATAGCAAAGAATTCGGTATTAAAAGATCATGCAGAAATAGGTAAATTCCTGACTTATCAACCTCCCCACACTTAACCTTTGCTTGTCCTCAAGCAATTACTGCAATCAAAATGTACCAGAATTTCCAAAAGCGGGGATTTATCAGGTCAGGAGAAATGTACAAGGAAATCTAATGCTGAGAAACAGTCATAAGAAACAACGACTAGTACTGCAAGTTTTCTTAAACAGCGAAGCTAGGGTGTTTGACAAATGCATGAGACTATCATCATAACTATTTAATCCAAACTGTACTCAGGGCTTTACTTTCCATTTGCTTTCCACAATTTCATTGGACGACAAGGGGCAAGAAGTAATGTCATATTCCACATTACCTTTCATTGCCACATACTAATAATCACGGAAGAATTTGCAATAAACTGTTTAGCATCAAAGAACTTTCCTTCCAATTTTTCTGAGTAAGCATTATTCATTTCATCCCCTCAGACTTTTTCTCCCCATCCTTGTAGCGGTGTTGGGCCTTCTATCCCAGATCAGATGATCTTAGGTAGATGAGTGATGAGGCACTCCATGGGCTTAATTACCGAATGGGAGAGGCCTGTTCCGGTTCAGAGTAGATTAGAGGAGTACCTTGCCTTTGTCCTTTCCTTCCATTCATTCCAAAACTTTCCCAAAGCCCCAAGTTAGTTCAAACAAAATAGTCACAAAATGGTCTCACCTTTTATTGAAGGAAATAGATGAAAATTTTAACCAAAACTGACAACACAAGCAGTATAACCAAAGTTCTTATGACCGAAGTTTCAGATTAAATCTCAAAAATTTTTGCTACTCGTACGTTATTCCCGACTGATGCATCTGACCACAAATGAAAACCAAGTATGTCGAATTAAAAATTTTTGTGGAGGGTCATCAAAGGTTAGTGAAGAGAGAATAAGTATTGTCAGGAGCCACAGAAAACAAACAATTAGATGTCCAACCCCCTTACTACTTCCCCACACTTAGATAATAGCAATACCCTCATTGCTACTAGAATGTGATTATAGTGCAAAAGATAGAATAGGACTCCCCTGAATAATCGGTGAAGATGACGTCCCCACACTCAGGACAAGGAACGGGAGACTTAAGGGGTGTTGGGAAAATTTCGGCAGAGCCTCCTTAGTTTTCTTTGGATAGCGCACACAAAAATGGCAGACCTGTTTGAATATCACAAAGCAGCAGACAGTGCGTTGCAACAAAAGAGATCACGCATAACCAAATATTCGGGAATAATCAAAGTACCCCATCAAAAACAATCCAAATAGAGAAAGAAAGGTACCAGAAGTAGCAACCTACTAATCTAAAAGACATCAAAATATCACAAATGTCAAAGTCAGCTGAAAATCCTGAAGTGCAATAAAAGATAGGTAGACTGATGAAGAAGAGAGCATAAACCAACTCATGTACTACCGCCGGGGCATGCGCCAAGACTCCAACTGTTAAAGCGCTCATCATAATCACGGAATCGGGCCTCCTGACGAGCCGCGTACTCAGCAAACTGAGCATCCCGCCTGGCCTCATAGTCAGCCTGACGGGTCTCTAAAGCCGAGAGTCGCTCACCATACCCATCCAGACGACTCGTAAAACCGTCAAAGTAGGCTGTAGCAGTCCCCCTCCAGGCTCTAAACTCATGGAGCAACTCATCATAGCCCGGGGCCGGACCAGCAGGTATCGGGTAGGCTGGGGCCTCACCATCAGCAGTAGCAGCCTCATCAGCAACGGCCTCAGCCTCATCAGCAGCCGCATCAGCCTCGTCAGCAACCTCAGCAGCGTCCTCAACAACTTGGGGTGCGCGTGCAGCGCGTCGGCGCTTCACCCACTGCCCGTCAATCTTCTCTCACTGAAAGAATCTCATCATCGTCATATCGAGAGTAGACCGAGGATATGGGGGCAGCTCATCAGATACATCCACCCCCTTAGCAGCAAGTAACGAGTGTAGGAGGTGTGGGAATGGGAGAGAAGCGGAGTGATCGGTCTCAACCACCTGGAGCATGGAGTTAAAGATAACTTGATGTAGAGCAGGTGGAACCCCTGCAGTGGCATAGGCGTCGTCCAGGATGTAGTGCATAAGCCAGCAGTCATTCATATTCAGATCCGCGCACTCCCGGGGGCGAACATTATACATTAGCACCCCTAAAATCAGACGCTCTCTAGGGGTCGGTAGCTTATCCCCCGTGACAACCTGCTTATCCCGGTTATTCCTACGCTGCCGGTTTTGAACGTCCGGGTCATTGACAATCAAGTTAATGTAGTATTCCTTAGCCTGTCTAGTCAATAATGGCATATTGGCCCTATTCTCTGCAGTCGGAACTCGAACAGCTATGGGCAATTCCAAACAACGCCTAATGCTCAAAGCAGTCACAGAAATATTCACCCCTTTAACCACCGAATTAATAGCATCCCTCTCCTCGTTCACAGTCGCATTAGCATAAAATAACTTCACCAATCTCGGATAGAATCTCCCACCTCTATTCAGCAAACATGACCATCTACGTGCACTAAAAATTGATTCTAGATCAAATTCGGCTATCAAAGTCGGGCAGACTGACCTTTCGGGAATGATTTTCCTTTCGCGGTCCCGGTACCAATTCGCAGCGGCTTCATTGATGAAGTCCAAATCAATCGTCTCCCGGATCCGGATTGGAGTTGCATCGGGTGATGGAGGAGCAGCGGCGGATGAAGAAGCGCCGACGGTGGTTGTGCGTCGAGCTCTTTTGGGTGCCATTTGATATGATTGGATTTAAGGACGTGGTAAGGGGTGCGTTTGGGTAAAAACGAACAAAGTTGTGTGGCGCGTGGAGTTGGGGCGAATGGGAAGCGAGGTGGAGATTGGGGTGGTGGTCGGTGCGATGACGAATGTGACAGAGGAGGTGGTAGTGTTGGCGGGTTTGGAGTAGGCGAGTGGTGGTGCTGGTGTGGAGCGAGGACAGAAATGACGGGTTGGTGTTTGTGGGTGCGAGAGGTTGGAGAGGCGACAGAGGCTGGTGGTGTGTGGTTGGGCTGGCGAAAACGGTAGCGACGGGTTGGAGCGGCTGGCGAATTCGAGAGCGAGAGAGGGTTGGGGTGGAGATGGTAGTGGTGGGTTCGGGAGTGGTGGTCGCAGGCGCTGGCGGGCTGGGGTTGGAGGCGGAGGTGGTCTGCGAAGAGAGTGGGTCGGGTGGTGTTGCGAAGTTGGTGCAGAGAGGGAGATGGCAAGGGAGTATGCTGGGTTAGGGATTACAGGGTGAATTGGGGAAGATGATAGTGGAGCCCGACATTGGTTATTTTTTTTTTCGGAATGAGTGTTGGTCTGGGACTTAGGTTGTGCATGAAGTCCCGGACCGCTATATCAAAAGAGGTCGAGATTTACAGTGGTACTGGGTCCGGGACTTAAGTTATGTAGCAAGTCCCGGACCACCCTATTTTTTTTTCAAGATTTCTCCTCGCCTCCGGTCCGGGACTTAGGATTTGCAAAATGTCCCGGACCACCCCTGTTAATTATGTCGAGACTCCATGCTCTATCTGGTCCGGGACTTAAGTTGCGGATCATGTCCCGGACCACCCCATTCATTCCACCGAAGGATTGCCTCCTTGTGCTCTGTTTCTCTGCCTTCATTCAAACCTACATTTTAACAAAACCAACCAAAGAAAAATAGCTAACAGAGGAATTAGAACAAGTAAAAACATGAATTAAAATTAAAACAAGAAGATGAATAAAAGAAGATTGGGTTGCCTCCCAATGAGCTGCCCGTCTTTTCGGTCTTTGGCTAGACCGTGTAATTATAAGATCAGTATGGAGGATTATGCACCGTGATCACCGAATGGACTTCGGCGATGTCACCACTTAGATAGTGTTTCAACTGAGACCCGTTGACTTTGAATGTCTCCCCTTCTGTATTGATTAAACCTATGGCTCCATAGGGCGAGACACTCGTTACTGTGAACGGTCCAGACCAGCGAGATTTCAACTTTCCCGGGAATAATTTCAGGCGGGAGTTGAATAGAAGCACCTTATCTCCAACGTGAAACTCACGCTTGACCAAAAGCTTGTCATGCCACCTCTTTGTCTTTTCTTATAGATCTTGGCATTTTCATAGGCTTCCTCTCTAAATTCCTCCAAATTGCACAACTGCATCTTGCGCTTCTCACCAGCCTTTTGTAAATCAAAATTTAATGCTTTGATGGCCCAAAAAGACTTATGCTCCAATTCTACAGGCAGTGACATGCCTTGCCATATACCAATTTGTATGGAGACATACCTAAGGGTGTTTTGAAGGCAGTGCGATATGCCCACAAAGCGTCATCTAGCTTGAGTGACCAATCGCGTCTAGAAGATGTGACAGATTTTGAAGGATCCACTTGATTTCTCTATTTGTAATCTCGGCTTGCCCGTTTGTCTGTGGATGTATGGTAGGGAAACCTTGTGCCGTACGCCATACTTCTGTAGGAGAGCTTCAAACTGTTTGTTGCAGAAATGGGTACCTCCATCACTAATGATTGCTCGCGGAACACCAAAACGAGTGAATATATTCCGCTTCAAAAATTTCAGCACTACTTTTGCATCATTAGTTGGTGCTGCTATTGCTTCAGCCCATTTTGTAACGTAGTCTACTCCTACCAAGATGTAGAGGTTACCTTGAGATGATGGAAACGGCCCCATGAAATCAATGCCCCAAAGGTCGAATGGTTCAACTTCCAATATAGAATTCAAGGGCATCTCATGGCGTCTAGATAGTTCCCCTGCCTTTGGCACTGGTCACATGTAGATACAAACTGATAGCAATCTTTGTTCAAGGTCTTCCAAAAGAAACCTGCTTCCAAAACTTTTGCGGCTGTTCTAGCATGACCGAAATGACCTCCTGCTTCTCTTGAGTGACAATGATCAAGGATATCTCTTATTTCAGTATCAGGAACACATCTTCGAATCATCCCGTCCGCACAAACCTTGAAAAGAAATGGATCATCCCAACGGTAGTGCTTAACAGTGGAGAAGAACTTCTTCCTCTGCTGATATGTTAATGCTGGGGGTACTATCTGTTTTGCAAGATAGTTTGCAATATCTGCATACCAAGGATCTCCCGTGGAACCAACTTTGAAACATACTCATCGGGGAAGAACTCGTTAATTGGTATACCGTCATCAGCATATTTAATCCGAGATAAGTGATCAGCCACTCCATTTGTACTCCGGGCTTGTCTTTTATCTCTATATCAAACTCCTGAAGGAGTAGGATCCATCGAATCAGCCTCGGTTTGGCTTCTGCCTTCTTGAATAAATGTCGTAGGGCGGAGTGATCTGTATGGACTATGACTTTACTACCAATGATGTATGATCTGAATTTGTGCATGCAAAGACGATGGCTAACACTCCTTTTCTTTGTTGCATTTTTTTGTGCATCATTAAGTGTCTTGCTTGCATAGTAGACTACCTTCAGCATTTTGTCATGTCTTTGCCCCAGAACTGCTCCCATAGCAAAATTGCTAGCGTCACACATGATCTCGAATGGTAGAGACAAATCAGGCGCAACAACAACCGGTGCAGATATTAGCTTTTCCTTGATGATGGTAAATGCCTCAAGACATTCTTTAGTGAAGTCGAATTTCACATCCTTGGCTAGCAAGTCACACAACGGCTTAGATATCTTTGAAAAATCTTTAATGAACCGTCTGTAGAAGCCCGCATGACCTAGGAAACTCCTCACATCTTTTACTGTTGCTGGTGGTGGTAACTTATCGATCACTTCAACCTTAGCCTTGTCCACCTCAATTCCTCTGCTAGAGATCTTGTGTCCCAGCACAATGCCCTCTTGCACCATGAAGTGGCATTTTTCCCAGTTTAGGACTAGATTGGTTTCTCTGCACCTGGCTAAGATATGATCCAAATTTTCCAAACAAGAGTCAAAAGTTAGTCCAAAAACTGAAAAATCATCCATGAATACCTCGATGCATTTTTCAATGTAGTCAGAGAATATGGCTGTCATGCAACGCTGGAAGGTAGCTGGAGCGTTACATAAACCGAAGGGCATGCGTCGGTAGGCATAAGTGCCATATGGGCATGTGAAAGTTGTTTTCTCTTGGTCCTCTTCAGCAATAGGTATCTGAAAATACCCAGAGTAACCATCCAAGAAACAGTAATATTTATGTCCTGCAAGTCTCTCCAACATTTGGTCAATGAAAGGAAGAGGGAAATGATCTTTTCTGGTTGCAGCATTCAACTTTCGATAGTCAATGCACACTCTATGCCCTGTAATAGTTCTCTGAGGAACTAGCTCACCTTTATCATTGGGAATTACAGTAAATCCCCCTTTCTTGGGCACTACTTGTGTAGGGCTCACCCATTCACTATCAGAAATTGCATAAATAATACCTGCATCGAGAAGCTTAATGACTTCCTTCTTTACCACCTCCTTCATGTTTGGGTTCAATCTTCTCTGGGGTTGAACTAGTGGTTTATAGTTTTCTTCAAGAAAGATGCGGTGTGTACAAAAGTGAGGAGCTATCCCCTAGATATCAGCGATTGACCAACCTATCGCCTTCTTGTTCTTCCTAAGCACCTGCACTAGTTGTTCCTCCTGTTTATCAGTTAGTTCTGCAGAGATAATGACAGGCAAACTAGAGGGTTCAATTAAGAAAACATATTTTAAATGGTTGGGGAGAGGTTTGAGCTCCAAGGATGGTGGTGCTTTGATAGAGGGAATTAACTCCTGAGGTTCCCTTTCTAGCTTTTCTCGTTCTATTGTGGGACCTTTTCGATATCGTCCTCCTGCTGATAATTGGAATGCCACAGCAGAGACCTGGATCATCATGAATTCCATCTATGGATTCCACTAAGCATTTCTCTAACTCATCAATGTCAGCAGGGCTAAATACATAATCTTGCAGTAGAGAGTCAATAGATTCCAAACTAAAACAAGCATGTACATCAGATGGGTGTTTGGTAACCTTTGACATGTCAAAAACAAGCTGTTCATCATGCATTCTCAATATTATCTTACCACCCTCAACATCAATGAGGGTTCTGGCTGTTCGCATAAATGGGCGCCCAAGGATTAGTGGTACTTCTTTGTCTTCCTCCATATCTAAGATCACAAAATCAGCAGGGAAAACAAAAGTACCAACTGATACAACCAAATCTCGCACTACTCCTTTCGGTAAAATAATGGACCTATCTGCTAATTGAAGAGTAATACGGGTGGGATCACATTCACCAATCCAAGTTTAAGGTACATAGACAAGGGCATTAAATTGATGCTAGCACCCAAATCACATAGTCCCTTACCACAGTCGATATTACCTATAGAACATGGGATGATTGGGAGACCTGGATCATCGAGCTTCGGGGGAAGCTTTTTAGTGAGCACAGCAGAAACTCTCTCTGTCAACTGGACTGTTTCCTTTTCTATCAATGACCTTCTATTTGAGAGATGTCCTTCATGAATTTTGCATAGATAGGCATCTGTTTTAACGCATCTGCAAAAGGAATATTTATGGTTAGTTTCTTAAAAATGCTCAAAAACTTACCGAACTGCTCATCAAGGTCTTTCTTCTTTAGTCTGTTCGGGAATGGAATGGGCAACTCAACAGCTGCTCTCTGTGATGGTTTGGGGCTGTGGGTAGACTTGTTTGTTGTCTCATGCTCTGGCTGTTTAGGTTCGCTAGCCGGCGCATTTTCCAACATTGGTTGCTCAACAATCTCAACCTCTTGTCCTGCATCATTTTCTTTATTGGATTGATTGGGAGTATCCACAGCTTCAGGGATCGGATGATCAAGCTGTCTACCACTTCTCAAGTTTATTGCTTTAGCATATTCTCTTGGATTCATCTCTGGTTGACTAGGCAAGGACCCTGCAGGTCTCTCTGAAAGCTTCTGACTAATTTGAGCCAACTGAGTTTCCATTCGCTTATTGTGAGCCTTCTGTTCTTGCATGAATGCCTTTTGGTTGTTGTTGATTTCATCTTGCTCATTGAATCTGGCTTTTGTTGATGTAATGAATTCGCACATCATAGCTTCCAGGTTTGAGGAACTACTAGCTCCTTGACTTTGCATCTGTTGGTTCTGAGGGGGTCTTTGATAAGACTGATTATATTGTTGTGGTGCCTTCTGATTGTAGTTGTTGTTCTGAAATCTTTGCTGCTGATATCCCTGTTGCTTTGGTTGTTATAGAAATTTCCTTGTCTGTTTCCCAGGTAATTTACCTCTTCACTTGGTGGAGCTGTACACTGACACAAGTTTGAGCTTCTACCACAATATTCGCAAGATGGAAAAACTTCAGGAGCAGCTGCTGCATTTGACTGCGGATTCATTACTGCACACATACGCTCAAACTGCTTTGACATCGCTTCCATCTTGGCAGCCAGAAAAGTATTCGAATCTACTTCATAAACTCCACAGTTTTCTTTGGTGCAGCTTCTCCGGTTCTCGCACCTCCCCACTGATTGGATGCATTGGCAATGGTCTCCAATAATTCCTTGATTCTAGCTATTGGTAGCTCCATGAGGCTTCCTCCTGCACAAGTGTCTACCAACAAACGACTTGAATGATCCAAATCTTTGTAAAAGGACTGTAAAATTACCTCCTCTCCCAAACCATGGTGTGGTACTCTACGCACAATCCCTTTGAAACGCTCCCAAGCCTCGGATAATGTCTCACCAGTGAATTGCTTAAAGTTGGTAATTTCTCCTCTCATAATCAGCATCCGAGAAGGAGGGAAATATTTTGCCAAAAATGCATTTGCCAACTCTGTCCAGGTGGTGATACTGTTGGGTGTCAATGAGTTTAGCCATTCTGCAGCTCTGTCCCTCAGGGAGAATGGGAAGAGGGTCAATCTGGCAGCCTCTTGTGAAGCTGGTGTAGAACAAGCTCCTACCAATCTCAGGAAAGTGGTGAGATGGACATTGGGATCTTCGGTGACTGATCCACTGAATTGAGGTGCATTCATGACCATAGTAACATAGTGTGTTTTGAACTGCCACTGCACTCCTGCTGGTAACGCAGGAATTACTATTGGTGAGATAAGTCCTTCGACGCTTGGGCGAGTATAATCTCTCATGTGCCTCTCCGGATTGGTATTCTCCATATTAGTTTCTGGGGGGTTGTTTAGAATCTCTTCTTCAACAATTCCTTCTGCTGGTGAATCTTTTGGAGGCACCTCCTGCTCAAATGGAGGATCCAGCTCTAATCTTTTTCGAATCCTTCTTGTTACTCTGTCTATTTCTGGTTCAATTTCGAATTCAGGGTCTCCTACAGAACGAGTTTTAACCATAAAACACAATTCAGATAACTGACAGCAGTAACTCAAACGGATATTACCATAACCGGAAATAAGAAACAATTTGCACAAAGCTGACAAAATGAACAAAATAAAATAACACAAGGATAAACTAAAAAGAACAGAAACAAAACAGAATTTAATAAAATAAATATAAATCAAACTAAGCAACCGTGCCTCCCCGGCAACGGCGCCATTAACTTGTTGGGTAAAAACCTAACGCAAGTATACCGGTCGATTATAGCAAGTTTTCCTAGAAGTGTCCCTCCAGGTTATCGAATCCAAGGGAGGCAGCGTTTTAGTTTAATTAATATTTAAGAACAAGCTAATGAAATAACTTAAGTAACAGGGGGGTTTTGTTTGTTGAATTACTTAAGTATGAAACAAGAATGTAAATATGAGCAAAGGTAATAAATGCAAGACAATGGGCAAAATAATGATATTTTTGATTTAATAAAAAGGGAAAATTCCGGTTTACTAATCCTCCAAATTCTTCGGTTCCTTTCTCAGTGTGTTTACCAAAATTCAGATTAAAATCCTAGATCAGAAATATTCCACGTTCGGTCTCCCGCTCGGTGGAATCTAATTAACAGCTAATAAATTTTAACTCTCGTTACAAATTTACTAATTGCTAACAGCTTTAAGAATAATCCAGTTTAATGATCAGTTAGTATCTTAGAGGAATTACCATCTCTAAATTAACCGGTGCTGTTCCTGTTGTCTATTATCTACCACAGTTCTCACTTATAAGCAGATAAACTGGTAAAATCAAGTAATTGGCCAAATCACAAGATTTATAAAAATAAATAAGGAACAACACTTTAATCTATTAAAATGGTAAATCACAAAGATAATGGAACCTTGAATTTGGATTACATAGCAAACCGAAATTTATAAAAACTACTCAGCCATGGAAATGAAAATACTGTAAAAATATGTAAACAACATTAAAGAGGAAGAGAAGAAGAAACTCTGATTTAAGACTCTTTAATGGAGTCTCGGTGTGCGACCAGTGCTTTCTTCTGCTCTTTCTCCAGAAAATGGTGGAGTCTCCAGCTACTTGTGTACTCCAGATTTCTGTGGATGTGTATGGTGTTTTATGAGATGGATGATATGAATGAAACGTGAGAAATGGAAATGGATGGAGTGAGTGTGGAATGCTCTCCACAATTGTGTGTCTAAAATGAGTGAGATTGAGTTCTATTTATAGAACTTCATTTGATGAGTACGTAGCAGGAGAGGCCTGGTGGTGGAATTTGTAAGTGGAATGGTAGGTGGTTAACGTGGATGTTTTTGCTGGATTTAGGGAAATAATTGGATTAGTGGAGGGATGATTGAAAGTAGCAGTGAAAGGGACAAAAAATGAGTGTGGAAGACAAAGCTGGAAAGGAGATCGGTGCTGCATGGGCGACAGTTTAATTATGAAGAGAATAAATCTCTTTTCTTCACGTTCGCGCGCTACACTGTCGATTTCAGCAGTATGGTCCGGGACTTAAGTTTTGTATGAAGTCCCGGACCATAGCATTGAAATGGGTCGAGAGTTGGCGTCTTTATGTGGTCCGGGACTTAGGCCTTGTATAAGGTCCCGGACCATGCCTGAATTTGATTCGCGAATTGCTCTGTTTTGTGGTCCGGGACTTAAGGTTTGTATAAAGTCCCGGACCATGGTGTAGAAATAGGTCGAGAGCAGCTTCTTGTGTGGTCCGGGACTTAAGTTATGTATAAGGTCCCGGACCATACCTGTATTTAAGCCGAGAGTGAAGTCAATTTGTGGTCCGGGACTTAAGTTATGCAACAAGTCCCGGACCATATCTGAATTTAGGTCGAGAGATGACTTTCCTGACTCCATTTAGCTTGTTTGAAAAACTATGGTCTCCAACGATGATATGAACATGTTTCTTTTGAGATTAAATACCTGAAAAAGCACATAAAAGCCATAAAAGAAGACAATTGCAGCAAGAGACATAAAAACACTTAAAAGACAGGAATTTAGCAGTAAATAACAAAGAATTCGGTATTAAAAGATCATGTAGAAATAGGTAAATTCCTGACTTATCACCATGGAAACCCTTCCGCCCCTTCTTTTTTTCAAAGAATTCTTTCCCCTTCTTGTAGTAACCGCCAGAGGTTGCTCCTTCATCATCTCCTTCAGTACTCTTCCTTTTCTTTCTTCCTATGTCGGAGTAGTCGACTCCTAGTATATAGTCCAACAGACTGGTGATCCATGCGTAGTACTGGTCCACTGTTTGACTCCCTTGGATTAAGGTCTCGATCTCCTACCCTTTTCTCTGTTTTAGGTGTTCGGGGTATGTTATACCCAAAATTTCAACCCCCCGGAAGAGAGTCTCTACTAATAGGCTAGTAGCGAGGGTTCCCAATTCGATCGGCACATTTCAGAATACTAGGGACAGCTTAGTCATCTCCAGGGGCATTTTCGTAATTTTTCAAGGCTCCTAAGCCCCCTATAGGCTTTCTCTCTCCTCCAAATAAGGGTCAAATCAATTCAAAATGCTTTGAAATTTTAACCCATGATAGAGGATGACATCTGAAGCATAATGGCGTTGGAATTTTGATTTTTGAATTTCCAATAATTTTTAGCAATTTCTGATTGAATCTGACGAGAAATTGAAAAATATTCCAATGTCCAAAAAATTCGATTCCACTTTAGAAAATTCAGAAATATCATCTTTACCCCTGTGAAATTTCATAATCAAATTCCTTTTGGAAGCCCTTGAGCTAAAACATCGGTAAATCTCGGTTTTTACCGGATTTTTCTATCTTTAAAGAGGCCTATATAAGGAACCTTATCCCATGATCAAAGGGGAACCTCAAGAACCCTAGACTCTCAAAGAAGGCAGCCGTCTCTCTCTCTCCACGTTTTGAACCCCAGAGCCACGATCAAACACCGAAATCTCACCAAAATCAACACCAAAACACATTTTTCAACTCCCACAACATCATCCATCATCAAACCCCCACCAAAACAGCACCAAAACGTGAAGAACATCAAGAACAACAAGGAGTCAGAAGCTGGGTTCGAAGTTCTTCTGGATCCGCCATCAACGAGGCCTCCGAAGAATCCCGACGTGAAGAATCCTCCTAAATTCGAAGGTAAAACAGGTTGCAATTCTACTTTTCTAACTCTCCACGACCTTATTAACTCTCTGTCAAATTTTGGGTTCAAACTAATCTTTTTACGCTTCTGTATTGCTAATTACTTTTGTTTCTGCCTTGTTACTTGTTCGCCAAGTTTCGTACATAATTCGACTTCAAACTGCAATCTTTCAATTACTAACGAATTGTACACCTTTCAGGCTACACGTGCATAAATTTTGAGCCGAAAACACCTTCGGGAACCACCATAAAACCCCTGTCCGTGGGTGGTCCGGGATCCCGGACCTATGGTCCGGGACCACGGACGGGTTGTCCGTGGCCACGGACACCCACGGACGGCGGCGGGATTTTAAAATTTTAAAAATTTAGGTTTTGTTAAACTATGTCCGGGCCTACGGACATCCTGTCCGTGGCCCCGGACTTTTCAAATTTTTGTTTTCTGTTTAATTCGACTTTTATTTTCACATAGATTAACTAGGGTCCGTGGTTACGGACATTAGGTCCGTGGCTACGGACGGAAACAAAATTTGACCTAATTCTGCCTCCGAAACCCTAGTTTAGGTAATTTCAACTTTCACTTTTATTTTCAGTAAAAAAATGCTAAAAAACAAAAAAAAAACAGAAGCTCGCGCACTTAGGTTAAAACGACTCGTAATAAGCCGTAATTAAACTAAGTAGAGGAAAAACGACTTCTAGGGGTAATGAAAGTAATTGAACCCTAATTAAGTCGAATATCAAGCCCCCGAACCCGAACTCTACCTTTCCTAATTTACCCTAGGTAAAAATTAGGTGGCGACTCACAATAGGTTCCAGTGAGCTAGCATAGGATTTAATAATTATTGTTATATGACATAGTTATTAATCTTAGGCTATAAGTGGACCTAAAACCCGATTAGATCCCAATCAAGTTAATCCACATAGGATAGGGTTTAAAATCGAGGCTCACAGACTGGCGACTCTGCTGGGGATAAATTCTTAATTTTAACTTGTTTAATTTTAAGAAAGAGGGCTTAACTCGAAAAATTGTTTATTTATGGCTTTATTACTTTGTTTGTTTACTTTCGTGCGCACTTTAAATTTTTGCACCCTTGCATCATATGAGAGCGAGGGTCACACCAAACCAGTTTCACCCCGGGACCCATCTAGGGTCCCCTGTCAGGGACTCACACCTTTTAGGTGATGTGAATAAGCGGGGGAAAAGAGGAGGATGTCGTCTAACCACATCCCCTTAATACCTGGGCCTTAGCCCCAAGCGTTTTCCTGGCAGTGTCCTTACCTAGCCCATTGTTTGGTCAGTCAAAGACCCGACCGTAGACGCACACCTTTGGTGATGAAAAAAAAGTGGGGAAGCCCAAAGAGTGTAGCGTGCAAGCCCTATTCCTTTGTGGCGACCTGGGCCTAAGCCCCAAGCACCTCTCCGGATCGATCCATACCCAAATTGATTTAACCGTCTAGTGAGGACATGTTGAATTTGTGTGGGCCTTGTATGCTTGTATGATCGGCCCATTACCCAGCCTACAGATTGATAGGAACTTCTCCTACATTAACCTAGCCCAGCCCGTTGGCGGCTCTATTTGTTTGCGGCCTAGAGGTCCTGTTTGGTTTAATATGTGAGTCATTCGGGCTTCGGCCCAAAAGCTTAGACTTAGGTGATTTCTCTTCTGGCCTAATTTGAATTATCCATTTAGTTCTAGGCCCATGAAAAACAAATCCACCTCAAACAGTTCGTAAAAATCCATCAGGCCTTTCCGTTTCAAGGTTTATTCTAGTCCAGGAAGACTTTCCACCTGGGTTTTGGCCCAAAGTCCTAGATATAGGTATCATCTTCTAGGCCCAATCAGAATTACTTGGCCCAAATTCCAATTCACATCTATGGACATGGTTTTAAAATCATTTCGGCCCATGCGCCCTGTTTCTAGCCCGAACACATTCTGGCCCAGGTGCCAAATTCTCAAAACATTCTGAGTACCGCACTCATAACTCACTTCATCTGGGCCCACAGACCAATTCATAGTTTTGGCCCACGAACTTTGCTCTCAATCCAAAATTTCGGCCCATAACATAAAACATTCGAATTCCAGATAGTTTGCGCAACCCATTCATTCTAGTTTCTGGCCTCAAGACCCAACAGGGTCATCAAACGAATCCTAGGCTTCAAGGTTCCTCTCTCGGCCTAGAGGCCCATTCACAATCCATGCGGCTTCCTTCGGCCCGTGTGCTCCACTTCCACGGTAAGGGTATTCAGGCCCACACATCCGTTCTAACCTAGGGATCACTTTAGCCCATGCACTTCCCTCTCAGTTTGGAAGAGATTCAGGCCCTAGTTCCTCCTACATAACCCGTAGGCATTCCTAGTTCAGACATTTTGTGGAGCCTACTCGGAGTTCAGAAAGAAGACAATCACGGTCATCTCAAGGGCGTCCCAACGGTCGAGAGCTCGAGTCTTCAGTACGTTGGCGTCAGACAATCCAACATTAGAATTTTTCTCAATTTAAGTAGTTTTCTTTTCTCAGTCGCTCTTTCAACTCTTATGGTAGCTAGCTTCCTTTATCATTTTAGGTAGTTTTACTAAGATTACAATTTTTGATGTTATCTTTCCATTTGTGAATTATAGCATAGTTCCATTTGTGAATTTTTTGTGCATTCATTTAACAAAACAAAAAGTTGTTTTTCAAGAAAAGGGATCATGAAATAATTATTTTCTGACAACAGAATAGAACGACTTATCTGTTGTTTCTAAAAAGGGTGAACATGTCCGTCCACACGCCACAGTCTATCTCAAAACATCCACAAAGCATTCCAAATCCACATCTGTTTAAGTGTTGTCATAAACCCCAAATCGATACTGGGGGCAGTTTGAGCTCAGGATCGTCGTCTTTAATTTTTCGTTTTAGCGTGTGAACTAGTCTCTGAGTGAAATTCACGAGAGTGTCTTGAGTGGAAAGACCATGAGTGAACGAGCGTGTCATTTTTACACGACTCCGGGGAGACCACATTCAAAGGTGAGGTAAACGGCATAACTCCAACCGAAGGAGATAATTTGTAAATTTACTCTTAGACCTGCGAAAAGTAACAACGAACGGATACACAACTATCAGGAATGACGAAGCACCTAGGTACAACACCACATAGCAAAAGCTTGTAAACCCTGACATACACCCTAGGCACCCCGCTGAGCCTTTCACATATCCCTTTTCGATGTTGCAAAGCTCCACAGAACAACCCAGCCGTGATGAATAACCAACCCGGTGACCAAAGGAGCGAGGAGCCCGACTCTCAGATAACATTTCATCAGTCCAAAGAAGCAAATGCCGCTATTAGCATGACGAAGCGATCCGCAAATGGTCCCAAGTGACACAGGATCAAAAGAGCTCACATCAAAATAGCTCTCAAAACTCAAAACCGGGAAACACAAGAACCCCGAAGGCAAATCAAGAAAGGATCAAACAAGGAGGCAAAACCAAAGTGCCTCGAAGAAATCCAAAAGACGAAAAGAGAAATGGTGTAAAGGACAACTTCAAAAGTCCAAGTCCAGAAGCTAGCCCGAAAACAACGTCAACATGAAGCAGCCAGATGACTTCAAGACAAGGAAGATGAATCTGAGAGAAGACGCAAGTTGCAGCTTTGGTCACCCATTTAAGCTCCACATACCCCAAATATCCCTCCATGATCCCATCGTTTTTCATCACACCCTATGGCCACGTTATAAGCTCTAAAGACTTCAGACTTGATAGTTGTGTGTCGAATCACGTGAAAGTAACAGATCAAATGCGTAAATCCATCAAATATCGAATTCAATGGTCTAGAAGTTATGACCATGAGCGAGAAATGAGTGCAAACACCAACCACGTTGAGTGTATGATAGGAAGCACCACATCAAAGCATAAGCCACGACCCTGTGAGGATGAGACTTGTTCGCACGTTTAACCAAAGAAAATACTGGGGGCAATTGATCGGAATGATCAATTGCCATGAATTCTAGCTCAGATTGTCCTAAGGAAAAAAAATACTGGGGGCAATTGTTGGTTCCAACAATTGCCATGACAACACCAGTTGAAACCTAAAGCTTGAGCACCACCATCCCACCACAGGCATAAGCCCTTACCACCACATCAAACACCGCAGGCCCACATAAGCCCTTACCTCCACACCTCCACTACACAGGCACACATAAGCCTCTACCACCACACACACACACTCTCAAGCCCGTCATTAGCCTTACCTCCACAAAAACATCAAACCCGTCATAACCCTGACCACCATCCAAAATCACAACACAGTCCTAGGTCTATCACAAGCACCACAACAAACACCACACACTTCCACCAACGGCATGTTCATTTTCTAAGAAACAAATTGCAGATTTGAAATTTTTAGTCAGGAAATGATTATTTCACTTTTTTTTTTCAGCGGAGTTTTTCTCAAGCATTGCCATGTTTAGCACATTTTTCAATAGTTCCTTGTTTTGGGCTAGCTTCCAACAAACGCTTTAGTTGCATTTTACAACTTTTGCATAACACCTCAACATTGCCACCTTTTCCAACAGTTTCCTGTTTTGAACGAGTATCTTTCATATATTTTGATTGCATACATCTTATCATCATTGCCATGTTGGGCAATCCAATAATCAGTTTTCATCATTTGCGCGAGACCATTATCTTCCTAACTCATTTTTAGTTCAAGACCCAAAATCAGGGCGAGACCCTGCATTTTCTAGAGTCAGTACGAGATCCATCTTTTCCTTCATCCGTTTAGTACGAGACTTCAGTGCGAAACCCACCATCTTCAACAGTGCGAGACCCATCATTTTCTTCATTGCGAGACCATGCATCTTCTTCAGATCAGAGATACAGATTCTCACCCCGAAGATACAGATTCTTCAGAGATACAGATTCTCACCCCGAAGATACAGATTCTTCAGAGATACAGATTCTCACCCCGAAGATACAGATTCTTCAGAGATACAGATTCTCACCCCGAAGATACAGATTCTTCAGAGATACAGATTCTCACCCCGAAGATACAGATTCTTCAGAGATACAGATTCTCATCCCGAAGATACAGATTCTTCAGAGATATAGATTCTCGCCCCGGAGATACAGATTCTTCAGAGATATAGATTCTCAGCCGAAGATACAGATTCTTCAGAGATACAGATTCTCACCACAAAGATACAGATTCTTCGGAGATATAGATTCTCGCCCCGGAGATACAGATTCTTCAGAGATATAGATTCTCAGCCGAAGATACAGATTCTTCAGAGATACAGATTCTCACCACAAAGATACAGATTCTTCAGAGATACAGATTCTCGCCCCGGAGATACAAACTCTTCAGAGATACAGATTCTCGCCCCGGAGATACAGATTCTTCAGAGATACAGATTCTCACCCGTAGATTCAGATACAGATTCTCACCCGTAGATTCAGATACAGATTCTCACCCGTAGATTCAGATACAGATTCTCAGCCAAAGATTCAGATTCACCAGAGCAGCAGAACTCACTAGAGCAGCAGAACTCACCCGAATAGAAAAACTCGACCCAACACCAATTTTCAATCACTGATAGGTAGTCAACGCCTCAGAATAGCTTGGCATCATCTCATTCATTATAGGTAGTCAACGCCTAAGAATAGCTTGACATCATCTCATTCATTATAGGTAGTCAACGCCTTAGAATAGCTTGACGTCATATCATCCTTATAGGTAGTCGGCGCCTTAGAACAGTCTGACATTACTTCATTATCACCTTTAGGTGGTCGACGCCTTAGAACCGCTCGACACCCTTCCACTTTACTCATAGGTAGTCAGCGCCTTAGAATAGCTCGACGCAACTTGTCGGATTGCACGTGTGGTCTTTTAAGATCCATAATTTTGGGGTATCACTCAAGCATCAACTAGCCTTTTCATTTCCATTACAAAGTCTAGTTGACGGGGGGCAATCTGTTATACCCAAAATTTCAACCCCCCGGAAGAGAGTCTCTACTAATAGGCTAGTAGCGAGGGTTCCCAATTCGATCGGCACATTTCAGAATACTAGGGACAGCTTAGTCATCTCCAGGGGCATTTTCGTAATTTTTCAAGGCTCCTAAGCCCCCTATAGGCTTTCCTCTCCTCCAAATAAGGGTCAAATCAATTCAAAATGCTTTGAAATTTTAACCCATGATAGAGGATGACATCTGAAGCATAATGGCGTTGGAATTTTGATTTTTTGAATTTCCAATAATTTTCTAGCAATTTCTGATTGAATCTGACGAGAAATTGAATTTAAAAATATTCCAATGTCCAAAAAATTCGATTCCACTTTAGAAAATTCAGAAATATCATCCTTTACCCCTGTGTAAAATTTCATAATCAAATTCCTTTTGGAAGCCCTTGAGCTAAAACATCGGTAAATCTCGGTTTTTACCGGATTTTTCTATCTTTAAAGAGGCCTATATAAGGAACCTTATCCCATGATCAAAGGGGAACCTCAAGAACCCTAGACTCTCAAAGAAGGCAGCCGTCTCTCTCTCTCCACGTTTTGAACCCCAGAGCCACGATCAAACACCGAAATCTCACCAAAATCAACACCAAAACACATTTTTCAACTCCCACAACATCATCCATCATCAAACCCCCACCAAAACAGCACCAAAACGTGAAGAACATCAAGAACAACAAGGAGTCAGAAGCTGGGTTCGAAGTTCTTCTGGATCCGCCATCAACGAGGCCTCCGAAGAATCCCGACGTGAAGAATCCTCCTAAATTCGAAGGTAAAACAGGTTGCAATTCTACTTTTCTAACTCTCCACGACCTTATTAACTCTCTGTCAAATTTTGGGTTCAAACTAATCTTTTTACGCTTCTGTATTGCTAATTACTTTTGTTTCTGCCTTGTTACTTGTTCGCCAAGTTTCGTACATAATTCGACTTCAAACTGCAATCTTTCAATTACTAACGAATTGTACACCTTTCAGGCTACACGTGCATAAATTTTGAGCCGAAAACACCTTCGGGAACCACCATAAAACCCCTGTCCGTGGGTGGTCCGGGATCCCGGACCTATGGTCCGGGACCACGGACGGGTTGTCCGTGGCCACGGACACCCACGGACGGCGGCGGGATTTTAAAATTTTAAAAATTTAGGTTTTGTTAAACTATGTCCGGGCCTACGGACATCCTGTCCGTGGCCCCGGACTTTTCAAATTTTTGTTTTCTGTTTAATTCGACTTTTATTTTCACATAGATTAACTAGGGTCGTGGTTACGGACATTAGGTCCGTGGCTACGGACGGAAACAAAATTTGACCTAATTCTGCCTCCGAAACCCTAGTTTAGGTAATTTCAACTTTCACTTTTATTTTCAGTAAAAAAATGCTAAAAAACAAAAAAAAAAACAGAAGCTCGCGCACTTAGGTTAAAACGACTCGTAATAAGCCGTAATTAAACTAAGTAGAGGAAAAACGACTTCTAGGGGTAATGAAAGTAATTGAACCCTAATTAAGTCGAATATCAAGCCCCCGAACCCGAACTCTACCTTTCCTAATTTACCCTAGGTAAAAATTAGGTGGCGACTCACAATAGGTTCCAGTGAGCTAGCATAGGATTTAATAATTATTGTTATATGACATAGTTATTAATCTTAGGCTATAAGTGGACCTAAAACCCGATTAGATCCCAATCAAGTTAATCCACATAGGATAGGGTTTAAAATCGAGGCTCACAGGGTAGTACTTCTCCCGCAACACTTCTACAAACGCTGTCCATCCAAAGTCCGGTGTAGCTCTACGGTGGCCCTCTACAGACCGCCACCAAACATCAGCTGCATCCTTCAGGTTGTATGCGGCGATGTCGACCTGCAGGTCTTCTGGAACTCTGACAACCTTGAACGCCTTCTGGTGCTCTGCAATGAACTTCTCCAGTGCGGCGGGGTCCGGTTCCCCTGAATAAGTTGGTACTCTCGCGTCTGCAACGCTCTTCAACCAGTTGGTTTCTCTGGGCCGCGGCGGGTGGGGTATGGCTCCCGTAAATTGAGCTCCTAGCTGCTGCGTGAAAGTTTCCATGACTGCTGCTAGGTCTGGTACCTCTGGAACATCCGCCGGTGTCTCGCCACTGCGTTCTCTGCTGCCTCCACGTGGTCTTTCTCTTGTCGACATCTAATGAAATACCCCGAACTTAATTAGGGTGATTAAATTACTCTAATATGATATTTAAGGGCCTATTAGTGCCTAATGAATTTTGGTAAAAAGAATAGATCCAAAAGAAAAGAGAAAACACTTAAAAAGCGAAAAATGCTAAATTGGGCGTTACGTGACCCTAGGAGAAATACAACCTTAGGAAGGGTATTAAATTAATTTAAAAGGCTTAATAATGCCTAAATAATATATGGGAACAACTCCTGAAGAAAACGGATCCATAAAACGAATTAAAAACGCTAATAAAGCTTTAGCGCACGTTTTTCGAGAAAACCCGAGAACGTGACTTTAAGTGGTCAAATGAACCCGTAAAAATTATAGTTCATTAAATAACTATAAATAAACATTAATGGGATTATAATAACCATTAAAATTAAAGAAACGAGAAAATTCCGGAAAACGGGCCCGGTTAGTGAATAGTGCTAAAACCGGGTAAATTAACGAGCGTTTTCTGTAAAAGACGAAAAACGCTCCAGCTTGTAACAATCATGTGGGCCAGTTTTTAATTGTGAGACAGCCCTCTCACACACCTAATAAGCTAGAAAGAAAAGAAAGAAAAGAAAGAAAGAAAAGTATAAAAGGCCCCCACCCTCTCTCTCCTTCCTCACTTTCTCTTTTCCTTCTTCTCTTTCCTCTCTTTCTTTCTTCCTCACTGATTTTTCCTCTCTCCCTCTGGTTGCTGTCGTTCTTGAACTCACCACCCACATCCATGGCTTCTCCACCTTCTCTCCCATGCTCAAGCCACATAAATGCTCCAAATAAAAAACAAAACACATATTTGTGTTCCCCTCATCAAGCTCCACACTTCTCTCTTTCCAAAATTCGAAAAGGATGAGTTTCATTTTTATGGGTTTTCCCCATTTGAAGAGAAAAGCACACCATCTTGTAGCTTGGAGTCTCCTCTTTCTTCTAAGGTAAAAATTTCATTGAAAAACTCATGTTTGCCCTTCCTCCCTTGGTAGCCGATTTTGGCTCTCTCTCACACCTTGTTTTCTTCTTGATTTTGAGCTTCAATTCAACTCTCCAATGGTGGTGGAGTTTCCCCTTTGATTCATGGGTGAAAGCCCCTCTTGAAAATTCCAAAGGTAAAACCCTAACTTTGTGTTTTAAGCCCTTAATTTGATTTAGAGTTTCCTAAGGGCTTGAGTGGTTAATTGAATCCATTTCTTGTGTTACTTGAATGTGGGATGGAGTTTGGAAACTCCATTCCCACTTGATCGATTTGGAGAGATGAGGAGCAAGAGGAGAATTCAAAAGAGAAACTTGTGAATTAAGGTAAGATATCTACCTTAAGGTTTATTTTGAATGCTTTAGGATTGGGATGGGTAAATAAACTAAAGAACCCAAACTAGGAATTGAAATATATGTGGAAAATGTGTAGTTGGTTTTAGAGAGATTTGTGAACTTGTGTTGATTTAAGGCCTAAGTGCCATTGAATTTGAGATTTGGGCTATATTGTTGTTTGAAGAGATGTTGATGAGATTTGAATTTATATTGTGTGCTGGTAGGACCCTTGTAAGGGTGTGGCTATATTAGGAATGAAATTGGTGAGAGTTGATGATCTGGGACATGTAAGGTTTATGGGGAGGTTATGGCGAAATTTTAGTAGAAAAACGAGTGTTGTAAGATGACTTAATGAGATGGGAGAACCTAGGTGTTTATAGTGTTGAGAGGAGAGGATTCATAGCCTTGAAGTGGTATTTAGAGAACTAGGGGGAAGAGAGTAAAAATCTGTAGCAACATGGCTAAGAGAACCTTAGAAATTCTAGGAATGAGTTAGTGTGCAAGACTTTGGAAACAAGAGGTGTACTTGGGTTTCAGAATGGTATATGTGTAGGAATGAATTGGAATGATCATTGGTGCATTTGGTAAGGTTGGTAGGATGTATAAACTAGCAAGAAGAAGTTAGAAATGCATAAGAGTGCAAAATGCAAAATGTGAGAATGTGAATTTGATGAATTTGAGCAAGAATTGGGTAGTGGATTTAACCAATGATTTGGAGTGGTTTAAGGAGTGTTTTGAGGTGTTTAATTATGTAGAAAACTTGTGGAAAGATTAGGGAAAGTTTGAGGGTGGTTTAAGGGTTGATTTGGGGTTAAAAATGACCTTAATAGCAGTTTTTAGCAGGGTCCGGGACATAGGATATGTACCAAGTCCCGGACCGCATCAGAAAAACATGTCGAGAGTAAATGCCGGAATTGGTCCGGGACTTAAGTCCGGGACCAAAAGTCCACGACCGGTATGAATTATGGCCGAGAGTGGTGTTAAGGGTTGATTTGGGTTAAAAATGACCTTAATAGCAGTTTTTAGCAGGGTCCGGGACTTAGGATATGTACCAAGTCCCGGACCGCATCAGAAAAACATGTCGAGAGTAAATGCAGGAATTGGTCCGGGACTTAAGTCCGGGACCAAGTCCCGGACCAGGGTATGAATTATGGCCGAGAGTTAGCAGCAGTATTGGTCCGGGACCTAAGGTCCCGGACCACCCCCAGAATCTTGCAGAAAGTGTTTAAAAGGGTTTAAATGATGGGGGTTTGAATGGAATTGGTTTTAGATGACGTTTAGGAGTTGTTTGGTGACTTATAAAGGTCCTAAGAAGTATAAACAAGTGTTGGAAGTGAGTGAGTAAGTTAAGGAATTAAGTACACTAAGTTAAACCAAAATAACGGGATAACGGGGTAAGTACGGGAGTAGCATTTATGTACGTACCGTAACACCTTAATATTAATTGAACCAATTGACATGTAAATAGAGGTTCAAGAGTAAGACATGAGGAACAAGTAAGAATCAAGGAACGAGAGAACACCCGGTAAAGTTAACCTCGGTGGAAGGTATGATTTCCTCATGCTCTGTATCCTAACTTGGTTACCCCGATTTGTGTGCTTGTTTGATTGTGTGATCACCTAACAAGATAAATGCACGAATCGGATTGTTTGCACTTGATGGTGCTTGTGTAGTATTGTTGCTTGATTGGTTTGTAATTTGCAAAGAAGTTTGTATAATTCGTGAAATGTGAATGTGAATGAATTGTTGAATGTCGAATGTGTATTGTAGTGCGACTCATAGTGAGTCTTGCTTGAGTAGTGACTCGTAGAAGGAGTCCGGTTTGAATCAACAAAAACATGGAGACCCACTAAGCTATCGAACCAAGACGAGATAACACACGAAAACCATCAATCAATGGACAACGATAAACCAAACTTAAGAATTGACTCAAAATGAGAACAAGCGACACACGGGACTAGTGAACGTCCTTAATTTCAATAGTCGACCTCCTATGCAAGGATGTGACTCAATGTTAGAAAATGAACATAGTACATAAATGATGGAAGTGTAGGGGTGACCCGTAAATCGGCAGATACAACGAGAGAGAAAAATCTCCTAAGTTGTATGATAGCATCGAGAAAGATGCGGCTGACTGATATATATAAATATATATATATATTTATATGTACCTATATATGAGTATCTATTATAACTAACCCGAGAGTTGGGTTAGGGGGATTGTGAGTCACGCGTGCAAGGAAGAGGAAGCAACAGAGCGTATGTTTCTGAATCCGTGGTCGAACTCCCTTGTTACCGGGCCGTGTGCCACATAGTGGTGCCCTGCGGGGCCGTGTGCCACATAGTGGTGCCCTGCGGGGCCGTGTGCCACATAGTGGTGCCCGACTGGAGTAAGACCGGCAGAGCTTACCCGTCTAAAGAGGTAAGCTGGGTATTATGGGATAGGAAGAGGGAACATGAGAGAATGTTTCTAACCCTGTATTGAGATTATAAAAGCCCGGTGGTGAGACCTATATATGTCTCTGCCCGGAGGCCTTTGAGGCTTAACCTAAAATTATTCAAGAGCAGAATAATTAAGAAACTAGATCGGGACCGAGGGTGTCTAATGATCTAGGAGTTAAGTAAACTACCTGGTAGGGGCGGAAGGTTGGTAAATGACGAGAATGAAACTCACTTGCGATATGGTCTCTCAAGGTTTAAGAATAAGGTAAATGAATTTAACGGGCTGGACGTGATATCTGTGTGGATTGTATTCCTGGATTGAATGGGGAGTGTTGTGTGAATGTAAATGTATGATGTATTGTAGTATTGCATGATGTTTGAATTAAAACGAACCGCATGCTCTTGACCAAATAGTCAGCGTACCCTCGCTAGTACGCGGGGTATGCGGAAGTCATATTCAGCGTAAGCTGAGCCCCTAGGGGCAACGTTTTTAGTGTGCAGGTACCCGAAGCGGACATGATCACGGTAAGAGACCGACAGCTAAGCTTGGATAGCTAGGAGTGAAGTATTGATAGTAGTGAATTGTATAGGGCTTGTGGCTGGTCACCGTTCGAGAGTAGGACGGGGTTGTGAGTAAGCAAGGGTAGTTGTTAATTATTTATATTATTGTATTATGGAAATGTAAGACCGAAAGGTCATTAATGGTGTTTAGAATTGTAGATACTCGGTATAGTATTAAATGAGGAGTGTGTTGTTTACCATGTGATTGAAGGTTGAATTTGGTTTAGAATTTGATAAGGAATGGAATGTATCATTTGTATAGTGTACTCGGTAAAGACCCATCAGACCGATAGTGTGATGTATTGTTTGTTTGGAATTGGCCTTGTTAGTCACGTGGGTGGCTAACGGCATTGTTTCTCCCCCGGTCGTATTAGAATTTCCGCTGCTTATATGTTGATAATGGAGATGGGTTAGGAGTAATGGTGAGGTTACCGGTAGGGGTGTTGCAAAAAGTGGCATTCGCTCTGATGGTCTGAATACCGAGTCTAGGAAAATACCGAGTTAGGAATTAGAGACTTAGGGCTAAGGGTTGAGTGTTAGCGCGTGAGATACGCTAGATAGGAACTTCCAGTGTGACCTGGATACCTACATAACCAATCCCGCCTTCCGCAGCCCCGTTATAAGTTGGGGAAAAGAACGCCAGAGAGATGGAAAGACCTCTCACACTCGGGTTAACCCGACCTGGCAGTTGTAAAATAAATCTTGTAAAGAGAAAGAACCTGTCGTATGGTAGATTCCAAGAACTGGAAATCTCGAAGACGGTTCCCGTTGGAACAACAATAACCACATTCAACGACACAAGATTGAAGATCCTAACTAAAGGATAATGAAATTTGCGGCACCATGGGGCGACGTGCTTCGCAGTCGCGAGAACCATGCCTACCCAACAAGAAGGGAAGCATAACTACGTAATGAAGCGAAATAGCTGGGTAACAAAACCGGAAACAAGTGAGTCTGCAGACTGCAATACTTGACAATACCACCAACGGTATACTAACCGACTATGGAGATAGTCAAGGTTGGACGGCTCCAAACCTACAACGCCAAACGGCTGTGATAACCAAATAGCATAGTGCAGACAACTATGAGGATATTCATGAAATTTACACCAACAGGACTACCACGTAGTTCCTAAGGATTCGATAGACCTCGGTAACCACCGCCAAGTGTGGGAACGAGCTATGGAGCAAGGTACATGGGGTACCACAAGGATTGGGAAGCGCCCGAATTATCGACAACCTTGTCAAGGACACTGAGAAGACACTTAGGGAGTTGATCACTAAGATCAAAAAAGGATGAAAGATCCAATAAAAACACCAAAGATGGATGAAAACAATACCGTAATCGGTACAAGTTAACCGGAAAACCGACGTACCCGCGCACTTGCCAAGGCAAGTGCAGCAACAACGAGACAAGTTGGGAGACTTTTGACAACCAACAAGTACTTATTAAAGTACCGACATGACAATGGAAGCAAAGGAAGGATTGCAGGACCTAAGGACTTGAAGAATCAACCTTGGAAAGGCCTAACGGCCCGACCATTACATTAACGAAAATACCAGTCAGCAGGAAGCTGTACTTGGTCAAAGACCTTAAGCATGGCAACGCCATGAAGATTTTCTTTCAAACTCAAAACTTTATTTCAAAACCCAGAACTTTTCTTAAAAAAAAACCACAGCCCTTTTCTTTTAAACCTCAGTTTTTGAAACCAAACCAAAAGAATCACGATGAGTATCATAGAATGACACAAGAGGAGTTGACAATAGAATACTTCACCTAGGCGTGTGACGAGCACTACGAGTGTACCCAAATATGGGATGTGGGACGACCGCACTCCGAAGGAGCTTGCGGGCCTGACAGACCCTTTGTGAGTTAGTCAGGTAAGTGGTAACGTACCAATACGGTACCCCACGTATGTATACATGCAGTGTACGAAACACGGGAAGTAGCCAGCTCCGTTCTACGAACCATAAGTGAATACAAATCTGAACAGTTGGACACCTCGAACGATCGAAGAATCAAGTAAGCTCACGAAGCAAAAAAAAAGGAGTCAAGAATACACTCTAGTAGAATGATTAAGAGTTAGGAAGTGCGAGAAGCACTAGTAATTGACTAAAGACATTGGAGATGTCTCAAGGATATTGAAACAAAAGCATGAAATAGCCGGACAGATACCAGGCTAAGCACAGTGAGGCAAATGCCTAGCGGGAACACCTCAATGTTCAATGAATGAGATAGGATTCCCAGAACAACCACCATAAATACCCAGGGTGATCATCTAAGGTACCGGAGGATACCGATCACCACTGAAGGAAATACCAAACCGGTTAAAACCTTAAAGGAATCACACATGGCCTACCCTCAGAGTGGGAGATGTATAACCCCAAATGGGACAATTTGGAATCCAGAACCGCAATGCGGAATAAATTAAACATTCTCATAAATGTTAGCTGGATGTAAATGCATAATCAACAACACCCATGAGCAATCCACAGAGGGTATCAAAGTCAACATAGTTGAACGAAGTGTTGTAACAAGAGCACCAGAGCTATAACGAATACTCAGTTAGAACATCGAAGGGATCCCACTTACCCAGGGGATACCCTGAATTATTACAAGGTACCAATCAATACCAAGAGACTTGAAGGGCATCCAACGAACGGAAGCGTGGTGCGATGATCTTACCATGGAGCCCAATGTTACCTCCAAACCATTTGATGGTATAAGGAGAATTAATACTTGTAAACCGCCTACTATGAGCAGAGCTCTAGGCAACGGGGCTAGTATGCCATGAAACTAATGCAATACGTAATTCAACGGTTGCAAAACCATTGTAAACCATAGGAAGAGTTGCCAGGAATGACACCAGTAAAGGGTTTAATAACCAACGAGCAAGGATACCCTTCGTTAATGTGAGACCGCAAGAGCGGTGAACACATAGATCCCAAGAAGGAAGTACCATCAGCGAATATCTAATAATACGCCTCTTTCAGAACTACTAAGGTAAGGAAGCTTGAGCATATAGTCATTGCCAAGAAATAACTTGGATAAGATGAAATAGAAGGAAGTTTGATAGCAATTATTGGAAACCGAGGAGCATTCGGTTATGAAGAAATATGTGAAGTATGAACCGGAAGTGTAAAAACCAAGAACGCTCAAGGAGCTCAGAGATATAAAAGAATATCATAATCTATAACCAGCCAAATAAAGGGTGAACCATTGTGTAAACGGTAGAGATACATGAGCAGAAGCTAAGGTAATAGCGGATTCCATGGAAACCGAAGTTGTAAACAAATACGAACACGGTGCGCAACGAGCGACCAGTACATATGAATAAGTCATACAATGAGATGGAGTTGATGAATAAAGATGGTAGACATACCGAGAAATAAGGAAACAATATGCATTCCTGTTGCAATCTCACAAGAGATTTACTGCCCAGGGGTTTACACCTCTGCACTCTGTAGGACTGAGTGTTTTGGTATTGCACTTGTGTAGTAATGATCGAGGGGGAATGGCTAGGAAGTTGGGAAGATGACAATTGGGGTAAAAGGTAGAAGGAAACGTACGAAGTCATAAGGACCGAAGCATAGAAAATGCAAGGTCGTAGTTCAGAAGCCATTGGTAATAGAGGAAGCACTACAACTAAGTAGTGGCTCAACCTCAACCGACAACATGTCGGGAGAACCAAATGGATAATCACTCAAGTACACAACAATATGTACATTGATTCCAGAGAGCTGGATAGTAAATCTAAACTCATTGAGTTCGCGCACGGTAAACGAATACCACACATGATTGATGAACCTTATTCCCAAGATAAAAAGGGATAAAAGGGTGATGTATAACACATTTAGAATAACGAGAAGGGCAAATAAACCCTAAGTTATCAGGGTCACGCAGCATAAGCTAGTGGGCCCAAATTCTAAGGTTTAATACACCTAGTGAATGAATGGATAATTATCAATGCCTTGAAGCCTTTAAGGCTAGAACCGAACCCGGTTATAGAGTTAAATAAACTCCGATGAAAATTCTTGGCGCAGGGACTAACCAACAGTGTGGTTAAGACCCTTTGGCCAAAATACATTGTATAATAGACCGCATGGAAGTTGAACCACTCCATGACGGCTGAATGCCTTCGACCTATGACCAATGTTGACACATGGTAGATTACGTGGGCATAATCCCTTTTTAAGGGGGGTAGAGCGAAAATCGTGAAGTGCATGTTTCACGTGGTAAGGGTGTAAACTACTATGCGCATAGCGCAAAAGAAATTGTTTTGATGATGGGTACTTATGTCACATAAACATTTGTACTCACTCATTGGGAAAACTATGATTATTTGTGAAATTTGAAGTGAAAGAAGTATTAATTGTGAGAGATTTGAGGGGAATGGAGTAGAGAAACTCCATGGGGAATGAGAACCCTGGTGGTATATGCCTATTCGAGATTACACATGGTATGGATGAGTATATTTGGGAGATTTGTTGAGAATAAATCGGTACGAAACCGATGTTGAACCTAGTGGGAATCGAGTCCCCTAGGTGACTTGAGTTGATTGTATTTTCTTGTAAATGATTGGGGATAGTATGAGATATGAGCCGGTATGAAACTGGTGTGGAGATATATGTATGTTTGAGGAAAATTGATGAGTATAAATCGGTATGAAACCGATGTTGAATCTAGTGGGAATTGAGTTCCCCTAGGTGAATTGATCGACTTTATTTGGGAATGAATTGAGGATAGAAAACTGAATGGAGCTACAACACGTATTGAATTTCTAAAGTAAGTATTTGGAGACAATGGAGGATGATTGATGGACCGAGTTCCATCGTTTGGAGATGCCTTGCTTTGTTTTTATGACTAGAATGATTAAGAAGATAGAAAATGGTAAATGATTGAAATACCTGATTGTTTGAAATGGAAGTGCGAAGTCGAACTTGACTTACTAGTGATCAAGGGAGATGGAACACAAATTGGGGCGGAGAGATTGTTCATCACTGATGCTGATCACATCGGGGTTGAATGATTATTGAGGCTCCCTGTAAGTGGTCATAAGTAATCTTGCTAGGATAAATGCAGTAAGCATGGACTAGGATAGTGTGGCGTTATGGTTACGTACGCTTGTGTTGCACTGGCATGTACACACGTTAAATTGCACTAGGATGACTATTTGGGGTCGCGCTGGTAGTGCACTGCAATTGTTTTGCGTGTGTATGTGCACGGGTAAATTGTTTTGTGATGTACGGGTGTGTACGCACGTTGTATGGTACTGGGATGCATGTTGTGTGGTGTGGGTAGGTACCCACGGTTGTCAAAATTTCATGTTGACTGATTTGGTGTGTACGGTATGACACATGGCTGGATAACTTTGAGCCTGTAGGGTTATAGAAATAATGACCTCGGCACACGATATGTCTAAATGACTAGCGATATTAGAAATCACCAACTTTATGGGCAAAGTTCTTTAAGGGGGGTAGATTGAAATACCCCGAACTTAATTAGGGTGATTAAATTACTCTAATATGATTTAAGGGCCTATTAGTGCCTAATGAATTTTGGTAAAAGAATAAATCCAAAAGAAAAGAGAAAACGCTTAAAAAGTGGAAAACGCTAAATTGGGCGTTACGTGACCCTAGGAGAAATACAACCTTAGGAAGGGTATTAAATTGATTTAAAAGGCTTAATAATCCTAAATAATATATGGGAACAAATCCTGAAGAAAACGGATCCATAAAACGAATTAAAAACGCTAATAAAGCTTTAGCGCACGTTTTTCGAGAAAACTCGAGAACGTGACTTTAAGTGGTCAAATGAGCCCGTAAAAATTATAGTTCATTAAATAACTATAAATAAACATTAATGGGAGTATAATAACCATTAAAATTAAAGAAACAAGAAAATTCCGGAAAACGGGCCCGGTTAGTGAATATTGCTAAAAACGGGTAAATTAACGAGTGTTTTCTGTAAAAGACGAAAAACGCTCCAGCTTGTAACAATCATGTGGGCCAGTTTTTAATTGTGAGACAGCCCTCTCACACACCTAATAATCTAGAAAGAAAAGAAAGAAAAGAAAGAAAGAAAAGTAGAAAAGGCCCCCACCATCTCTCTCCTTCCTCACTTTCTCTTTTCCTTCTTCTCTTTCCTCTCTTTCTTTCTTCCTCACCGATTTTTCCTCTCTCCCTCTGGTTGCTGTCGTTCTTGAACTCACCACCCACATCCATGGCTTCTCTACCTTCTCTCCCATGCTCAAGCCACATAAATGCTCCAAATAAAAAACAAAACACATATTTGTGTTCCCCTCATCAAGCTCCACACTTCTCTCTTTCCAAAATTCGAAAAGGATGAGTTTCATTTTTATGGGTTTTCCCCATTTGAAGAGAAAAGCACACCATCTTGTAGCTTGGAGTCTCCTCTTTCTTCTAAGGTAAAAATTTCATTGAAAAACTCATGTTTGCTCTTCCTCCCTGGTAGCCAATTTTGCTCTCTCTCACACCTTTTTTCTTCTTGATTTTTAGCTTCAATTCAACTCTCCAATGGTGGTGGAGTTTCCCCTTTGATTCATGGGTGAAAGCCCCTCTTGAACATTCCAAAGGTAAAACCTTAACTTTGTGTTTTAAGCCCTTAATTTGATTTAGAGTTTCTTAAGGGCTTGAGTGGTTAATTGAATCCATTTCTTGTGTTACTTGAATGTGGGATGGAGTTTGGCAAGTCCATTCCCACTTGACCGATTTGGAGAGAGGAGGAGCAAGAGGAGAATTCAAAAGAGAAACTTGTGAATTAAGGTAAGATATCTACCTTAAGGTTTATTTTGAATGCTTTAGGATTGGGATGGGTAAATAAACTAAAGAACCCAAACTAGGAATTGAAATATATGTGGAAAATGTGTAGTTGGTTTTAGAGAGATTTGTGAACTTGTGTTGATTTAAGGCCTAAGTGCCATTGAATTTGAGATTTGGGCTATATTGTTGTTTGAAGAGATGTTGATGAGCTTTGAATTATATTGTGTGCTGGTAGGACCCTTGTAAGGGTGTGGCTAGATTAGGAACGAAATTGGTGAGAGTTGATGATCTGGGACATGTAAGGTTTATGGGGAGGTTATGACGAAATTTTAGTAGAAAAACGAGTGTTGTAAGATGACTTAATGAGATGGGAGAACCTAGGTGTTTGTAGTGTTGGGAGGAGAGGATTCATAGCCTTGAAATGGTATTTAGAGAACTAGGGGGAAGAGAGTAAAAATCTGTAGCAATGGCTAAGAGAACCTTAGAAATTCTAGGAATGAGTTAGTGTGCAAGACTTTGGAAACAAAAGGTGTACTTGGGTTTCAGAATGGTATATGTGTAGGAATGAATTGGAATGATCATTGGTGCATTTGGTAAGGTTGGTAGGATGTATAAACTAGCAAGAAGAAGTTAGAAATGCATAAGAGTGCAAAATGCAAAATGTGAGAATGCGAATTTGATGAATTTGAGCAAGAATTGGGTAGTGGATTTAAACAATGATTTGGAGTGGTTTAAGGAGTGTTTTGAGGTGTTTAATTATGTAGAAAACTTGTGGAAAGATTAGGGAAAGTTTGAGGGTGGTTTAAGGGTGGTTGGGGTTAAAAAATGACCTTAATAGCAGTTTTTGGTAGGGTCCGGGACTTAGGATATGTACCAAGTCCCGGACCGCATCAGAAAAACATGTCGAGAGTAAATGCAGGAATTGGTCCAGGACCAAGTCCCGGACCAGGGTATGAATTATGGCCGAGAGTTAGCAGCAGTATTGGTCTGGGACCTAAGGTCCGGACCAGGTCCCAGACACCCCCAGAATCTTGCAGAAAGTGTTTAAAAGGGTTTAAATGATGGGGGTTTGAATGGTATTGGTTTTAGATGACGTTTAGGAGTTGTTTGGTGACTTATAAAGGTCCTAAGAAGTATAAACAAGTGTTGGAAGTGAGTGAGTAAGTTAAGGAATTAAGTACACTAAGTTAAACCGAAATAACGGGATAACGGGGTTAGTACGGGAGTAGCATTTATGTACGTACCGTAACACCTTAATATTAATTGAACCATTTGACATGTAAATAGAGATTCAAGAGTAAGACATGAGGAACAAGTATGAATCGAGGAACGAGAGAACACCCGGTAAAGTTAACCTCGGGGAAAGGTATGATTTCCTCATGCTCTGTATCCTAACTTGGTTACCCCGATTTGTGTGCTTGTTTGATTGTGTGATCACCTAACAAGATAAATGCACGAATCGGGTTGTTTGCACTTGATGGTGCTTGTGTAGTATTGTTGCTTGATTGGTTTGTAATTTGCAAAGAAGTTTGTATAATTTAAGAAATGTGAATGTGAATGAATTGTTGAATGTCGAATGTGTATTGTAGTGCGACTCATAGTGAGTCTTGCTTGAGTAGTGACTCGTAGAAGGAGTCCGGTTGTGAATCAACAAAAACGTGGAGACCCACTAAGCTATCGAACCAAGATGAGATAACACACGAAAACCATCAATCAATGGACAATGATAAACCAAACTTAAGAATTGACTCAAAATGAGAACAAGCGACACACGGGACTAGTGAACGTCCTTAATTTCAATAGTTGACCTCCTATGTAAGGATGTGACTCAATGTTAGAAAACGAACATAGTACCTAAGTGATAGAAGTGTAGGGGCAACCCGTAAATCGGCAGATACAACGAGAGAGCAAAATCTCATAAGTTGTATGATAGCATCGAGAAAGATGCGGCTGACTGATATATATAAATATATATATATATATATTATATATGTACCTATATATGAGTATCTATTATAACTAACCCGAGAGTTGGTTAGGGGGATTGTGAGTCACGTGTGCAAGGAAGAGGAAGCAACAGAGCGTATGTTTCTGAATCCGTGGTCGAACTCCCTTGTTACCGGGCCGTGTGCCATATAGTGGTGCCCTGTGGGGCCGTGTGCCACATAGTGGTGCCCGACTGGAGTAAGACCGGCAGAGCTTACCCGTCTAAAGAGGTAAGCTGGGTATTATGGGATAGGAAGAGGGAACATGAGAGAATGTTTCTAACCCTGTATTGAGATTATAAAAGCCCGATGGTGAGACCTATATATGTCTCTGCCCGGAGGCCTTTGAGGCTTAACCTAAAATTATTCAAGAGTAAAATAATTAAGAAACTAGATCGGGACCGAGGGTGTCTAATGATCTAGGAGTTAAGTAAACTACCCGGTAGGGGCGGAAGGTTGGTAAATGACGAGAATGAAACTCACTTGAGATATGGTCTCTCAAGGTTTAAGATTAAGGTAAATGAATTTAACGGGCTGGACGTGATATATGTGTGGATTGTATTCCTGGATTGAATGGGGAGTGTTGTGTGAATGTACATGTATAATGTATTGTAGTATTGCATGATGTTTGAATTAAAACGAACCGCATGCTCTTGACCAAATAGTTGGCGTACCCTCACTAGTACGCGGGGTATACGGAAGTCATACTCAGCGTAAGCTGAGCCCCTAGGGGCAACGTTTTTAGTGTGTAGGTACCCGAAGCGGACATGATCACGGTAAGAGACCGACAACTAAGCTTGGATAGCTAGGAGTGAAGTATCGATAGTAGTGAATTGTATAGGGCTTGTGGCCGGTCACCGTTCGAGAGTAGGACGGGGTTGTGAGTAAGCAAGGGTAGTTGTTAATTATTTATATCGTTGTATTATGGAAATGTAAGACCGAAAGGTCATTAATGGTGTTTGGAATTGTAGATACTCGGTATAGTATTAAATGAGGAGTGTGTTGTTTACCATGTGATTGAAGGTTGAATTTGGTTTAGAATTTGATAAGGAATGGAATGTATCATTTGTATAGTGTACTCGGTAAAGACCCATCAGACCGATAGTGTGATGTATGTTTGTTTGGAATTGGCCTTGTTAGTCACGTGGGTGGCTAACGGCATTGTTTCACCCCCGGTCGTATTAGAATTTCCGCTGCTTATGTGTTGATAATGGAGACGGGTTAGGAGTAATGGTGAGGTTACCGGTAGGGGTGTTACATCTAAGATAGTATATTATTATTTCTACTCGGTTGCTACACCGTATCACATACACAATCACAAACATGTAAGAAAGCTAACTAATAGCAATAAGATCTTCCTAGATTTTTCTAGGTCACGAATCCTCACAGACGTTTCCCCGTATTCCCAAATATCCTATGCTCATATTCTTGACTCAGTATCTTTCATCAGAGTGGTACTCCGCTCTGATACCACTTTTGTAACACCCCCAATCCTAAACCTGTAATATCGTCGCAAGTTGTAGCATAATAAATAACAATTCGCAGCGGAAATAAAACTATCTACCTTGGCGTTACACGCCGTTACTCACCCTTGTGAGTGACAAGGCTTCCTCACTCCTCCAACATACAACTCCCCACGCTGTGATGAACACATACTGAGCACTCTAACTATTACAACCAAATCCAACTAAAATAAGCAACTATCTGAATACAACAACCTCCTTAATACAATACAAAATAAAACCAACGGTGTTTGTTGAAAACACATCAGCTACCCCCGTGTCCCGCACTCCGGCTTGAGACTTCTTCAGCAACCTGGAATGTTTGGCCCATTGAAGGGCTCAACAATCGAAATGCTGGTATGCTAAATGTAGTCTTGAATCATTGGGATTCCTTAAGTCATTTTAGTCATCTTGATATTAGGTTCTTTACATGAAATACCGGTTTACAATAATAACAGTAATAACGGTAAACATTTAACAGTCACTTAACAATTCAACTGTAAACATCAGTGTACAATAGTACACAACACCAATAACCACAGAACAATAATCCATAGTAATAATCAATAAGCACACATTAATAATCCATAACAATCACCAACCAGATACGTGTATTAAACTGTACTTGTTAGTTAGCCACCTGGCCCTTGCCCTACAAACCAATCATTTAACCTTTTCCAATTAATTTCCACCTCAAGTGTCATGTTGAAATACCCCGACCTTAAATATAGCGATTAAAATTATCCTAATAGGTTTTAAGGGCTTAATGGTGCCTAAGTAATATTGGTAAGGAAAAATAAATCCAAAAGAAATAGAGAAACACTTAAAAAGCGAAAAACGCTAAATAAGCGTTAAATAACCATAGGAGGTATGAGACCTCGGTTACCGTATTATGTGGATTCTTAAGGCTTAATAAGGCCAAAATAATATAAGGGAACAAATCCCGAAGAAAACGGATCCATAAAATGGATTAAAACCACAAACGAACCTTGAAGCGCATTTTTCGAGGAAACCGGGGAAACACGACTTTAAGCGGGTTAAATAGACTCGTAACAATTTTGGTCAACCAAATAATCATTAATAAACATTAATGAAAGTCTAGAACCAATAAAATCAATTAAACGGGAAAATAGTAAAAACTGAAAAAAACCAAGAAGTTGTGGGGTGAGAATGTAAATAAACTAAACTAGTGTGTCCACTATTGAAAATAGAAATTAAAAATGTGAGTGTGTGCAGTGTGTAGCCGATTGACTCCCTCACCCTCACTCTCTTAATTCTCCCTCATTAATAAAACAGCAAAAGTAAACTAAAAAGCAAAAGTAACATGTTACTTTACCCACTCTCTCTCTTACTCTCTCATTTCCTCACAACCCTCTCGTACAGCACCTCCCCCTTATTCTCTGATTCCTCTTCTTCCTCTGGGAGCTCCAGCCATGGCGATTTTAAAAGCCAAACAAGACTCCATCTTCTTCTCCATCTTTGACCACTCAAATCTCCTCCAAAAATCACAAAATTGGTACCGTTGGAATCCTCTTGTCAAGGAGAACATTCCCCTCTGTTCAAAAATCGAAAACCTCCCATTCCATCTCCATGGGTATTCCTCATTTGAAGGTTTGAAACCACATTGGAAGCACCTTCATCTCCTTATCATTTTGAGGTAAAAATAGTCTTGAAACTCCACCTTTTTCTAGCCCTTATGGCAAAACGAAAATACAAAACTTAGCCTTGTCTTGTGCTTTGTGTTCCAGCCGATTGTGGCTTCTCCTATGGGCTAGAAACTTCACTCTCTTGCTAACCAAGGGCCTCACTCATTGGTTGGAAGGTAATGTTCTTTCTAAACCCTAAAAATAACTAAATTCTAGGGTTAGTTGTGAATGAATGATAAGTTAGAATTGTGTGTTGGTATGGGCTGTAGCATTGAAGTGTGGACTCCATTTGGACACCGGGAACAAGAAGGAAAGGAAGGAAAAGAAAGAGGAAAGGAAGAGAAGGGGAAGAAAGAAAGAGAAATTAAGATCACAAGGTAAATGCCCTTACCTTGAGCTAGTCTTGTGTATGGTATTGTAACAGATTTTAAGTACTTGAAATGGTAAATGAAGGAGGTTATGAGTAGTAGGTATGTTGAAGTATGATGAGTAAGGTAATGTAGCTGTTTTGGAGCTTGTAAATGTTGTTTAAAAGCTTGGGTAAAACATTGGGTAATGTATGTGTATGTGCAGGAAAAATATTGTGTTATAGTGTGTGGAATGGCGTGTGACTTGATATGGAAATTGGAATGAATGTGTGAGCTGAAAATGTATGTGGGCAATGTTAAAAATATAGGGGAACCTCTGCCCAAATTTGTATGGAAATTGGAGGACCTAGATGTGGAAGAAGAAGGGATAACCTAGGTGGTAACTAGGTGTATTTGGAGAGTTTAGGTGAGTAGTTTAGTATTTTGAAACAGATTTGGAGAAGAGCTAGGCAATGGGATGGAACTAGGATAGAGGTAATGCATTGAGGATGTTAGGAGTAGCATTAGTAGAGCGAGTATTGAATGGTAAAGGTTAAAGGAAAAATCTGTAGCATTATGGAAGAAGAAAACTGTAACAAGAGAGAAAATTTGACAGGGAATGGTGTTTTGTAATAGATTTGTATAGAGATGGATTAGGTTAGTTTTGATTGCCTAATTAGGGTCAAAACACCCTAGATTATATGTAGGAATATTGGGGAAGAGATTGGTAAAAGATTGAAGTTGAAACAAAGCTTTAAAACTGGAAATCTACAGCAAACTAGATTGGTCCTGGTTTGCAAACAAGTACACAAACCAGGACCACCTCTTAAACTTGGCAGAATGCCTTCTCGCTGGAATGGTCCTGGTTTGCAAACAAGTACGCAAACCAGGACCACCTCAAAAACTTGACAGAAAGTATCGCTGAAGAATGGTCCGGGTTTGCAAACAAGTACACAACCCGGACCACCTTAAAAATACGACATAAAGTTTTCTAAAGTGATGGTCCGGGTTTGTAAACTGGTACACAAACCCGGACCACCATAAAAACTTGACAGAAACGTCTCTGAAGAGATGGTCCGGGTTTGTAAACCCGGACACAAACCAGGACCACCCCATTTTCTTCACAGAATCCACTTTAAAGCTAATCTAAGGTAGGGTAATGAAGGGTAATGATATTATAAGATAATTAAGACATAATTAATGATGTTTAAAGGTCATTAAGGCCATGAACAAGCCTAGAGAATAATTTTAAGTAAGTAACATAAGTAAATGTATTTGAATAATAAGGAATTAGTAAGTAAACACTGGGAAACTTTAGCAAAGTAATAAGTAAGGTTAATTATAGATTATTAACCACCCAACTGTATGTATATGCTAGGATTCGAATAGTTGAACACCGAAGAGGAGTCAGTGACTCCAAATCAACGGTGCAAGGTATGATTCTTCATGCTCTGTATCCTAACCTGGTTACCCCGATTTGTGTGCTTATTTGATCACCTAAATAAGATAAATGCATGAATCGGACTATATTGCACTACTTGTGCTTGTTTAAGTTGTTCTTGATATGTATTGTCTTGAACCCCAGTTTGTATAATTCATGAAATATATGAATGATGATGGAGTGTATTTGTATCTTGTAGTGCACTTGTGTATCGTATTGTACTTGGTATGTATGAGTATGGGAGTATTGATTATTGTGTGGCTAGTGTGTGAATGACTTCTACTAATTCCTAACCACCTAACTCCTAACGTAAGTATTTAGTAAATTGGAATGAGTAGAAGTCCGATATAGTTTCGGCCACGCGTGAGGATGAGGAGACCCAACAGGTTGGATCCGATTCCTGGTTCTTTAACTGGTCCACGGCCCAAACCCCTTAAATGGGTAGCATCCTGGATTGGTGAACCAAGTAAGCCCGGTGGTGGGACGGTGTAGTCCCTGCCCGGAGGTCCCGACGACTTAACTTGAGTAAGTAGTAAGTAAAGTAAGTATCATATGAGTAATGGTCTTGGCTGGTTTAAGTCACTGACCCCGAGTAAAAGATAATCTCCACCCGATTAACCCGGGTGGACCAACAAAGCTAACAAGTACGGTGTATTGAGTATGTATGGTGTATGTAATGCGTATGTGTATTTAGGAGTAAGGTAAGTATGTATTGGATGACTTATATTGTATTCCTTGTATGTAATGAAGTGTATGAATGTATTCCTTGCGTAAAGTATTATGGTATTGTGTATAAGAGCATGTATGCATGTATGTTTGAACAAAATGAATTGCATGTATTCGACCAAATGGTCGGTGTACCCTCGCTAGTATGCGGGGTATGCGGAAGTCATATTCAGCGTAAGCTGACCCCCTAGGTGGAACGTTTTTAGTGTGCAGGTACCCGAAGCGGATATGGTCAAGGTAAGAGACCGGTGGCTACACTCGGATAGTTAGAAGTAGAATGTAGAAGCGTACTAAGTGGCACTCCCTTGTACTTAGAAAGTAAGTAGTTTGTGAGGAATGGGTAGTGGTTAGACTCTTAATGAGTATCTATGAAATTGAAAGAGGTGTTGTATTTGTATAACGATCTTAGTAAACTCGGTGTATTATGTTGTATTGAACTTATGGAGTATTGTAATGAATGGGAAGTTCTAGTATTTGAATTGGTAATTGGAGTATGGATTGTAAGTGTGTAGTACTTGGATATTCCGGTCCATCAGACCGATGCTGTATGTAGTGGTAGTAGTAGCCTTGTTAGTCACGTGGGTGGCTAACGGCATTGTATCACCCACCGTCGAGTATGTAAGTATCCACTGCGTGAGTCTGGATTGTATAAGGAGATTGGACGGTAATGACAGTATTAGCGGTAGGGCTATTACAAAAAGTGGTATCAGAGCGAAGTGGAAATACCGAGTTACGAATTAGAAGCTTAGGGCTAAGGGCTGAGTGTTAGCATTAGAGAGATGCTAGTTAGGAACTCCCGGTGAGTACCGGATACCTACAATACCAGACCCGCCCTCCACAAACCCACTATATAACTTGGGAAAGAACGCCAGAGAGAAGGAAAGTCCTCTCATACACGGGGAAACCCGATCTGCAGTTATGAAATAATCATACGGTAGACAAGTGCCGACATGTAGTAGATACCAAGAACTGGAAGTCCCGGAGATGGATTCCGGTTGAACAACAACACCCGCACTTAATGGCGGTAGAATGAGAACTCCAACCATAAGGAGACTACAACATGCAACAACATGGGGCGACCTGCTTAGCAGTCTCGAACCTAGCTAACCAATCAGCAGCAGGGAAAAAAAGCACTAAGCGTGCAACAGAGCGAAAACATGGAACAGAACAAAGCCCGAGATACAAGACTACGGGACAGTGATAGCAAAATAATACCACCAAGGGTATGCTAGCTGACTAAGGACATAGTCGGGAGTGGTTAACTCCGAAATTACAACGCCAAAAGGTTACAATACCTGACCGACATAGCTTACACAGCTACAAGGATATCCACGGGATATGGACCGATAGGACTACAAGAGTAGTGCCTAGACAAGCTAAGGCTCAATCACCACGGTAAACCAGTGGGAACGAGCAACAAGGGAAAACAAAACTAAATAAATAGGGATCTCTAAGGATTGGAGAAGTACCCCGACCAGGACAATCATGTCAAGACCAATGAGAGTTACCCGAAAGAGCAAGTATTCCAAACTTAGATCAGTAAGATCAAGGGAAGAGTCAACAAGACCGTTAAATACAAGTGGAAACCATACCAAGACCGGTATAGGATTACCCAAAAACCAACAGTACCACGCACTTGCCACGGCAAGTGCAGTAAGAGCAGGAATATATAAAGGAACTCTAACACACCACAGGTACATAGTAATGTACCATGATAGCAATGAGACAACCACAGGATCACAAGTCCTGCAAACTGGAAGAATGGAACCTTGGGAAGGCCTAACGGCCTGACCATTGTAATAAGGACATACCAGTCAGCGGGAAGCTGGACTTGGTCAGGACCACAAACATGGCTATGCCATGTAGAACTTCTTTTAACACCGAACCATTGTTTCAAAACCCAAAATTCTTCTTTCAAAACCATAACTTTCCTTTTAAACCTTGGATTTTTAAACAAAACCAACAGAATTACGGTGAGTATCACAGAATGATACAAGAGGAGTTGATAATAGAATACTTCACCTAGGCGTGTGACGAACACTACGAGTGTACCCAATTACGGGATGTGGGACAACCGCACTCCGAAGGAGCTTGCGGGCCTGACATATAGTTAGGTAAGTGGTAACATATCAACAAGGTACCCCACGTATGTATACATGTAGTGCACGAAGCACGGGAAGTAGTCAACTCCGTTCTACGGACCATGAGTAAGTGCAAGCCAAAGCAGTTGGACGCCACAAACGATCAAGGAGAAGAAACTTAACTAAGTAGTAAGTGTAAGGAACTCAGAGAATCCATCTGAGGATCAGGAATGAGGACTAGGAAGTGCAAAGAGCACAGACTAATAAGTATAGACATTGGATATGTCTTAAAGACGTCAAGCAGATACAGACAGCTGAGAAGTATACCCAGCTTGAACATAGTAAGGCAAATGCCTAATGTGAGCACCACAATGTTCAACAAACGGGACGAGAATCCCAATCACAATTACAAACTACCAAGGAGCATAATCCATCATTGGAGAGGATATTAAACTTGGTCTTAAGCACTAGGAGCACGTATAAACAGTCTACCCAAGAACGGGAGACATTATAACCAAAAAGAGATAGCTCAAATACAATACCACAAGGTGGTATAGTGAACACAATATATCCTAAACATTAGCCGGATGTAACGGCATAACTAACAACACCCAGGAGCAATCCTTGAAGGGTGTCTGAGTTAACAATAGTTGAACAAAGCGTCATGATAAGAGCACGGAAGCTAGAACGAACACTCGGTTAGGACACCGAAGGGATTTCGCATAACGGGAAATACCCTAAATTACCAGAAGGCACTGAATTAGCACAAGATTGCCTAAAGGCCTCCCATGAACGGAAGTGTGATGTCACGACTTACCATGGAGCCCAGCAATACCTCCAACCTATGGGGTATACAGGAGTGAAAACATGTATAAGCAGCTTTTGCAAAGAGCTTAGCTTGCAACAATAAGGCTTAAAAGTCATCAACCACTATGTTATGTAAACCTTAACAGTTGCATAACCCACACCATTTGATAACAGACTTGCAAGAGATATTGTCTCATACGACAAAGAAATCAACAACTGAACCATCAATTTAAACCCAACATCTTGAGTGGCTTGGAGTAATGGCCAACTCAGTGTCACTGTCACTAGAGCATCAGTCTAGTATACAGTTGACAAGCTTTTAATTACCTTCATGCCTTCTGTAGCAATGGTAACACAGAGCATAAGAATCATGATAATGCCAACATTGGCCTAGTCCACACTTGGACACTACAAGAAACCCAAGGGAAGATACCTTGTAACCGAAGACCACCAACGTGGTGAAGATGTGAACCCTTAGAGAAGGCTTCCATCAACAATAGCAACAAAGCATGTGCATGTAGATACTGCCAAGAGGCGACTGAACACAAAATTACTGTCTAAAGGAGTAAGTATACTCCATATGCAGTACATAAAGAGATACTGACATAGTAACCTTGCCATGAGGCATATGAGTGGAGATAGACCCCTCAACAAGAACTTTCATTTACCAATGACAGAGTAATCCTCAATGGAGAAGGGGACCAGAAAACCCTTGAAGTTTCTTGGGATGTCCGGTGATGTACATACCAAAATAAAATTGCATAGCTAGAGCCTATAACTAATGCTCCAGCACCGATGAGACAATAATTGTCAAACAATTAATGTGGATGCACACTGCACACCCGCGAATGACCACGCTCAAAGGAGCATGTAACCCGATAATTACTTCATTCATTATCAACCAAGATACTTGGTAAATTGTATCACAAATGAAGAAATGATGTGAGGTAAGTTAACCTACACATGAAAACTGAATTGAATAAAACATCTCCACATGGGGAAGATAATAACATCGCGGTATGCTACAACAACCGTCATACATATGAACTAGGAACCTCCTAGTATATTTACACCATAAGTGAATGGTGCCAACGACAATGGTAATAAATAAAGATGAGCTACCACAGTAATAGAGAACGTAAGAAGATGTTGTACAATGAGCAAGATACGGTGCGCAACAAGTGACCGTTATGAGGAAGTAGTTAGATAATGACACAGAATATAAGTACTAGAAGATAGACATAAATATTCTTTCCTACCACATAAGTGACTTACTGTCAAGTGTTTACGCCTCTGCACTCTATATGACTGAGTGTTTTGGTATTGCACTTGCACAGTGATGATCTAATGGGATAGCGAGGAATATGGAAAATGTAAATCGTAGTAAACCTTTCTTCTCACCAACGAACATGTCACTAGCCAGTTAAGCAAGCTTAGCAACAAACCGTGCGACCTAAGGCCAAAGAAGCGCGAAGAGTGTAAAAACACCTAACCATCACAAGATGTGAATTCCATTGGAATGAAAGGTGAAATGAGATGTAAGAAAGCCACTAGGACCGACGCATAGAAATGCAAGGTCATACAAGTAAGGAACACTTGTACTGAACCAGAAGAACTGGTATGATTCAAAGACTACTGACAACAGAGGAAGCACTACAACTAAGTAGTGACTTAACCTCGCCCGACAATAAGTCGGAGAGCTTAATGAATAATCATGGGAGTGTGAATATCATATATAATAGATTACCAGAGAGCTGGTTACAATCTAAAACTCATCAAATCTAAACACGGTAAAAGAATACCACACTTACTAGTAGACCTTATTTCCACAATAGAGGGATAAAAGGTGATGTATAGCACATTAAGGATAACAAGAAGGTGAATAACCAAGTTATCAGGGTCACGCAACAGAAGTTAGTGGGCCCTAGCTAGGAGATAATGTACCTAGTGAGTATAATAGAATGGCAATTAATGCCTTGAAGCCGGTTAGGCTAGAACCAAATTAATTATGAGTTAAATAAACTCATATAGGAATCCTTGGTACAATGACTAAACCATTGTTATGGTTAGGACCCTTTGACAAGGGTATATTATGTAATAAACCGTAAAGAAGCTAAAACGCTTCAGATTGCCCAAATTGAGTAAACCAATGTTTAATAAAATAACATATGGTAGATTATGTGGGCGTAATCCCTTTTAAGGGGAGTAGAGCGAAAACCGCTTAGTATAAGTTTCATGAAGAAAACACATAAACGATAATGTGCATAGCACAAATGAAAAACGAATTGATGATTGATGTCTATGTTAAATAAACATAAGTATTCATTCATATGAAATTGTGGTAATTAGGCATGAGAGATGCAAATACCATAGGATGAAGATACCCATCGTGTAACCCCAGTGTAAGAGTATTAGTAAAAGAAAGTAATGAGTAGTGGACGGAGCTCCACAAGTATTGTAGCCTTTGAAGAAGTAGTACGAAATGAATGAGAGTAGTAGAGGAATGAAGTCTAGGGGTAGTGTATACCTAGGTAAATTATTGGAAGTAAATTGAGGACAACTGAATTTTACAAGTATGGTAATCCCTAGTTAGAATAATTGAAATGATGGAGAGTAATGGAGGGAAGTAGTGAAAGTTGATGAGATGAGCATTTAGGTATTGAACCACGAGTAAAGCATTTGGGAAGTAGAGTGAGGATGATTGATGGATTGATTCCATCCTTTGGAGATGTATGAATTCGTAATCACGACTAGAAAGGGTAAAAGATAGAAAATGAAAACAAGTAAATTATTTGTTTGTTTGAAACTGATGTGGGAAGTCGAACTTGATCCTGATCAGATCAAGGGAAACCGAACACAAATTGGGGTGGAAAGATAGTTCAACACCGATGCTGATCACATCAAGGTCGAATGATTCTTGAAGCTCCCCTTAAGTGGTCACGAGAATCACCGCATAGGATAGATGTAATGATATAAATTGAAATTTGGAGTTGTATGCTTTAGAAGGATTTCTAATTAGCTGTTGGGAAGGATTTTCTTAGACTGAGAATGAAGATTTGGTTAGAAGCTTATATCATAGAATATAGTAGTGTAGCATGTTGTATTATTCCAAGGGCAGCGGGACATAGAGGAGTCATGTGTGGAGATGACCTGAGTGCCTGCGGGATTGTAATGTGTATTGCATTGCTTTGGGGATAACTTTGCACTGTATGTAGGTGTAAACCTGTTTTGAGTAAAACCGGATGGTTGGATGTGATGCGGATTTGAGTAATTATGGTATATTGGATGATATGAATGTAAAACCTTGAGTAATGAAATTAGGAATTGTAAGGGAGGAATGTATGGCTTTGGTATTAGGCAAGCATAAATAAGTAGTATAGTAATTCAATAACCTCGAACAACTTTGAGACAAAGTTCTTAAGGGGGGTAGATTGAAATACACCGACCTAAATATAGCGATTAAAATTATCCTAATAGGTATTTAAGGGCTTAATGGTGCCTAAGTAATATTGGTAAGGAAAAATAAATCCAAAAAATAGAGAAACGCTTAAAAAGCGAAAAACGCTAAATAAGCGTTAATACCCATAGGAGGTATGAGACCTCGGTTACCGTATTATGTGGATTCTTCTAAGGCTTAATAAGGCCAAAATAATATAATAGGGAACAAATCCCGAAGAAAATGGATCCATAAAATGGATTAAAACCACAAACGAACCTTAAAGGCGCATTTTTCGAGGAAACCGGGAAACGTGACTTTAAGCGGGTTAAATAGACTCGTAACAATTTTGGTCAACCAAATAATCATTAATAAACATTAATGAAGGTCTAGAACCAATAAAAATCAATTAAAACAGGAAAATAGTAAAAACTGTAAAAAAACCGAGAAGTTGTGGGGTGAGAATGTAAATAAACTAAACTAGTGTGTCCACTATTGAAAATAGAAATTAAAAATGTGAGTGTGTGCAGTGTGTAGCCGATTGACTCCCTCACCCTCACTCTCTTATTCTCCCTCATTAATAAAAAGGCAAAAGTAAACTAAAAAGCAAAAGTAACATGTTACTTACCCACTCTCTCTCTTACTCTCTCATTTCCTCACAACCCTCTCGTACAGCACCTCCCCCTTATTCTCTGATTCCTCTTCTTCCTTCTTCCTCTGGGAGCTCCAGCCATGGCGATTTAAAAGCCAAACAAGACTCCATCTTCTTCTCCATCTTTGACCACTCAAATCTCCTCCAAAATCACAAAATTGGTACCGTTGGAATCCTCTTGTCAAGGAGAACATTCCCCTGTTCAAATCGAAAACCTTCCCTCCCATTCCATCTCCATGGGTATTCCTCATTTGAAGGTTTGAAACCACCAGTGGAAGCACCTTCATCTCCTTATCATTTTGAGGTAAAAATAGTCTTGAAACTCCACCACCTTTTTCTAGCCCTTATGGCAAAACGAAAATACAAAACTTAGCCTTGTCTTGTGCTTTGTGTTCCAGCCGATTGTGGCTTCTCCCATGGGCTAGAAACTTCACTCTCTCTGCTAACCAAGGGCCCCACTCATTGGTTGGAAGGTAATGTTCTTTCTAAACCCTAAAATCACTAAATTCTAGGGTTAGTTGTGAATGAATGATAAGTTAGAATTGTGTGTTGGTATGGGCTGTAGCATTGGAGTGTGGACTCCATTTGGACACCGGAACAAAAGGAAGGGAAAAAAAAGAGGAAAGGAAGAAAGGAGAAAGAGAATTAAGATCACAAGGTAAATGCCCTTACCTGAGCTAGTCTTGTGTATGGTATTGTACAGATTTTAAGTACTTGAAATGTAAATGAAGGAGGTTATGAGTAGTAGGTATGTTGAAGTATGATGGTAAGGTAATGTAGCTGTTTTGAGCTTGTAATGTTGTTTAAATCTTGGTAAAACATTGGGTAATGTATGTGTATGTGTAGGAAAAATATTGTGTTATAGTGTGTGGAATGGTGTGTGACTTGATATGGAAATTGGAATGAATGTGTGAGCTGAAAATGTATGTGGGCAATGTTAAAAATATAGGGGAACCTCTGCCCAAATTTGTATGGAAATTGGAGGACCTAGATGTGGAAGAAGAAGGGATAACCTAGGTGGTAACTAGGTGTATTTGGAGAGTTTAGGTGAGTAGTTTAGTATTTTGAAACAGATTGGGAGAAGAGCTAGGCAATGGGATGGAACTAGGATAGAGGTAATGCATTGAGGATGTTAGGAGTAGCATTAGTAGAGCGAGTATTGAATGGTAAAGGTTAAAGGAAAATCTGTAGCATTGTGGAAGAAGAAAACTGTAACAAGGGAGAAAATTTGACAGGGAATGGTGTTTTTGTAATAGATTTGTATAGAGATGGATTAGGTTAGTTTTGATTGCCTAATTAGGGTCAAAACACCCTAGATTATATGTAGGAATATTGGGGAAGAGATTGGTAAAAGATTGAAGTTGAAACAAAGCTTTAAACTGGAAATCTACAGCAGACTAGATTGGTCCTGGTTTGCAAACAAGTACACAAACCAGGACCACCTCTTAAACTTGGCAGAATGCCTTCTCGCTGGAATGGTCCTGGTTTGCAAACAAGTACGCAAACCAGGACCACCTCAAAAACTTGACAGAAAGTATCACTGAAGGATGGTCCGGGTTTGCAAACAAGTACATAAACCCGACCACCTTAAAAAATACGATAGAAAGTTTTCTAAAGTGATGGTCCGGGTTTGTAACTGGTACACAAACCCGGACCACATAAAAACTTGACAGAAACGTCTATGAAGAGATGGTCCGGGTTTGTAAACCCGGACACAAACCAGGACCACCCCATTTTCTTCACAGAATCCACTTTAAAGCTAATCTAAGGTAGTGTAATGAAGGGTAATGATATTATAAGATAATTAAGACATAGTTAATGATGTTTAAAGGTCATTAAGGCCATGAACAAGCCTAGAGAATATTTTAAGTAAGTAACATAAGTAATGTATTTGAATAATAAGGAATTAGTAAGTAAACACTGGGAAACTTTAGCAAAGTAATAAGTAAGGTTAATTATAGATTATTAACCACCCAACTGTATGTATATGCTAGATTCGAATAGTTGAACACCGAAGAGGAGTCGGTGAGTCCAAATCAACGGTGCAAGGTATGATTTCTTCATGCTCTGTATCCTAACCTGGTTACCCTGATTTGTGTGCTTATTTGATCACCTAAATAAGATAAATGCATGAATCGGACTATATTGCACCTACTTGTGCTTGTTTAAGTTGTTCTTGATATGTATTGTCTTGAACCCCAGTTTGTATAATTCATGAAATATATGAATGATGATGGAGTGTATTTGTATCTTGTAGTGCACTTGTGTATCGTATTGTACTTGGTATGTATGAGTATGGGAGTATTGATTTATTGTGTGGCTTGTATGTGAATGACTTCTACTAATTCCTAACCACCTAACTCCTAACGTAAGTATTGAGTAAATTGGAATGAGTAGAAGTCTGATATAGTTTCGGCCACGCGTGAGGATGAGGAGACACAAGAGGTTGGATCCGATTCCTGGTTCTTTAACTGGTCCACGGCCCAAACCCCTTAAATGGGTAGCATCCTGGATTGGTGAACCAAGTAAGCCCGGTGGTGGGACGGTGTAGTCCCTGCCCGGAGGTCCCGACGACTTAACTTGAGTAAGTAGTAAGTAAAGTAAGTATCATATGAGTAATGGTCTTGGCTGGTGTAAGTCACTGACCCCGAGTAAAAGATAATCTCCACCCGATTAACCCGGGTGGACCACACGAGCTAACAAGTACGGTGTATTGAGTATGTATGGTGTACGTAATGCGTATGTGTATTTCGGAGTAAGGTAAGTATGTATTGGATGACTTATATTGTATTCCTTGTATGTAATGAAGTGTATGAATGTATCCTTGCGTAAAGTATTGTGGTATTGTGTATAAAAGCATGTATGCATGTATGTTTGAACAAAATGAATTGCATGTATTCGACCAAATGGTTGGCGTACCCTCGCTAGTACGCGGGGTATGCAGAAGTCATATTCAGCGTAAGCTGACCCCCTAGGGGGAACTTTTTTAGTGTGTGTACCCGAAGCGGATATGGTCAAGGTAAGAGACCGGTGGCTACACTCGGATAGTTAGAAGTAGAATGTAGAAGCGTACTAAGTGGCACACCCCTTGTACTTAGAAAGTAAGTAGTTTGTGAGGAATGGGTAGTGGTTAGACTCTTAATGAGTATCTATGAAATTGAAAGAGGTGTTGTATTTGTATAACGATCTTAGTAAACTCGGTGTATTATGTTGTATTGAACTTATGGAGTATTGTAATGAATGGGAAGTTCTAGTATTTGAATTGGTAATTGGAGTATGGATTGTAAGTGTGTAGTACTCGGATATTCCGGTCCATCAGACCGATGCTGTATGTAGTGGTAGTAGTAGCCTTTTTAGTCACGTGGGTGGCTAACGGCATTGTATCACCCACCGTCGAGTATGTAAGTATCCGCTGCGTGAGTCTGGATTGTATAAGGATTGGACGGTAATGACAGTATTAGCGGTAGGGCTGTTACACATGTCAAGACAAACCTTAATAACTTATTAATGGACGAATGTCCCCTGTGTTCCAATGGAACTGTTACCAGCTGACTCTATGCCCTGGTTAATTGACCGATCCGGTCGAACCTGTGCACCAACGGTAGTGCCTTCCGCCATCCCCAATGTGGCTGATAGATTTCCTTTGAGTGACTTCCCTTCGAAGTCTCTCGTAGTGATCACGATGCGCAACCAGAAGGTCGAAACAATCTGGATTCCTCTCTTTATAAGTTAGCCTTTAGTTAGTGGTACAATAACCAATATTTGAATTAAGACTATAACAGTTGACCATCAGTTAGGTTCAATAATACCTAAAGGTCAGTTAGTCTTGTTCCAGTTTAGATGTATAAACTTTCAGTCATAAGACGTCCGCGTATAAAATACAACGCAACAGTTTGAGCAATAAGTACACAATATCATACACATAAAATCACAGATATCGCTCTTAAACAATTAACACATATATGTATGGACCCTAGGATAATCCTTAGGACATTCAGACCACACAATTAACATACCGTTCACCGTGATAACAACTAGCTTGACAATTCACGCTTTAACAGTCCTTCCCCGTACACTGTTATATTTTCAAGCAATACTGGGTAATATTAATATAACTATCCATTAAACATTACAGTACTGTCACTGTAGAACTAATACTGGTAATATACTAATCCTGTAAGTTCTTTATTTCCCCCTGTTATTTTACAGAGACTCTAGATAGTTCAACAGTTCGTTATTTTATGTGATATCCACATGTGATAATTAATTTTCACCTTGTAGTATATTTCTACTTCCTTAATTATATACTCATAATTGTTTCCACTTATTCTTTATATTATGTCCCTTGGTCATTTTTATTATAACCACATTATTTATAAACTTTATATTATACTCCATAATATACCATAATACATTATATTACCTAGTTTTACTTCCTTTCCTTATTAAATTACAAAACCAACCTTATTATTTTGGTATTTATATTTTATACCCAACAACTTTATAAATTGCCAGGTAACCACATATAATTTCCTGTAATCATAATTTGAACCCATTAACTTTTACAATTTCCAAACAACCATATACTTTTATAATTTACTAAATACTCATATTATTTTCGGAAATTGTAAAACAATTATATTAACTTCTATAAGTTGCCAAATAACCTTATAACTTTTATAATTCACTAATTACCCACATTAACCTTTGTAATTATTAATCATCCACATTACCTTTTTAATTTACCAAATGTCCACCTTAATTTTCGTAAATTACAATCTCATTATACCAACTTTTATAAATCATAAATAAACCCCTTAATTTTCGGTTTTCACTTATATTTTCTTTTATTCACTTTTTAAACCCCAAAACTTTATATAGTTACATATTAACTTATAAACTATAGTTTAAAGGGAAAATTCACAATATACCCCTGTTTTCTTTCGTAATTCACAATATACCCCCTTTTTGAAACTTTGTCACAAGATACCCCTGTTTTCTTTGTTGATTCACAAAATACCCCTTTTTAAAAATGGCGTCAAATATTCCGTTAACCTCCCCTGGAAAATGACTATTTTGCCACTGACCGTTTTTCTTTTTTTTAAAAAATTCATAGTTTTTTTGGCTACTTTTTTTTTGAAAATTTTTAAATTTTATAATATACCCCTATTTAAGTTTGTTGTTCACGAAATACCCCTGTTTATGTTTTGAAGTTCACAAGATACCCCTATTTATGTTTGTAGTTCACAAAATACCCTTATCACCCTGATGCCCTGGTAAAGCATCGCCTAGTTTTCTCTTGTTTTTCAAGTGCCTTCAACCTCTTCATAATCCCAGGACAATGTTGTTTGCATTCCAGTTCTCTGAGGTTTCTTGTCTCTCGGAATGTCTCACCAATAGCTGAGTACGAATCCCTGTCATTCACAATTAGACACAATTATAATATATGACCAGAGACAAACATGTATAACATGGATTATTTTCATAGTTAGGTAAATACCTTCAAGTAAAGAGTAGATTGATTTAGTCATTGTGGACAAACAATAATGTCACAGACATTGGGTTAAAATGGCTACCTCTTGGTCAAACTCCGTAGCGGACCAGAACTTTTTGTTTAGGGGGGTCAAAAACTTTTTACACTATTGTTCTTTAAAACATTATGTTATTTTGTATTTTTTAAAAATTTATAAGAGCATTTTACAAATTTCAAAGTTTTTGGGGGGGGGGGGGGGGCGGGGGCCATTAGGGAGATGGATTTTGGTGCATTCAAATATCTGAGTGATATCCCATTAGAGTGCTTGGCACAACACAAGTTTGACCAGGGGCAGACACAAAGGGGGGAAGGGCCGCCCCCCCCGAAACATCAGAGAACTGGAATGCAAACAACATTTGATCTACGATTATGAAGAGGCTGAAGGCACTTGAAAAACAAGAGAAAACTAGACGATGCTTTACCAAGGCATCAGGGTGATAAGGGTATTTCGTAACTACAAAACATAAATAGGGGTATCTTGTGAACTTCAAAACATAAACAGGGGTATTTCGTGAACAACAAACTTAAATAGGGGTATATTATAAAATTTAAAAATTTTCAAAAAAAAAGTAGCCAAAATAACTGCGACTTTTCAAAAAAGAAAAAACGGGCCAGGGGCAAAATAGTCATTTTCCAGGGAGGTTAACAGAATATTTGACGCCGTTTTTAAAAAGGGGTATTTTGTGAATTAGCAAAGAAAACAGGGATATCTTGTGACAAAGTTTCAAAAAAGGGTATATTGTGAATTACGAAAGAAAACAGGGGTATATTGTGAATTTTCCCTAGTTTAAATATTTTATTTCTTAAATAGCCGAAGTAACCCATATATTTTCATAAATTATGATTTCGCCCCAAACCAATTCGGTTTTACATAGAATCTTCCATAAATTACATATTCACCCCAAGACTTTTATAAACTAAATTTTATGTCATAAATCATTTAACCTAAAGTTTTTGGTCAAAACTTGGACCAAGACTTAATTTCATAATTAATGCTTTAATAAACCCATAATTCATAAGTAATTCTCGGCCATACACTATTTTTCCAATAATTACAAAATAGTCCCAAAACTTAATAAAATGTTATTTTAACACTTAAACACTTATTTAAATTTATCAAATTCATAATATTAATTCCTACCTTATATTATAACATAAATATACCAAATCACCCCTTTAATTCTCGGTAAGTATAATTAACACACCAAACCTTTTAAAATTTACATTAATTAACCATCTAAACTATTAAACTAGTCATTAATACTTGTAACTATTTTTAATAATCCCAAAATTTATAATATAAGCTAATACACTTATATATATCTCAAAAATCATCAAATGAAATACTTTGCTCTTGGTTTTATGTAACACCCCAACTACAAATAAACCACTTAACAATACTTAGCAGCGGAAAACATAACTACACCCCTCACTTAACTCTTTGGTGTTACACGCCGTTAGCCACCCACGTGGCTAACAAGGCTAACATACATACATCGTACCGGTCTGATGGACTAAATCCCGAGCAACTACACATAAATTCCGTTCGTGTTCAACATCCATTATACACTTACATTAAAACTGTACCGAGTATTACTAACTAACGCCGATACAATTTCGGTCTTACTACACCTACAACACTTGCCAATTTGCATGAACGCCCAATACAACAACTACCTCGTCTACTCTCGAACGGCTTCCAGATCTTGTACCTGAAAAGTATGGGAGCCCCCAAAGGGGGTCAGCACTTTGCTGGTATGGTAATCCCGCAGCCCGCATGCTACCGGGCCACGCACAACTATTTGTCGTCTTAGCATGCGGTTTATTTATTTCAAACATGCACAAACTCACATACATATCATGCTTATAAGCAAACAATCATTAATAGGGCACAAACACAAATTAACACCACACTCAATAACAGTACACTTCACTTTATAAATACTCAACTTAATTTCTCTCTCTGAGCGGATATAACTTAACTAGGGAATGCCGGGGTGATATAAGCCGAGCACAACATACATACATTTCCTTACTTGAGTGGCAGCCTCATATAGGACGATCACAACATACATAATTTCCCCCTAACTCCAATAGTGATGAGGTAGGTAAGCCTTGGTTAGCTTGTGGGGGGTTGTAATTCCAGGAGGAAGAACAACCGTAACATAACAAAGAGGGAGTCGAAGCAAACTTAGGCACAAAACCCTACCAACATTATACAGTATTTTCCTCCTAGCCCAAGACTGGAGGGAAGGTAAGCTTGGCTAAGCCGACCCTACATTTCCGAAATACATATAGGACCGCCAAACAACCAAGACCCTAAAGCAGCGGGGAGGTTGATCCGGAGGGAAAACTATAACGGAGTGAAGCAAACTTAACGAATACGGAAAACAAAGCCCGATATGGACGGTAGAACGGAGCGAGAGGCGAAACCATGAAGGAAAACTATAACACCCAAACAATACTCATATATGTTAACTCCCAACAACTGCGAACCACAAACCGATTCCTCTCCTATAACATTACTTATTACCTTATGGAACTTACCACATACAACATCACATAGTGTTACTAACTCGGTTAGACACATAAGGGGTGTAATATCCCTTTTTAACGAACATGGATAACTGTATCTAGTAACAACAACAACATATCCAACAAGCCACATACATCACACATAATCACAACATACACTAACGCACGGATAGCCGTAGTTAGAACGTTCCCATGGGTCGGGACGTTTATTCCGAATACCGATCACTTATGTGAACCTAAGGTCGGTTAACTATTATTTAACACATAACTAAGGTTAAAGGATATCGGAATTAATTACGCCACAATAATGAATTACTGTAAACTCATTTCATGCTTTATCTTGCAAGGTGGTAAACACACAGAAAAACACATTGGCATACAAGCCGGTGTAATCCGGTAGGACACAGGTTGCAAGAAAAAACCATACTGTCACCGTGGGGAATTACTTTACCGGGTGTTCTCACGTTCCTCGGTTCACACTTGTTCCTCATGTCTTACTCTTGAACCACTATTTACATGTCAAATGGTTCAGTTAATATTAAGGCGTTACGGTATGTACATAATTGCTACCCCCGTACTTACCCCGTTATCCCGTTATTTCGGTTTAACTTTGTGTACTTAAACTCACAACTTTCTCAATCACTTCCAACACTTGTTTATACTTCCAATGGCCTTTAAAACTCACCAAACAAGGCCTAATCAACATCTAAAACCATTACCATTCACTTCCCCACCATAACAACCCTAAAAACACATTCTGGTAATTTTTAGCATGGTCCGGGTTTGTGTCCGGGGTTACAAACCCGGACCAACCACGGATTGCAGTTTCTGGACAATTTTTCATGTGGTCCGGGTTTGTGTCCTGGTTTCAAACCCGGACCACCCCCTGGGATAGTCTTCTGCCATGTTTTTGCTACCGTCCGGGTTTGCAAACGGGTTTGCAACCCGGACCACCTCTGGAACAGACAAAACTTACAGTTTTTGATCAGTTTCCAACCCTTAAATCACCTCTAATCATTTCCTAAACTTTCCACATGTTTCCTACATGTTTAAACACTCTAAAACATGCACTAAACCACTTCAAATCCTTGATTAAATCTTTGCTTCAATTCTTGCTCAAGTCTCTGTAAAATTCCTTCTCCCTGTTACAGTCTCTGCACACTTGTGCATTTTCTACTTCCCTTAGCACTTTGCACTTTCTTCTAACTCCATTTGACCATTCCAATTCATTCCTAAACAATGCATCTCTAAAAATCCACATTCACTCCTTGTTTCTTCCTTATAATAACACCCAAACCTATCCATCCCTAGGCAAATTTTGACAGCAACTTCTTGCTTTCCTAAGCATTTCCCAACACTCATCTCTTCACATATTTCATCCTAAAACTAGCCAAACCCACAAGGGTTCTACCAGCACATAACAAAATCCTCAAATTCAACAACTACAACAACACAATCACCAAAATCTCCATAATCTCAATAACCACATTATCCATCACTTTGGGTTCATTACTTTGTTTACCCATCCCAACACTTAAACAATTATAAACAAGGTTCAAGGTAGTTTTTCTTACCTTAATTTCACAAGCCTCCTTAATTCATCTCTTGCTCCTCATCTTCTCCAAAATTGGTTAAGAGGGTATGGAGTTTCCAAACTCCATCCCAACATCCAAGAACAAAACATACACACAATTAATTACCTAAACCCTTAGAAAACTCAATTCAATCAAGGGGCTTAGAACACAAGTTAGGGTTTACCTTTTTTGAAGCTTTTAAGAGGGATTCTCTCCTTGAATCAAGAAGGTATTTACTCCACCATTGGAGAGTTGAAACAAGGCTCCAAACAAGAGAAAAACAAGGTGAAAAGGGAACAAAATCAGCCACCATGGAAAGTGGAGAGAGAATGACTTTTTCTTGAAGATTTTTACCTTAGGAGGAAGAGGAGACTCCAAGCTACCCATTGATGCCATTTTCTCTTCAAATGGGAAAACCCATGGAGATGAAGTTTATCATTTTCGGATTTTGAAAAGAGAGGAATGTAGAGGATGATGAGAGGAGTTCAAATATGTAATTTATTTTCGATTCGGAGCTTAAATGGAGCTTGAGCATGAAGAGGAAGTGAGCTAGCCATGGGAGCTCTTGTTACAGCTCAAAATCGCTGGAGGTAGGAGAAGGAGGAAGGGGCTCACGATGGAAAAGAGGAAATGAAGGAGAGAGAAGAGGGAAAAGTAGAATAAGGAGGAGAGAGAAGATAAAGTGTATATTTTTTTTACTTTTTCCTTCTTTCTTTCTTTCCTTTCTTTCTTTCTATTTTATTGTGTGTGAGGGAGGCTTTTGACTAGTCAAAACCGGCCCCCTAATATATATCAGCTGGAGCGTTTTTCGTTTTTTACAGAAAACGCTCGTTTATTTACCCGGTTTAGCACTATTCACTAACCGGGCCCGTTTCCCGGAATTTCTTGTCTATTTAATTTTAATGGTTATTATTCTCCCATTAATGTTTGTTTATAGTTATATGATCAACTATAATTTTTACGGGGTCGTTTGACTGTTTAAAGTCACGTTTTCGGGTTTTCTCGAAAAACGCGCTTTAGACTCCGTTAGCGTTTTAACGCATTATTTGGATCCGTTTTCTTCCGGAATTTTTCCCACATATTATTAGTATGTAATTAGGGTATAAAATATATTTATAACCCTAGTGAAGGTTATATACCTCCTAAAATAATTAAAACGTGTTTTCCCGTTCTGTGACTTTTACTCATTTTCTTTTTCTTTTTGGTTTTTTTTATTTCTTCACCAATGATCTTAAGGACTTAATTAGCCTTTGAGGATAATAATCACATATTTAATTAACATATTAAGGTTTGGGGTATTTCAATCTACCCCCCTTAAAAGAACTTCGTCCTCGAAGTTCACACTTCCCAAGCATCATTTGAATTAGAACACAGGGATTACTTGCAACATAAACTTCCATAACAAACATACTTTACATCACAACCTCGGACTTAACGGTCCGGGTACATATACACATCCATACATAACATAACATACTTACTTAGTAGCCTCGGACTTAATGGTCCGGGTACCTTAACAACATTGTACATACATAACAACCCGTAGACTCTTAGGTCTGGGTAACATAACAACATTTAGACTCTTAGGTCTTGATAACATAACAACCTTTAGACACATGGTCTAGGTAACATAACACTTTCGGAATTCAGTCACATTAGGACTCAAGGTCCAAAGTAATAATTACTACACATACCACACAACATGTCATAGCATGTATATCAACCAGAAATTCCTTTTCCATCTCTTCATGAGTTCGAGACCCATGTAGAGATATACACTGTGATCCCGCAGAACCGGTCGCGATGGACACTCTGGTCCCCGTTCCTTTGGGAGATCAAAACAATTGCATACATCTTTAAAATATACTTCTCATGTCACCGGTCCGAAGACAAAGGCTCATACGTCCTCAGCTCGTGAGCAAGTAATAGGAAAATACTCTATATGAGGTTCAGTATAATGAAATCCTTTATCGGAAGGATACAGGTTGAAAATCCTTTACAAGGTCACATAAAGGTAGTCCTTCCTTTGAAAATACCACTTAAGAATCTAAAAAAAAATATTAATTGAAGTCCTGAAAATACCAATTGAAAATTTGAAACCCATTTTAAAATTCTTTTGGAAACTCCATACAACTCCAAGTCCAATTATTGTTAACTACATCTTATTCTTGATGTGATTATTTGTGACCACTTATAGGGAGTTTCAAGAATCATCCAACCCTAATGTGATCAGCATCAGAGTTGAACTATCTTTCCACCCCAATTTGTGTTCGGCTTCCCCTGATCTCATGATAATCAAGTTTCACCTCCCACTTCATTTCCAAACAACAACTAATTCACGCATGTACCATTTTCTATCTTTTAAATCCATCTAGTCGTAATCATTGCATCTCCAAGGGTGGAACTATGTCCATCTATCATCGTCCAGATTCATTTTAAATCAAGTTACCTAGGGAATTTAATTCTTACTAGGTTCTACGTTGGTGTCATACCCCTTCATAAATCACAACACTGTATATATATATACTTTGTCAAAATACAATACCCGGTTTTACATTTAGTATCATATGAACATACATAGTCGGGGTCTTAGTTCCCCGGGAGTTTTTCTACTCCCTTATACTTGTACTTTCACACATCTCTTAACAAAATAACCCACTTATCACAATGGTATTCGCATCTTCAGTGCGCAATTACCACAATTAACCATGAATGAATGCGTATGTTTATGTAACACGCGCACCAATCATCAAAACAAATCATTTTGTGCTATGCACACATAGTTCACGTACACTTGTACGGTAAAACACACCAAGTGGTTCTGCGCTCTACCCCCCTTAAAAGGGATTACGCCCACGTAATCAATCACTTAATCACTGGTTTATAACGTCCTACCGTCGTGAAGTGTTTTAACTCCACGCGTTTATTATACACTGTGTTCTGGTTTGAGGATCTTAGCCATGTTGGCGGTTTAGTCCCTAACCAAGAATTCTCACTAGAGTTTATTTTAACTCTTAACTGGTTTCGATTCTGGCCTGTGAGACTATAGGCGTTAATAATTAGCCATCCACTCATGTTCACTACACACCTTCAACATTTGAATTGCTGGCTTGCTAGTTTTGCTGCGCAACTCTGACCATTTAGAGCTTGGTTTGCCCCATACATTATTCTTACTGTAGTATACATCCCCGGTTATCACCTTTATCTTGGTAATAACGGTTTCTCAACCGACGCGTGGTATGTCTTACCGTGAGAGAATTCGGTGAGTTACAAACTTTCTATTCATTTCCATGATAGTTTACTGTATTTCACAATGACTTACTTGGTTTCTTCCGACTCATTGTCGGTTGAATTTGAACTACTACCTAATGAGTAGTACTCTTTCTGTTATTCCCCACACTTGAGGTATATTCCATACCGATGTTTAATAATCGTGTTACTGTAGTCACTTATGCAAACTGAGTACCTTTGATTGGTACGACCGTGCTTTTCTTATGCATCGGTTTTATCACACCATAAGTCTTGTCCTTCTATCACATTTAACATTTCCCAAACTTCCTAGCTATCTCACTCGATCATTACTGCACAAGTGCAATACCAAAACACTCAGTCATATAGAGTGCAGAGGCGTAAACTCTTGACAGTAAATCTCTTATGCGATAGCAATAGGAATTCACACTGAGTTCCTTATCACATAGCATCAACTACTGGCTTATTACTCAGTCTTATTATCACTTACTTATATGTCCATTGAGTTTGACTCATAACTGGTCTTATTTGCCATATTATTATTTAACAATACTTATGCAACGGTCGCTTACTGCGCATCGTGCCGTTACTTATTGTATAACATTAACTTACACTGCATCCGCTATTATATTAGCTTCCGCCATTACACTGTGTTTTGCCACTTATTTCGCTGATTGCTGAATACTCTATTCTTCGAGTCTCTATGCTCCTTGAGCGCCGTTCATTACACATTTAGCATCCCACACCTATGGTGGTTGTTATTTGACTTTTTACTCATCTGGTCTCCACAACTGGTGCAACTCTTTTCGTAGTAACATGGTCAACTCTTAACACATTCCCTGAACTCTATTCACATAACTACCGCTGTTGCGGTCTCACATATCATGAGGTATCCCCACTCTTAAAGCAGTGGTTCGTTATCCGCTTTACTTACTTATATAGCATAGACTTCCGTAATCAACAACATTTTCCTAACACATTCTACTTATGGCTTATAAGCCTTATTGTCTCGAGCTTTGCTCTTGTAGGCTATCCACACCCATTTACTTCTCTGTACAACATTACATGGTTTTTAGGTTGCATCGAGCTCCCTGATCAGATCATTGTTCCTTTCATGGTATGCCTCTTCAAGGATGTCAGATTCGCTCTTCCTGACGACTTATGCTTAAACTGGGTGTTAGTTTCAACCCTTGCGTTTCAATCATGTTATTTCATTCAACCATTGTTGATCCAAACACCCTTTTAAGGATAGTTCCTGGGTGTTACTAGGTTATGCCATTACATCTGGCTTGCACTTATTGGTACGTTTAATTTATTACTTCGCCCTGCGTTCTTTGCTGGGTTAAATATCCTCTTTAGTGAGATTGGTATCTCTAGTGATCATCTCGGGAGTCATCCCGTTATTGCACATCGATGTATCCATAGTAGGCATCTGCCCCACCATACGTAGGCTGGGTACTTACTTCAGCTATTATGTTCATCCTTCCAGATCCTTGAGACATATGCTATGTCTTTACTTACTAGTCAGTGCACTTCGCACTTGTTCACCTTTAACATTTCCTTAAAATAAACTTACTAATTCCTTTAGTCTTCCTTAACTTAACTGGGTCCTTTTACTTCAACCATTCGATGGTAATCCTTGCTCTTGCCTGACTTCCACTTTGGACCGTAGTATGGAGTCGACTACTTCCCGTGTTCCAGACTCCACTCGTATACATACGTGGGGTATCCTACTGATACATTGCTACTTACCCGACTACCCCATAAGAAGGTTTGCCAGGCCCACAAGCTCCTATCGGAGTGCGGTCGTCCCACATTTCAGTTGGTACACTCGTAGTGTCTGTCACACGCCTAGGTGAAGTATTCTGTTGTCAACTCCTCTTATATATCCTATGATAATATGCATTCCATGCTTCCCGAACTTAATCAAGGGAAGTGTATCCACTGTTGTATTATTATGAACTCACTCCATTCCTCGGGTTGTTACCCTTGGGTTTACCGGTTTCCATCGGTTGTTTAAAAGTAACTGGGTAAAACTTACCTACCACGTGGCACTGAGGCCCGCGTAGGTCTTCTGGTTTGGTTTGAAGAAAAGAAGAACTGAAATAAAATGGGTTTGAAAGAAAATTTTGGTTTTGATAAAGAGTTTGAAAATAATTTAGGTTGAAAGAAAAATTTTCGTGGTTTTACAACGTTTCCTTGCCTTAACCATGTCTAGCTTCTTGCTGACTGGTGTATTTCCAAGTACTGAGGTCAGGCTATTAAGCCCTTCCACGGTTATGATGATCCCACTTAACTTCATGGTAGTTTACTATATACCGGTAGTTGTTTAAAATTTCCCGTACAACCTTATTGTAGCAGCACTTGCCATGGCAAGTGCGCCATGCTTACTGGTTTTCGGTTCAATACACACCGGTTGCGGTATTGTTTACTTCCGCACCAACATCAATGGCCTTGCTGGCCCTTACTTGATCTTACAGTCCTAACAATAAATCTTCTGGGTACTTCTCACTGTCTTCACATGGTAACCATTAACTAGGGTGTTTCCCATTCTGAGAGACCCCTTTTACTTAGTATTGCATTCTCCTCGTACTATGTTGTAGTTTCTCAATCGGTTGGTATACCGTTGGTGTATTATTTAACATTTGTAGTCCCGTAGACACTCGTCTCGGGTTTCATTACCTCATTTCTTGCCTGTTGCATGCTTGGTGCGTTGCAAGCTGGTTGTCCTCGACTGCTCCGCATGTCGACCCAGGGTGTCGGAAATTCTATTCCCTTATGCATAAGATTCTTCACTTCTCGCTAGCAAGAGCGGTTAATAATGTTCAGATGGAGACCGTCTTCGGGATTCCCACCTTCTGGGATCTACCGTGTGACAGGTTCTCCGTACTTATAAGGACATTAATGACAGCCAGATCGGGTATTCCCGAGTAAGAGAGGGCTTTCATCTCTCTGGCGTTTTTCCCGAGTTATCAAATAGGGTTTGTGGAGGGCGGGACGGATACTGTAGGTATCCAGTGCACACTGGTATTTCCCTAACTAGCGTACTTCTCACGCTATCACTCAACCCTTAACCCAAAGTACTAAACTCTTAACTCGGTACTTCCTAAGCTCGGTATTTCAGTCATCAGAGCGATACTTTGCTCTGATACCACTTTTTGTAACACCCCAACTACAAATAACACACTTAACAATACTTAGCAGCGGAAAACATAACTCACACCCTCACTTAACTCTTTGGTGTTACACGCCGTTAGCCACCCACGTGGCTAACAAGGCTAACATACATACATCGTACCGGTCTGATGGACTAAATTCCCGAGCAACTACACATAAATTCCGTTCCGTGTTCAACATCCATTATACACTTACATTACAACTGTACCGAGTATTTACTAACTAACGCCGATACAATTTCGGTCTTACTACACCTACAACACTTGCACAATTTGCATGAACGCCCACATACAACAACTACCTCGTCCTACTCTCGAACGGCTTCCAGATCTTGTACCTGAAAAGTATGGGAGCCCCCAAAGGGGGTCAGCACCTTTGCTGGTATGGTAATCTCGCAGCCCGCATGCTACCGAGCCACGCACAACTATTTGTCGTCTTAGCATGCAGTTTATTTATTTCAAACATGCACAACTCACATACATATCATGCTTATAAGCAAACAATCATTAATAGGGCACAAACACAAATTAACACACACACTCAATAACAGTACACTTCACTTTATAACATACTCAACTTAATTTCTCTCCTCTGAGAGGATATAACTTAACTTAGGGAATGCCGGGGTGATATAAGCCCGAGCACAACATACATACATTTCCTTTACTTGAGTGGCGGCCTCATATAGGACCGATCACAACATACATAATTTCCCCCTAACTCCAATAGTGATGAGGTAGGTAAGCCTTGGTTAAGCTTGTGGGTGGTTGTAATTCCAGGAGGAAGAACAACCGTAACATAACAAAGAGGGAGTCGAAGCAAACTTAGGCATCGACACCCTACCAACATTATACATAATTTCCCTCCTAGCCCGATATGGAGGTCGGGTAGGTAAGCTTTGGCTAAGCTAGTGGGAGGTCGAAATCCAATGAAGGAAAACAACCCTAACATACCAGGATGGGAGTTAATTCTCATATATGTATTAACTCCCAAACAACACGCGCGACCGGAACAACCGGATTCCTCTCCATACATAACATATACTTATTAGTTAGAGGTTCCCTTATGGAACTTACCACATACATACATCACATAGTGTTACTAACTCGGTTAGACACATAAGGGGTGTAATATCCCTTTTTAACGAACATGGATAACTGTATCTAGTAACAACAACAACATATCCAACAAGCCACATACATCACACATAATCACAACATACACTAACGCACGGATAGCCGTAGTTAGAACGTTCCCATGGGCCGGGACGTTTATTCCGAATACCGATCACTTATGTGAACCTAAGGTCGGTTAACTATTATTTAACACATAACTAAGGTTAAGCGGTATCGGAATTAATTACGCCACAATAATGAATTACTGTAAACTCATTTCATGCTTTATCTTGCAAGGTGGTAAACACACAGAAAAACACATTGGCATACAAGCCGGTGTAATCCGGTAGGACACAGGTTGCAAGAAAACCATACCTGTCACCGTGGGGAATTACTTTACCGGGTGTTCTCACGTTCCTCGGTTCACACTTGTTCCTCATGTCTTACTCTTGAACCACTATTTACATGTCAAATGGTTCAGTTAATATTAAGGCGTTACGGTATGTACATAATTGCTACCCCCGTACTTACCCCGTTATCCCGTTATTTCGGTTTAACTTTGTGTACTTAAACTCACAACTTTCTCAATCACTTCCAACACTTGTTTATACTTCCAATGGCCTTTAAAACTCACCAAACAAGGCCTAATCAACATCTAAAACCATTACCATTCACTTCCCACCATAACAACCCTTAAAAACACATTCTGGTAAGTTTTTAGCATGGTCCGGGTTTGTGTCCGGGGTTACAAACCCGGACCAACCACGGATTGCAGTTTCTGGACAATTTTTCATGTGGTCCGGGTTTGTGTCCTGGTTTCAAACCCGGACCACCCCCCTGGGATAGTCTTCTGCCATGTTTTTGCTACCGTCCGGGTTTGCAAACGGGTTTGCAACCCGGACCACCTCTGGAACAGACAAAACTTACAGTTTTTGATCAGTTTCCAACCCCTAAATCACCTCTAATCATTTCCTAAACTTTCCACATGTTTCCTACATGTTTAAACACTCTAAAACATGCACTAAACCACTTCAAATCCTTGATTAAATCTTTGCTTCAATTCTTGCTCAAGTCTCTGTAAAATTCCTTCTCCCTGTTACAGTCTCTGCACACTTGTGCATTTTCTACTTCCCTTAGCACTTTGCACTTTCTTCTAACTCCATTTGACCATTCCAATTCATTCCTAAACAATGCATCTCTAAAAATCCACATTCACTCCTTGTTTCTTCCTTATAATAACACCCAAACCTATCCATCCCTAGGCAAATTTTGACAGCAACTTCTTGCTTTCCTAAGCATTTCCCAACACTCATCTCTTCACATATTTCATCCTAAAACTAGCCAAACCCACAAGGGTTCTACCAGCACATAACAAAATCCTCAAATTCAACAACTACAACAACACAATCACCAAAATCTCCATAATCTCAATAACCACATTATCCATCACTTTGGGTTCATTACTTTGTTTACCCATCCCAACACTTAAACAATTATAAACAAGGTTCAAGGTAGTTTTTCTTACCTTAATTTCACAAGCCTCCTTAATTCGTCTCTTGCTCCTCATCTTCTCCAAAATTGGTTAAGAGGGTATGGAGTTTCCAAACTCCATCCCAACATCCAAGAACACAAAACATACACACAATTAATTACCTAAACCCTTAGAAAACTCAATTCAATCAAGGGGCTTAGAACACAAGTTAGGGTTTACCTTTTTGAAGCTTTTAAGAGGGATTCTCTCCCTTGAATCAAGAAGGTATTTACTCCACCATTGGAGAGTTGAAACAAGGCTCCAAAACAAGAGAAAAACAAGGTGAGAAAGGGAACAAAATCGGCCACCATGGAAAGTGGAGAGAGAATGACTTTTTCTTGAAGATTTTTACCTTAGGAGGAAGAGGAGACTCCAAGCTACCCATTGATGCCATTTTCTCTTCAAATGGAAAAACCCATGGAGATGAAGTTTATCATTTTCGGATTTTGAAAAGAGAGGAATGTAGAGGATGATGAGAGGAGTTCAAATATGTAATTTATTTTCGATTCGGAGCTTAAATGGAGCTTGAGCATGAAGAGGAAGTGAGCTAGCCATGGGAGCTCTTGTTACAGCTCAAAATCGCTGGAGGTAGGAGAAGGAGGAAGGGGCTCACGATGGAAAAGAGGAAATGAAGGAGAGAGAAGAGGGAAAAGTAGAATAAGGAGGAGAGAGAAGATAAAGTGTATATTTTTTTTTACTTTTCTTTCCTTCTTTCTTTTCCTTTCTTTCTTTCTATTTTATTGTGTGTGAGGGGAGGCTTTTGACTAGTCAAAACCGGCCCCTTAATATATATCAGCTGGAGCGTTTTTTGTTTTTTTACAGAAAACGCTCGTTTATTTACCCGGTTTTAGCACTATTCACTAACCGGCCCGTTTCCCGGAATTTTCTTGTCTATTTAATTTTAATGGTTATTATTCTCCCATTAATGTTTGTTTATAGTTATATGATCAACTATAATTTTTACGGGGTCGTTTGACTGTTTAAAGTCACGTTTTCGGGTTTTCTCGAAAAACGCGCTTTAGACTCCGTTAGCGTTTTAACGCATTATTTGGATCCGTTTTCTTCCGGAATTTTTCCCACATATTCTTAGTATGTAATTAGGGTATAAAAATATATTTATAACCCTAGTGAAGGTTATATACCTCCTAAAATAATTAAAACGTGTTTTCCCGTTCTGTGACTTTTACTCATTTTCTTTTTCTTTTTGGTTTTTTTTTATTTCTTCACCAATGATCTTAAGGACTTAATTAGCCTTTGAGGATAATAATCACATATTTAATTAACATATTAAGGTTTGGGGTATTTCATTTAATATTCCTTTACCATATAGTTTTAAAACTTGATTTAAACTTTATAATATGTACATATAAATGTATATAAGCCATATAACACTTCTAAAAATTATGTTAATGACTTAGAATGATTATAAACCCAAAATAGAACATATTATTCTTAGATATTTCAGTTTAATAATATGTGTATCATATTAATTTTTGTGACACAATTTTATACCTTAAGGTAATAACCTTACCTTATATGTTATAAATTATTTTTCTTGATACTTTAACTCAATACTTTCAGCCTTAATATTAGCAAGACCTATACATAATTTTTATACCAAAGTTTGAAGCTTAATCCAAGCTTAAACTTAATAAGCCTTAATTAAATAAACTTACTCCTTAAATCAAGACAATTCTTGTACTTGATTTCTCCTTGAATTCCAAGTTCTTCAAATGCTATTTTGATGAATAGATTTCGGCCTCCTTGTACATATTTAGGAGATCCATTTGTTAGACTTCTAACAAAATTATAAATGAGATTTGGAGTAGTTTTGCAAGAGTTTACCTTAGGAATTTAACAAGGTATTTTTGATACACCTTGTGATGATTGTAGATCTAAATTTCCTTCATGAAATAATGAAGAGAATATAAGTTTAGAAGTTCCCAATTTTCGAAAATGATTTAGGATATTTTACCAAGATTTTCAACATGAAAATATACCTTAACTTGATCTTGTTGTTCCTTGTGTTGTTGTTGAATTTAGGAACCTCCTTGGAACATCTAAGCTTGGCGAAAATAGCAAGGTTTGCTAGGATGATTTTTGCTTCAAGACTTAGGAGATTTAACTAGGAATTTACATAGAAATGGTGTTAGAATTTAATTCACCATTAATAGAGCTTTGAAGCTCTAAAGAATTAATTAGCAATGGAAGAAGAAAAGAGAGAGTTGGAGAGGACTTACCAATCGGCCATGGAGTTGGCAAGGAAAGAATGACACTCACGTAAGGTTTTAGAAGAAGGAATGAAAGCAATCAAAATTTTATTGGTATTGTTTATTGTTTATTTGATTGGGCATTCTTTTCCTTTGTTAATTGCTCTCATTATTAGCTCAATAAATGTCCTTAATTAGTGGTTGTTTTCGGCTGGATTGACAAGGGAGGGAAGGCTTGTTTGCCAACTTGATGTAAGAAGACAAAGAGCTATTATAGGTATATGCAATTCTTTAGCATTTAATAAGTTAATTATTTGTTGTTAACCTTGTCTAATCTATGCAGGTGATCGGCCATGGAGCATGAAGGAGGCTCCTAATCCCTTGTAGGCTTACGGCTAAAGCAATCTTAGGAGGCCACTTAGTGTTGTTAATTGTGAACAAAGTGATAATGTTAGTTAGGTATATGTCTACCTTGATTAATTAAGGCAATCAACTTGTTATTCTCTTGAGCATTATCGGCACCAACTAGCTTGCACATGGGCTGTTTGCTTATCTAGTCACCACCTTGTATTATTCAAGCCTAGCTTTACTTTTTATGTATTAATTTCTTATAACTTGTTTAACTAATCTTTTCTTGTCTTCTCTGCAGGTTGCACGGTAATGCAGCTCCATTTCATTGCAATCAGTTGTTACATATTCATATAGTATAGATAGGGATGAGTCACATTACCATAAGGTATTATTTTGCTAAAAATCAAGCCTAGTATACCCAAACTGGCGCATACAATAGGGCTCAATTGGAGCTGATTTTTAATTTTATTTTTGTTACACTATATTGTACTAAGATAATACTAATATGTGTTATAGGTTCCAGCATTTAATTGGTACATTTATACCATGGTAAAAGATGAAAGTTTTAAGGTAAAAATGCTGATTTTAGGTACCTTTTTGACCCAAAAATCTTCCCCATTTGTACTATGAATTTAGTACTGGAATTAATTGATTTAGATGGTCATTTTATCCCCCTTTAATATTATCAATTCGTGGCTCCTTAAAAACTTCAAGGTAATTGCGTAGAACGCATTTTTGTGACACCCGAAGGTGCGTTTATGTGCTTTAAGAATTTTCTGAGAAATAATTAGTCGCTATGAGTTCCAAGTGTTTATTGACATTGTTTATAGTCAATAATAATATGTTAAGGTGTTACATTGAGTTATATGGGGTTATATCAACTCAGAACACAACTCTCGGGCTAATCGGGCAAAAAGGAGCGTTAAGAAATTCATCCGAGTACTTTGTTTATTTTTTTGGAAGTAGCTCGTGCATTCTCTTTAGAATGTTTAATAATGATGTTAGGAGCTCTAAGAATTAATTTTATAGGACTTCGTGCCACCTTGGCACTCCTCCTGGGCATTCTCGAGGGTTTATGGGACCCCCATAAGGCATCTCTTAGCACTTTGCGTTTAACTGAGAATTTAGCTTGAGAATTTCATCTTATATATTTAATAAGGTGTTATGGTGCATTTGGAATGAAGTGTAAAGCTTTACTTCATCCTATAATGTATTTCCGGGACTTTCGGGCCTTAAGGGCCTTTAAGGGAACTCCCGAGCATTTTGTATTTTCACTCAGTTTTAGATGAAGTCCTGCATTCTGAAGATCATATAATGATCCTTGGTTAACTTCATGTGAAGTTTATCGCTTATATAACTTGTTTATCTTAAGGTCGGGCTTTAGTGCACGTTTTTGACCCTAAGGAGTTTGGGTGCGTTTTTAACGCCTAAGTGTTTGTATACTTTCTTAGGGTTTAATAATCCCCTAATTAATACTTACTTATCATTATTTAATTATATAAAGGTTAGGGGTATTTCAATTAAACTCAAATAAAAAATTTACAATTGCTGGCCAATTCCCTCCAGCACCTAATTATTGAAGAACAAAGAATTTCGTAACAGACATCGATGTATAAATCCACAGAATCAACAGATGAAAAATCAGTGAACCTCACCAATTTTACAACCACTTGTAAGTTTTGTAACCATCTATATCTGAGATTTTGTTTTAGTAATTCATTTATTCCAGTCAATGAACAACAAGAATTGTTATTCCCTACACATCAATGCGCTACCCATTGCTTGAATTTCCCAACTGTATGTTGCATTGTATTATTTGAATATGCCAGTAATTTCATTGACGAACCGCAATCCAGTTTAAATCATTGAGAAACTGCGAACCAATTAATTCTCTTTACCATTTGTGAATGTCTTGTACATCATTTGATAAAAATCAATAAATTAATTAATTGCAAAACTTTGTACGCCATTGCTAAGTTGACCACTTTTAAATTATTAGGGTATATATTTGTGACTAAACAGAATCTAGAGATATAATATTTGGTTGTCTCATCGTGTGCATGATATTGTTACTACGTGTTCAACTTTTAAAACACATAGTTCAAAATAATTTCATATCGTTCTTTCTTTTTAAAGCTCGTGCTCATATTTAGAAATATAAAATTTGCTGTTCAATTTTTAAAACTATATGTTCAACAATCATTTATAATGAGTTCATGATTTTGATACTAGTTGTTCATCTATGTTTCTATAATAAAAAAATGTTTATGTAAGATACCATTTATATTGGGCTGTCATTATTTATACATGAAGTACGTGTTCGTATAGGCTATACCAGTTGTTCAAGTTTTATCACACAGTGTTCATAAATATTGTTAAGGCCTTTATTCGAGAGTAGTTGTTCATAGAAAATTATATAAGAAATACAATAAATTTTACCACAAATAAATTGATATACCGTTTTTTAAAATTTCAAGTGTTTGTTCAAATAAGTTGATATTAGTTGTTCAACTTATAAAAAAATTGCTTTACTTTGGTCTTACAAAAATAGTTGTAGTTTGCATTCAAATTTGCTCTACTAGTTGTTGAACTGTTAACACACATTGTTCAAAAGTTAATACCTATTGTGGCATTTTTAAAGTTCACGTACACGTTCATCTGTAGAAATATATTGCCGCCATGGGGTGCCAAAAACAGATTCGAAAATAATTTGACTAATTTAATATTATTTTTTATAATTATATGATATTTTTAACTTCTTTTAAAAAAAAGTTTTGATTTTTAATATTTGTATATCCTATTAATATTAAAATTTGATAGAAAAATTAACCTTTAATTTATAAATATATTTATTTAATTTAAATTATTTAAACGGGTTGTGGGTTACATATATTAAATCCAAACATGACACAGTTTATATGGGTCATGTTTAAGTTGATCCTTATTGTAACACCCCTCTCAATATTCACGGTATAATCTCTCACGTAGCAATAAATAAAACGTCTCGCAGCGGAAAATAAACAACAATTACAAAACTCACTCGGGTGTCACCGGCCATTACTCGCCCATGCGAGCAACGTAGCCAAACTACATCCAACTTCCAAAATAAACAACTGCTAACCGCAGTGATAACGAGAAACTCCTATACATCACACTAAGTCCATAAACCATAAACATCGACAAGTGAGCGTCTACCCAATCCTGAATACACAACCTTACCATAATACAATTCACCATCTTCATTGCTATACAACATCTCCAAGTGTGGTGACAAAAGTAACACTCCAATTACCCTGTTCCTGCTCTTCAGCTCCGACGATGATCAAAAACCTGTAATGGTGTAGTATCAGCGATAGACGCTGAGTATGCCGGGCCTGGACCCTAATGGTCACTTGTCATTTTAACCATCTTATTATTAGGTTGGTTTCATGCTTTACCATTTAACAGTTATAAACAATACTGAAATAAACATGTATAGTATACATATTCATCCATCCAAATATTCATAGATATTCAACCATCCATCCAATCCATAATCATTTAATAACACAATCCACAATTATATATCGAACGTATCGAACAATAACAATATAATGTACAGTGTACATTCGCCGTAGCGTACAGTGTTCATATTTAATTTACCTTGGCCTTGTAGGCTCCATCCAACCATCAACACACAATAAAATAACCACAAGTATAACCAATGAACAACCGGCGAAACAACGAGAATAATAAACAAGTATTAAGTCTCGTCCTTGGTATTGTTCGCCACTGTATAAGTCTCAATTGTTTTAGTTGTTCAGTTAGACCTAGTGACAATGTCTCGTAAAACGACATGTCTCTAGTTACCCATATATTATGGCGGGTCACCCACGGCAGTAGCCACTCCAACGGTAGAGTCTCCGACCAACGAGCCATTCTAGCTCACGGGAAATTTTCTTGATACTTACGGACCCGTACGCGGACATCCTGGTATCGTTTTTGTGATCACAGCGCGCACCAAGAGCCACATCCTCTTGGCTTTACTTCCATTCCGTTAATTAATTAATTATACCATCGCATCGCATTACCAAATTTTTCTAACACAGCAGACTAAGGTCATTAGTCCAATCCGGAGTCTGTAAACTCGGGATCCAGTGCTAGATACAAGAGCGGCGTATAGAAAGGCCAATGCTCCGTATAAAAGTCTCAGATAATATGTATATGTTATTATCATAGTGCTACAACGTTTTACTTACGTTCCTTATATTTCATATAAGATAACACCATAGCCGCTAGTTTGTTTTATATATATAGGTTCATATATACGAACCAATACTGTTAACTCAACAACAGTAAATGATAAGCAGCTCTTAAATATAAGTTCATGCATATTAATTATCCACATTCAGACAAACAATCTTATCACAGATCACACACAACATACAAGTTATATCAACCAAATCCGAGAGCCCAAGGAGCAACCTTAGGACAACTCGGATCAAACCCCTTTACATACCGTTCACCCTGATTGTATTACGGTGGAGTATGAATCAGCAAGATCCTATGCTCCGTGTAGTCCGCTAGCTCGTCGAGCGTCTTGTCAGAAGTACAATCTAAACGGTAATAAAAACTATAAGTCAGTCTCCATGACTAACTACATCCGGTATTTCCGAATAATAAGTAACCCCGACAGTTCACCCCTGTTTTCTACAGTTGTTCGTTACGGGTTTCTCTAAAACAGTCGGTTTTGTTACTTAGACGCGTACGTCATAACATTTCAACTGTTAAGTTTAATTCGTTGTATTTCTTTTTAATCTTGTCCACCATCTAGCTTAGGTACATATCCTATAGTTGCATGTATTCACGCATGATTGTAGTATATTATTATTTTTTTGTATTGTATCCAAAACTCATAACTTATAGTTCATGACTATATATATATTATATATTTTTAATAACCACCACCATTAAATCATATGGTTTCCAACCAAAAGATATATCCACCTTATATACATTATCCTTGTGTATGTATATATTTACCACGTAGGTAATTCCCATGAGTTTAATAAACTCTTATATCATATGTTACATTTTATCATCTTATGTTAGATGATTATTCCCATTAGTTGTATTGTATTGTACAACTTATATAAAATTGTTATCCTAATATTATGTAACATTTTATGTTGTACATTTACAACTCCTAGGTTTATTCCATAAATACCTTAGTTTATAGATCCCCTTCATTTATAGTTTGTCACATTATTTTATGTGAGTACCCTTCCTTATATTAATTCCATCTAAACCATATAATTGTTATAACATTTATAACATCATAGACCTTAGTCTAAAATTCATTTTCCAACTCTTATTAACTCGGTATAGCCCTTAACTTTATTTAAATCCCATTTTGACCACATAACAATGTAATGTTATACCATATACTAATATCATACTATGTGATATTTTTTATTCCCTTTAACTTATAACCTCTAGTTTTATACAAAACTATTTTATATTGCCTCTTAGGCACCATAAGAAAATCTTATTCTTTTCCTTAGGCCATAGTTTCCTTAATTTACAAAATCACCCCTTTCTTATTACCATGTTATATATTCCATTTAATATAACATTTCTAACTTATAAAAGAGTATATCCTATGGTTATTTTTTTTAAATTCCGAACAGCCCTTGTGCTATTCTATAATTGCCTATTTATAACATATAGTTCAATAATTCACTAAAACCATATATTATACACATATCTTATTAAATACTCTTATATGATTCTAAAATCTCCAAATTCCACCAAAGGGTTATGAATATCCTTATTAACCCATATACTTTCAATATTTACCATTCCACCATCTATTTTTCTCCAAAGTGTCATAATGACATTATAACTATATATTATACATATATAGTTTATTTTAATTCCAAAAGCATTCCAATAAATTCCTAAAAATTCCTAATAGCCCATGGGTGTTTAAAATACCATTGTACACCCCTTTATTTTCAGTAATAACATATTTACCACATATGTTATAAAAATATTACCATAAGATACTTATCTTATTATACAACCTTAGATAGGTTATTTAACTTATCTATTTTGGTCAAAACCTATCATATGGTCAAGGTTGACCACCTTAATATTTCCTTGACCATTAATTTCCTTTATTCACGGTTTGTACCCATACTTTTCAAAAATACCATTTAACCCAAAACTTTATAAAATCTTATAAACTTTATTTTAACTCCTTTTAACTCTAATTTTCGGCCTTATTTTTCTAAAGCCCCCAAATTTAATTTAATTACACCAAATACCCCATTTATTTTCGGTAATGCATTTATACTACTTAAACTTAATTAAAAGCTTGTAAATGCATAAATAAAATGGCCTAAAAAACATGGCCTTATTACAAACATTGTCTTGCAAAATAAATTACATATAAATGTCCCAAAATACATATAAATTTTTGGCCTCACCATATATTCTTCATTTATTTACCAAACTTCCACATAATGTCTTAAATTTGACAATTATGCTTGTTTAATTAGTTATAAAATTTATTAAACCATTTCTTAACCATTTTAAGGCCAAACATGACCTTATTTTACTTCTTCACTCACGGCAATAACTATAGAAATAGCTTAGAACATTTTAACTTAGCAAAGTTAATGTTTAAGTGATTTATACCTTGATTTAGCTTAGGTAAATCCTTGTTTGGATTCGCCACCTTAAGGAGAATTTCTCCAAGCTTCTCTTACATGTTTTCAAACAGAAAACAAGGCCTAGTTAGTCTCCAAAAAAGATCTAACCATAAGAAGTAATTTAAGTCATGAAAATCATGGATTTTTACCTTAGATCTTCAAGCTTGGTATAGATCTACTTTGGCCCTACTTTTCCAGAAGAGAAAGAGTATCAAAACACTCAAGAACAAGGTATAAACCATGGGTGAATTAGCTTGGAAGATAGTTAAGTTTTACCTTGTTTAAGATGCCAAAAATGGTGTTTTGGCTTGGATCTAGCTACTCCTTGTAGATCTTGGTATATATAACAATGAATCTACATGAAAAGAAGAAGAAAATAAGGCTAGGAACAAAGTTTCACAGCCGAATTGGAAGGGAATCAAAAGATATGAGCTTAAAGCACATTTTTGTACCTTAAGAACAAGTTTGAGTTTCTCAACCTCCTTCCCTTGTTATGGCCGAGATTCTTCCTTCATTTAACTTCCAAAACAACCTAGATTCATGGATGGAAGTGTTTGGAGCTTAGATCAATCGAAAAAAGAAAGAAAGATGAAGAAAATGGGCATTTTTATGCCTTAGAAGCTAACCTAGAGCTTGAGCTCTCATCAATGGAGCTTGGGAACCTTACCTTCGGTCAAGAGGAGCCAAAGGGAGAGTTTGGCAGTGAGCTCCACGTTTGGAATGGAGCTAATGAGAGAAGGTGACCTAATTTGGGCTTAAAACACATTTTTGCATTTTTTATGCCTTTAGTGGTTTGATGACTCACCAAGGTTGATTATAATTGATAATTGATGGGTAAATTCGGTGGAGACAAGGAGGGGGCAGCCGTGTATGATTGGAGAAGGTGGGTGCATGATTGACTCCAATTGGAATAAAAAATGGACAAATAATGTTACTTTTAGCCATTAATTAAGGAGATGAGTCATCATTTTTGTCTCGTCTTGCTTGGAGCCTTGAACCCAATCGTATAATAAGGGAAGGAGAGGCTCTCAAACGGCTGGCTTCACATGGGAAGGCAAGAGGTAGGTCCATTTTTTGTTTTATAAGGTAAAGTGTACTTTTTTCCTTATTTTATGCAAAAGCAAAGGAATCTCTTTATTTGTCACATGGGTTTGTCTATTGGTCTATTAAGAGACTTGCTTCACTGATTTTAGGTAGTCCAACTCGTGGTCAATGGTCAACATTGACCAACTTGGTCAATGTTGACCCAAACGGGCCCCACTTTAGGGTTTTATTAATATTTTAATATTAAATTTATAAAAAATCATAAATTCTTGGAATTAAATTCCTAATATCATATAATATGATATTTTATTGTATTTAAAGGTATTTATAACCTTTTAGCCCATTTAAGACCAATTTAGAAGACAATTACACAAAAACGTGCTTTAAGGAGTTTTAGTGCACATTTTGTGTCGCAAGGCGTTTCTGAGCTCTGTTTTCTTTGACAACGGTTTTGTTGTGTTCCTTACATGATATTTGACCATGGTATCCAATTTTATATCATTTAGAGGTCATTAGACCTTTAAGGTATTCTTAGAGCACATTTTTGCCCTTTTTGACCTTGAAGCATGAAAGTGCTTGTTCTTTGTGTTGGAGTGTTGTCCAACCATTATAATATGTCTAGTAATGTGTTAATATACTTAGGACAAATTTTTAGGTCCTAGGTAATTCATTTGGGTATTTATTTACCCTTAACAGTCAAAGGGTGGAACATCTTGTTTTGTGTTGACCGCTGTTGTTCTCAGTTGACTTTTAAGGCATGTTTAGGCCTTAATTAATGTGATTAAATATTTAATCCACGTTTTATTAATTTGGGTATTTCAATCTACCCCCCTTAAAAAGACTTCGTCCCGAAGTCTCTTAATCAAGTAGGTAAGTATATAAATGTATAACTACCCATTATTCCCATAATGTATATCTGTGTGATATATCATTTACACACATCGTATTGCGCTTATACAGCACATAGCCATCACGTTGTGGTGTTAGTTCAATCACATATGGATATAGGTGATCCATCAGCACCATCATTTCCTATCAGTTCTACCAACCCTGACAACCTTCCTGAGGTGTCCATAACATTCCATTGTTCCACATTCCATATCTAATGATTCATTTCGTATCCAGGTGATACCATATGTAATCATTCTACAAGGCAATATGAATACATATCACAAATAGCATAAGAAAGGTACAACACACATGGTGTACATACAACATTCAAACAAGTATCTCATAAGATACATACATACAAGTGTACAATACACACAAACAAACCAAACAACGCACGCCTCGCATACCAACCATAACCACAAAACCAATTCACTGTATGCCATGCATACGGAATAATTCACTGTATGCCATGCATACTAAACAAACAAACCTCGTATGCCCCGCACACCACCAATTCTTTGTATGCAATGCATACGAAAACAAAAAAAATTAGTGCACACATGTGCACAACCAAGAGGCTCTACCCCCCTTAAAAAGGGTTACGCCCCCGTACCCCACAAGTATACAACAGCCGCTCAATAAGGAGCGCTGGATACTTGGCTCTCAAAGAGTTCACCAACTCGTGAATTATCCTCATAACAGAGAGACGGGTATGACTCTAGCCCTTCAGGGCTCCCTAATACATAAAGGTGAGGCACTGCTCTATTTGTGCTCTCTCCCAAGTTCATTCTTATGGGCCCACTCGCTCCGTATGAGGTGCAAACCCATGAACATAGGCTCAATTTGCCTCTTTTTTTTTTCCATTGCTGTGAATCCACTCGTTGGATCACTAGCACATGCGTGTGTCTTCTCTCACTGATATTCTGCTTGAAATGTAATATGACATTGGCTACGGTTAGTACTTGGTGCTCTTTGCACTTGTCTTTGTAATATTAAGACGTACCAGCCTATATGTCCACAAAGATGATGTTTGTCATCCATGTCTCCTGGTGGTTTTGTTCCGGAGTAACACACTGTTGTAGTTCTCTTTTTTTTTTAACACACTCGTGTTGATATCTACTTTATCTTTCTGCATTCCCACTAGATTAATAACTGCACGAGTGCAATACCAAAACACTCAGTCATACAGAGTGCAAAGGCGTAAACTCTCAGCAGCTAATATCCATGAGTCAAACAGATAAGATGTGCGAATTATCCTGTGAGTGGTACATTCCGAATCCACTGTTTCTTGAGCAAGGTTTCTGCTATCATATAGCTTTATCTTTTCTCCTTGCGTAGTCACGCGTTTATATCCATATCATCTGGTAGATTTCCTCTGGATTACAAAAATTTACTTGATCCTTATGAGGATTCTACATATTATTCGTCCATAATGGGTTTTCCTATTTTTTTTGGGTTCCTGTCCTTGAACTGTTTCCCTGTCTTCACTGTATACTGTCTACTGTTTTTTTGAAGGTTCTCCATTTCTTTAGCCCATTGGTTTAACTGCGGCTCTTCTCGTCCATCTTCGAGGTAATCCGTCTTACTGTCCGTAGTATGGAGTTGACTACTTCTCGTGTTCCTAACACTACTTGTCTACTTGCATGGGGTACCGTACTGATACATTACTACTTACCCGACTAACTCATAAATAAGTCTGTCAGGCCCACATGCTCCTAACGGAGTGCGGTCGTCCCATGTCTCGTTTAGTAAACTGGTAATGTCTGTCACACGGTTGTTGTGAAGTATTCTGTTGTCAATCTCCCTCTGATGGATATCCCTTTTTTTTCCTTCTTTCCTTCTTTTTTTTGTCTTCTTTTTTGCTTGCTTTTTTTTTGTGTAATAGTTCATGTTATCAGTTATCGTGTAATAAGTGCTATTGCCTTAGTGGCATCCGTGGTAATTCGTGTCACTAACCGGCGTTATTTAGCTCGGTGTAAGTAAAATCTGTGCTATATTTAGCAAACCCGGTTCTCCTAACTCGGTCTCACTGAGTACAATACATATTCCTTTTTCTTCCTGTTTATCATGATCATATCACCTCCATAGTTCATATTTGTTCCCTCATTCGTTTAATTGGATATATTGCAGATTGCATAATAGTTTGCGCAACTTGGCTCTCCACTTCCCAACCATCCTCACTGACGGTGGTGCATCTACAAAGGGGATGCTTGTCCATAAGGGCTAAACATTTATCACTCGTAGTGATTTGCATTTAAATGCAGTATACACTGATGGTATTTGGCTAATAAGCCCTGTCTGAACATTCCCAAACAATTTAAACTGGTGTGGTTTACAATCACAGTGGTTGTATAATTTCCCAGTTGCTGTGGTTGAACTAACGGTCCTTCCAAAGTTGCATAGGTTTCTAACTTCAAGGTTTGAATGAAAACGTTTGAAAAACATTTTTTTTGTACATATATAAAAGACTAAAAGTAGTAGTTGTTGCAGTTGCTGTTACTGTTGTTGTTGCTGTCGCTGCACTTGTTGTAGCAAGTGCGCAAGGCAGATGGAAATTTCAGTGGTTTTCTTGTCATAGCGCTTGCAATAGCAAGTGCGCCATGCAGGTTGAAATTCTGATTCAGTAATTCCCAGTCTCATTGACTCTTCGTCATTTGAGTATCGCTACATGGTAATGTAAGCATTAACATCCTGTTCATATATATATCCGTCAAGGTTTAAAGTTTACTCACATCAAGTTCACAAATCTAGTCTCCAAAGTCATACACAGAAAGGCGAGTGGTCCATGACACACTCCCACATACTTATAACAAGTGTTTGTCCAACATCCAAAGTAAATATACAACATAGTAATCAAGTCTTCCACCAGCGGTCTCATGGATTTAGGGTACTCATGCCCTATCTACTCCCTTGCCCTTCAGGGCTCCAGCATCAGTAGATGTCTGGCCATCCTGACCGCCTCGTGGTACTCCAGATCCTCCAGCTGAGGTCTTCTGAGTATTCTTTGGTGGCCGGTAATTACGGCTCTCTGGGTTCATCCAGCATTCGAATTCCCTATGGCCCTCTTTGTGGCAGCACCGACACTCGACTTTGCGGCCTTCGCAGTCGACCCAGGATGGTCCCTTCCACAACGCTTACAGTAAAAATGGCGTTGGGGCTGTCCGGTGCCTGATGATGGTATTTAGTTTAAGTGAACATCTGTTGATATAAAGGTTAAGGTCACAATTTAATTTTAAGAGGTAGGCGTTCTCACCCTTAGGAGGTGCAGATCTCAAAGGCTTAGCGTCTATAGTTGGGCCGGTCAACCGAAGGACGGGCTCTTTCCCTTTCTTTCCCTGGTGACCCTGCTGCCCTTTCTTTTAAAGAATTTCTTGTTAAAGGTTTCGGGTCAGCATTCCTAAAGGTATTAATATGGTAAACAATTTAGAATGGGATAAGTCCTTACTTCCCCTTCTTCTGGCTATTGCCTGAAGATGATGCTCCTCCTCAGACTCTCCTTCGGGGTTCTTTCTCTTCTTTGCCCCAAGAGTCTCTTCCCGAGTCTGGAGCATTAGCTCCGTCCTCGAGGCAGCCTCATAACACTCCTGGAATCTCCTTGGTAAGTTCTCACAAAGTTAATTGGTAATGTAGTAAGTGAAGAATTTTATGGCTTTCATGTTAGTACTTGGATGGTAGTGTAGAGGGTAGCACCCATCGCCATCTGAATGCGAAATAATAGTCCTCCCCGGAACTTCTCGACCTTCACGGTCTCTGAGTAATCCACACCGGGAAAGGAGTCCAGCGAACCAATGAATCGAGCGTAATACTCATCCACGGTCAGACCTCCTTGGGTCAGTGTCTCTGACTCCTGGCGCTTCTTCTGTTTGAGATGTGCTGGGTAGTACTTCCCTCTCAGCAACTCGACAAAGGCAGCCCACGAAAAGTCGGGCGTAGCCAGGTGATGGTCCTTGACCAATCTACACCAAGTACTGGCTGCATCCTTCAGATGGAAAGCAGCAATGGCGACCTTCTTGTCGTCAGGTACTTGTAAAGCTTCATATGCTTTCTCGTGCTCAACAGTGTTATGCTCCAAAGCTATGGGGTCTGGTTCCCCAGAATATGTAGGTGGTCGGGTCTCGCTAACTGACTTCAGCCAGTTCGTTTCCCTGGGCTGTGGCGGGTGGGCTGGTGCTCCTCCTATCTGAGTACCCAGCTGTGCAAGAACGGCTGCAACCGTCTCAGCAACTCCTGGAATGCCGGGGTCACCGCCTCCACCTCTACCAGTACCACGCCCTCTAGTACCACCAGACATCTGTAGTACAGTATGTCACATAAATACTCGGTAAATTACCGTACCCAACCAATAGGTATTAAATTGCCTTAAGGCTAACCTGTCACGCAATTCGCGTTACTAGACACAATATCCTTTTAAAACGAATCGTCTCGTACCTCCTAAATGTTTCCCAAGTCCTAAGCTCACTGTCTTAACTTATTCTCGTCATCAGAGCGGTACTCCGCTCTGATACCACTTTTGTAACTCCCCTCTCAATATTCACGGTATAATCTCTCACGTAGCAATAAATGAAATACCCCGACCTTATGGCGATTGAATTATCCTAATAGGTATTTAAGAGCCTAGTAAAGATTAAGAAATATTGGTAAGGGAAAATAAACGCAAAAGAAATAAAGAAACGCTTAAAAAGCGAAAAACGCTAAATAAGCGTTAAATAACCATAGGAGGTATGAGACCTCGGTTAGCGTATTATAAGGATTATAAAGGCTTAATTAAGTCTAAATAAATATGAGGGAACAAACCCCGAAGAAAACGGATCCTCAAAATGGATTAAAAACACTAATAAACATTAAAGCGCGTTTTTCGAGGTAACCGGGAAAACGTGACTTTAAGCGGGTCAAATAGACTCGTAACAATTTTGGTCAACTAAATAATCATTAATAAATATTAGTGAAGCTTCAGAACCAATAAAATCAATAAAACGAGAAATTAGTAAAAACTGTCAAAAACAGGAAGTTGTGGGGTAGAAACGTAATAAACCAAGACTTATGTGTCCAATATTGTAAAAAGGATTTTAAAACCCACATGGGACTGAGGTGTGTCCGATTTCATACCCCCCCCCCCTCACACTCTCCCTTTACTTCCTTTTACTCACAAAAGACAAATACAATAAAATACATAAAGTAAACACTCACCTTTATTCTCTCTCTCCTATCTCCATTTCCTCACAACACTCACGTAACCCATCCCCTCACTCTCTGAATTCTTTCTTTCTTCTTCTCCAAAGCGACAGCCATGGGGGCTTGAGAAACCAACACAATATACTCACTTCTCTCCTCTTGTAACCCACTCAAATCTCTTCCAAAAATTACAAAAATTACACCATTGTAATCCTCTCACCAAGAGCTACGTTTCTATCTTTCCAAAATTCGAAAACACACATTTTCGTTTTTATGGGTATACCCCATTTGAAGCTTCAAGACCACCATTAGAGCCACCTTGTTCTCTTTGTTCTTTTGAGGTAAAAATCTCCTTGAAACTCCATTGTTTTTCTAGCCTTAAAGGCAAAACGAATTTGAACTAAACCCTTGTTTGGTTCCTCTTGTACCCAGCCGGTTTTGACTCCTTTGAAGGGGTGGAAACCTTGTTCTTAAACTCCTCTAAGTTTCATCTACTCCCTTGCAAGGTAATGAAACTCCTAAACCCTAGAATATACATTAAAAGCTTAAGTAATGTTAGGGTTAGTTTTAGTATTGAATGGTGTATTTATGAATGGGTTGTAATGTTAGATTGTTGAGAAACTATAACCGGTGGAGGAAGAAAGAAAAAGAAGGAAAGGTGAGCAAGAAACCAAGAAGAAGGGAAAAGAAAAGGAAAACAAGAACAAGGTAAATTACCTCTGTTCAGTTTTGTGTATAAGGCGTGTGTGTGTATGTATAAGTATACTGTTTAACAAATGTAAACCTACTGTAACCGTATAAACAGATGAGCATAATGGTATTGATAACATTAGTTGTGTAGATAAGTTGAAATCTGTCAAAACATAAAGGGATGAGCTGCTGCTGTGAACGTGAGTGAACTGATGCATATATGTATAGTTGAACAGGTTATGATCTTTGATGGGTGAACAAACTAATGTGGTGAAACCTTAAGTTTTAGGGGATACCATGTCAAAATCTAGAGAGAAACTATGTCACTTAAGGGTTGTTGGCATTTGTAGAAGAAGAATGAAAACTAAACATAAGCAGCAGCAGCAGCTCGAACTCTGCAACAGCAAAGAAACAAAAGAATGAAACAGTGGAAATGGTGAGTAGCAGTATGGTTGAGGGAATTGAAATTTTGGTGAGGGATTAAGGTGAGTTTAGATGCTTGGATAAGTAGTTAAACATGTAATATTAAGATTAGAAACCGTTAGGAAGGGATTAGAGGAAGAAGAGAATGAAACAGAGCATGGAAAATGTTCCAGTCGTAGCAGATCACTGTTGGTCCGGGACATAGGTCTTGTATGAAGTCCCGGACCAACCACTCAAAACTACTACCTCCGTCCCGTCATAAGTGTCCTGTTTGCTTTTTGGCACGTTTTTCCACCTCAATATTAAACATATAAGATAAAATAATTTTATAAAACTAAATTATGTATTATATAGTTTATCATGTAAGGAATCATATGCAAAACTTAAATTTTCAAAATTAATTTATCTTATATGTAAAAATTGAAGTCAAACGACTGTCCAAATAGTAAATAGGACAGTCAAGGTGGGACGGAGGGAGTAACCGAGAGTTGCAATTCACTAAGGGTCCGGGACTTACCTCTGGTATAAGGTCCCGGACCACTAGACAAAAACCATTCGAGAGTTCAGCTACTCATGGTCCGGGACTACCGTGTGTACAAGGTCCCGGACCAACACCAAATTTCACCCGAGAGGAATTTAAGGGGCTGTAAGTTAAGGCTTTGTTTGGGGATGGTTTGTATAAGTGCTTAAGACTTAAGAAAATCATAAGTAAGAGTCATTAGGAGTATAACAAGCTAGAATGAGAATGAGAAGTAAGTAAAGAATGAAATGAAATGGTACAAGTAAGAATTAGTAAGTATGTAAAGTGGATGAACTAAGGCAATTTGAAGGGCCTAGGTAGTGTTTAAACATGTGAGATTACATGTAGGAAGATTGGAGAAACCATGGGTAAAGTATGGGACTGAAAACAGAAGTAAAATGCAAATGCTGGGCCGGACCGAACTTGCGACCGGACTTGCAAGTTCGGTCGAGCCCAGATTTACAAAACGGGAAGCTTCTAGAATTGACCGGACTTGCGACCGGACATGCAAGTTCGGTCGGCCAGGAAATTTCCATCGAGCAAGCTACTGGAATGGACCGACCTTGCGACTGGACTTGCAAGGTCGGTCGGGCTAAAATCTTTCCGTTAAGTAACTTACTGGAATAGACCGACCTTGGGGACCGGACTTGCAAGGTCGGTCGGCCCCGGAATTTCACCCGATGTAACCTACCGACTCGGACCGAACTTGCAAGGTCGGTCGCAAGTTCGGTCGGGTCAAAACTTACAAAAAAAAAAAGCTATAAGACTATGGTTAGTATATGTATGTATGTATATGTATACCCACCTATACATACGTGCATATGTGTGTAAGTAAACCATTGTTAAGTAATTAAAAAGTAAGTAAATAAAATGTAAGTATAGGAATGTGAAGACCTAGTAAGTATGAATTAGGAAGCGTAAGGGTAACCGAATTAAGTTAATGATAGTTAGATTAATTATTCGGTTGTATGTATATCATAGGGATTTGATTGTGAATACCGGAGGAACGTTGGGATACAAGTACAACGGTGAAAGGTATGATTTCTTCATGCCCTGTATCCTAATCTGGTTACCCCGATTTGTGTGTTTATTTGACCACCTAAATAAGATAAATGCATGAATCGGACTTTATTGCACTTACCTGTGCTTGACTTGTGTTGTGCTTGATATTTATTGTCTTGAGCACTAGTTTTGTATATTCATGAAATATATGAATGATGATGAATGGTATTCGAACCTCGTATTGTACTTGTGTAATGTATTGTACCTCGTATGTATGTGTGAATGTGTATTGTATTATCGTGGCTTGGATGTTGACTTGTGCTAATTCCTAACTATCTAACTCCTAACTTAAGTGAGTAAATTGGAATGAGTACAAGTCCGATATAGCTTCGGCCACGCGTGAGGATGCGGAGTCACAAGAGGTGGCTGCAATTCCTGACTCTTAAACTGGTCCGCGGCCCAAATCCCTTAAATGGGTAGCATCCCGGATTGGTGAGTCAAGTAAATCCCGGAGGTGGGACGGTGTAGTCCCCAGGGCCGGAGGTCCGACGACTTAACTTGAGTAAGAGTAAGAGTAAGTAAGTATGGATCCGTAAGTATGTATGAGTATGTGTGCATATGTATGAAGTAACGAGTAAAAGAGTAATCTCCACCCGATTAACCCGGGTGGACCAATGAAGCTAACAAGAATTGTATATTGTGTATGTAATGTATACGTATAATTCGGAAAAAGGTAAGTATGCATTGAATGTTTTATGTTGTACTTCTTGTATGTACTGAAGTGTATGTATGTGTGTTGTCTTACGTAACGTATTGCAATATTATGTATAAAAGCATGTACGCGTGTATGTTTGAATGAAATCACCGCATGTATACGACCAAGTGGTCGGCGTACCCACTAGTACGCGGGGTATGCGGTTATCATGCTCGGAGAAAGCTGACCCCTTCGGGGGACATTTTTTAGTGTGCAGGTACCCGAAGCGAATGTGGTCAAGGAGGAGACCGGAGGCACACCCTTGTAATTAGGAGTAAGTAGTTTGTGAGGAACGGGTAGTAAGTAGACTCGTAGTGAGTACGTATGAACTTTGAAGAGGTAGTGTATCTGTATAAGGATCTTAGAAAACTCGGTATGTGGATTATATTGTATGGTATTTGAAGTATGGTATCGAATGGAAGAATGTAGCATGTATTGGTATATGGAATATATATGGTAGGTATGTAATACTCGGCATTACGGTCCATCAGACCGATGCTGTATGTAGTCTAGCAGTAGCCTTGTAGTCACGTGGGTGACTAACGACATTGTATCACCCTCATTATGTAAGTATATCCGCTGCGTATATCTGATGTGTAGAAGATTGGACGGTAAGCACAGCATTAATGGTAGGGGTGTTACAATAAATAAAACGTCGCGCAGCGGAAAATAAACAACAATTACAAAACTCACTCGGGTGTCACCGCCCATTACTCGCCCATGCGAGCAACGTAGCCAAACTACATCCAACTTCCAAAAATAAACAAACTGCTAACCGCAGTGATAACGAGAAACTCCTATACATCACACTAAGTCCATAAACCATAAACATCGACAAGTGAGCGTCTACCCAATCCTGAATACACAACCTTACCATAATACAATTCACCATCTTCATTGCTATACAACATCTCCATGTGTGGTGACAAAAGTAACACTCCAATTACCCTGTTCCTGCTCTTCAGCTCCGACGATGATCAACAACTGTAATGGTGTAGTATCAGCGATAGACGCTGATTATGCCGGGCCTGGACCCTAATGGTCACTTGTCATTTTAACCATCTTATTATTAGGTTGGTTTCATGCTTTACCATTTAACAGTTATAAACAATACTGAAATAAACATGTATAGTATACATATTCATCCATCCAAATATTCATAGATATTCAACCATCCATCAATCCACAGTCATTTAATAACACAATCCACAATTATATATCGAACGTATCGAACAATAACAATATAATGTACAGTGTACATCGCCGTAGCGTACAGTGTTCATATTTAATTTACCTTGGCCTTGTAGGCTCCATCCAACCATCAACACACAATAAAATAACCACAAGTATAACCAATGAACAACCAGCGAAACAACGAGATAATAAACAAGTATTAAGTCTCGTCCTTGGTATTGTTCGCCACTATATAAGTCTCAATGTTTTAGTTGTTCAGTTAGACCTAGTGACAATGTCTCGTTTAAAACGACATGTCTCTAGTTACCCATATATTTATGGCGGGTCACCCGCGGCAGTAGCCACTCCAACGGTAAAGTCTCCGACCAACGAGCATTCTAGCTCACGGGAAATTTTCTTGATACTTACGGACCCGTACGCGGACATCCTGGTATCGTTTTGTGATCACAACGCGCACCAAGAGCCACATACTCTTGGCTTTACTTCCATTCCGTTAATTAATTAATTATACCATCGCATCGCATTACCAAATTTTCTAACACAGCAGACTAAGGTCATTAGTCCAATCCGGAGTCTGTAAACTCGGGATCCAGTGCTAGATACAAGAGCGGCGTATAGAAAGGCCAATGCTCGTATAAAAGTCTCAGATAATAGTATATGTTTATTATCATAGTGCTACAACGTTTTACTTACGTTCCTTATATTTCATATAAGATAACACCATAGCCGCTAGTTCGTTTTATATATATAGGTTCATATATACGAACCAATACTGTTAACTCAACAACAGTAAATGATAAGCAGCTATAAATATACAGTTCATGCATATTAATTATCACATTCAGACAAACAATCTTATCACAGATCACACAACAACATACAAGTTATATCAACAAAATCCGAGCCCAAGGAGCAACCTTAGGACAACTCGGATCAAACCCCTTTACATACCGTTCACCCTGATTGTATTACGGTGGAGTATGAATCAGCAAGATCCTATGCTCCGTGTAGTCCGCTAGCTCGTCGAGCGTCTTGTCAGAAGTACAATCTAAACGGTAATAAACTATAAGTCAGTCTCCATGACTAACTACATCCGGTATTTCCGAATAATAAGTAACCCCGACAGTCCACCCTGTTTTCTACAGTTGTTCGTTACGGGTTTCTCTAAAACAGTCGATTTTGTTACTTAGACGCGTACGTCATAACATTTCAACTGTTAAGTTTAATTCGTTGTATTTCTTTTAATCTTGTCCACATCTAGCTTAGGTACATATCCTATAGTTGCATGTATTCACGCATGATTGTAGTATATTATTATTTTTTTGTATTGTATCCAAAACTCATAACTTATAGTTCATGATATATATATATAATTTTTTTAATAACCACCACCATTAAATCATATGGTTTCCAACCAAAAGATATATCCACCTTATATACATTATCCTTGTGTATGTATATTTACCACGTAGGTAATTCCCATGAGTTTAATAAACTCTTATATCATATGTTACATTTTATCATCTTATGTTAGATGATTATTCCATTAGTTGTATTGTATTGTACAACTTATTAAAAAATGATTGTTATCCTAATATTATGTAACATTTTATGTTGTACATTTACAACTCCTAAGGTTTATTCCATAAATACCTTAGTTTAGAGATCCCCTTCATTTATAGTTTGTCACATTATTTTATGTGAGTACCCTTCCTTATATTAATTCCATCTAAACCATATAATTGTTATAACATTTAACATCATAGACCTTAGTCTAAATTCATTTTCCAACTCTTATAACTCGGTATAGCCCTTAACTTTATTTAAATCCCATTTTGACCACATACATTATGTAATGTTATACCATATACTAATATCATACTATGTGATATTTTTTTATCCCTTTAACTTATAACCTCTAGTTTTTATACAAAACTATTTTATATGCCTCTTAGGCACCATAAGAAAATCTTATTCTTTTCCTTAGGCCATAGTTTCCTTAATTTACAAAATCACCCCTTTCTTATTACCATGTTATATATTCCATTTAATATAACATTTCTAACTTATAAAAGAGTATATCCTATGGTTATTTTTTGTAAATTCCGAACAGCCCTTGTGCTATTCTATAATTGCCTATTTATAACATATAGTTCAATAATTCACTAAAACCATATATTATACACATATCTTATTAAATACTCTTATATGATTCTAAAATCTCCAAATTCCACCAAAGGGTATGAATATCCTTATTAACCCATATACTTTCAATATTTACCATTCCACCATCTATTTTTCTCCAAAGTGTCATAATGACATTATAACTATATATTATACATATATAGTTTATTTTAATTCCAAAAGCATTCCAATAAATTCCTAAAAATTCCTAATAGCCCATGGGTGTTTAAAATACCATTGTACACCCCTTATGTTTCAGTAATAACATATTTACCACATATGTTATAAAAATATTACCATAAGATACTTATCTATTATACAACCTTAGATAGGTTTTTAACTTATCTATTTTGGTCAAAACCTATCATATGGTCAAGGTTGACCACCTTAATATTTCCTTGACCATTAATTTCCTTTATTCACGGTTTGTACCCATACTTTTCAAAAATTACCATTTAACCCCAAAACTTTATAAAATCTTATAAACTTTATTTTAACTCCTTTTTAACTCTAATTTTCGGCCTTATTTTTCTAAAGCCCCCAAATTTAATTTAATTACACCAAATACCCCATTATATTTTCGGTAATGCATTTATACTACTTAAACTTAATTAAAAGCTTGTAAATGCATAAATAAAATGGCCTAAAATACATGGCCTTATTACAAACATTGTCTTGCAAAATAAATTACATATAAATGTCCCAAAATACATATAAATTTTTGGCCTCACCATATATTCTTCATTTATTTACCAAACTTCCACATAATGTCTTAAATTTGACAATTATGCTTGTTTATTAGTTATAAAATTTATTAAACCATTTCTTAACCATTTTAAGGCAAACATGACCTTTTTTACTTCTTCACTCACGGCAATAACTATAGAAATAGCTTAGAACATTTTAACTTAGCAAAGTTAATGTTTAAGTGATTTATACCTTGATTTAGCTTAGGTAAATCCTTGTTTGGATTCGCCACCTTAAGGAGAATTCTCCAAGCTTCTCTTACATGTTTTCAAACAGAAAACAAGGCCTAGTTAGTCTCCAAAAAAGATCTAACCATAGAAGTAATTAAGTCATGAAAATCATGGATTTTTACCTTAGATCTTCAAGCTTGGTATAGATCTACTTGGCCCTACTTTTCCAGAAGAGAAAGAGTATCAAAACACTCTCAAGAACAAGGTATAAACCATGGGTGAATTAGCTTGGAAGATAGTTAAGTTTTACCTTGTTTAAGATGCCAAAAATGGTGTTTTTGGCTTGGATCTAGCTACTCCTTGTAGATCTTGGTATACCAACTGAATCTACATGAAAAGAAGAAGAAAATAAGGCTAGGAACAAAGTTTCACAGCCGAATTGGAAGGGAATCAAAAGATATGAGCTTAAAGCACATTTTTGTACCTTAAGAACAAGTTTGAGTTTCTCAACCTCCTTCCCTTGTTATGGCCGAGATTCTTCCTTCATTTAACTTCCAAAAAACCTAGATTCATGGATGGAAGTGTTTGGAGCTTAGATCAATCGAAAAAGGAAAGAAAGATGAAGAAAATGGGCATTTTTATGCCTTAGAAGCTAACCTAGAGCTTGAGCTCTCATCAATGGAGCTTGGGAACCTTACCTTCGGTCAAGAGGAGCCAAAGGGAGAGTTTGCAGTGAGCTCCACGTTTGGAATGGAGCTAATGAGAGAAGGTGACCTAATTTGGGCTTAAAACACATTTTTGCATTTTTTATGCTTTAGTGGTTTGATGACTCACCAAGGTTGATTATAATTGATAATTGATGGGTAAATTCGGTGGAGACAAGGAGGGGGCAGCCGTGTATGATTGGAGAAGGTGGGTGCATGATTGACTCCAATTTGAATAAAAAATGGACAAATAATGTTACTTTTAGCCATTAATTAAGGAGATGAGTCATCATTTTTGTCTCGTCTTGCTTGGAGCCTTGAACCCAATCGTATAATAGGGAAGGAGAGGCTCTCCAACGGCTGGCTTCACATGGGAAGGCAAGAGGTAGGTCCACTTTTTTTGTTTTATAGGTAAAGTGTACTTTTTTCTTATTTTATGCAAAAGCAAAGGAATCTCTTTATTTGTCACATGGGTTTTGTCTCTTGGTCTATTAAGAGACTTGCTTCACCGATTTTAGGTAGTCCAACTCGTGGTCAATGGTCAACATTGTCCAACTTGGTCAATGTTGACCCAAACGGGCCCCACTTTAGGGTTTATTAATATTTTAATATTAAATTTATAAAAATTCGTAAATTATTGGAATTAAATTCCTAATATCATATAATATGATATTTTATTGTATTTAAAGGTATTTATAACCTTTTAGCCCATTTAAGACCAATTTAGAAGACAATTACAAAAACGTGCTTTAAGAGTTTTAGTGCACATTTTGTGTCGCAAGGCGTTCTGAGCTCTGTTTTCTTTGACAACGGTTTTGTTGTGTTCCTTACATGATATTTGACCATGGTATCCAATTTTTATATCATTTAGAGGTCATTAGACCTTTAAGGTATTCTTAGAGCACATTTTTGCCCTTTTTGACCTTGAAGCATGAAAGTGCTGTTCTTTGTGTTGGAGTGTTGTCCAACCGTTATATAATATGTCTAGTAATGTGTTAATATACTTAGGACAAATTTTTAGGTCCTAGGTAATTCATTTGGGTATTTATTACCCTAACAGTCAAAAGGTGCAACATCTTGTTTTGTGTTGACCGCTGTTGTTCTCAGTTGACTTTTAAGGCATGTTTAGGCCTTAATTAATGTGATTAAATATTTAATCCACATTTTGTAATTTGGGGTATTTCACTTATATTTAGCCATATCAAATTTAGAAAGTAAACAAATTTCATGATGGTTCATGTTGATTAAACGAGTCATGTTGAAATAACTACCCCTACCTGACTTCACCCATCTACACTTTGACAGAGTTGGGCTCGAGTCAAAGCTGAGCTTAAAATTTGTATGGGTCACTACTAGGCTTGACCCACCAGAGGATAAGGATTAACTCAGGTTTGGGTGATCGATTATGTAGGACAATCCTTTTAACCCTCGTTTCCTTTGACCAACTATGATCCTAAAATATCTAGTATGAAATTGACGATCGACCCAACCCTTACGTACACAAACACACACTGAATAGGCTGGCTACTGCCCTGACCTTTAACACAAACATTCATCATTTTTTGTTTCTTCAAAAATAAGATTAATTATCAACATATTCTAACACCAGTTGAAAAAACCACAAAATTTGTTTAAATTATGAGCATATTATACGTCATTGGATTAATTATGATTATAATAATTGGTGGATACTGATATATTAATGATTGGGGTATTTGGATTTGGAATTTACTCCTTAAGAATGGATAAAGGGGATTTAAAAATAAAAGAGGATCTAAACAAATTACATTTTTAATTCCTTTTAGTTCATTTTCTTTTCATATCTTTTCTTTTCCTTCCCTTTATTTTCTTTCTTTTCTTTTCTTTTCCTTTACTGATCTTTTCTTTTCCTGACAAAATCACACGCTCCTATTCTCTCTCTGTGCCTCGCTTCACTCATCTTCTTCCTCTCACGTCGTAACTTCCTCTTCCCCATTGTTGGTGCTAGTTCAAGTTAATTCGAAGGATCCCGAGTTCATTGGCAGGGATTGCTAATGCCTGTGTGAATTTTTATTCTTAGTGGGCGTTGATCCATGAAATACCCCAAACCTTAATATGTTAGTTAATTACATAATTAATATATTTTAAGACTTAAGTAGTCATTAAGAACATGTGGGAGAAATTCCCGAAAGAAACGAATCCATATAATGGATTAAATGCACAAACGAGACTTTAAACACGTTTTCAAGAAAACTGAAAAACGTGACGTTAAACGCCTAAAGCGGACTTGTATAAATTATAGTTGATTTTATAACTATAATTATATACTAATTAAAGTCTAAGAATTTTTAGAATCAAAAATATATATATTCCGGAAACCGGACCCGGACTGTCAAACCGACAGTTCGGGAACTAAGGGTTTATCTGCTAATGACCAAGTGCCACTCTCTCATATTGTAAAAAAAACCAGATTTTATTCCCCTCTCTATTCTATTAATACCATCATTTACTAAACAACAAAACAATAAAATACATTTATTTCCCTCTCACACACAAACTCTCTCTCACTCTCTCTCCCCCTCATTCTCTTCACTCACGGTTGCCTTCTCCCTCACCCAGCTCTCTTTCTCTTGTTTTGCCAAGCATGGCGATTTCACAAAGCCAAAGAAGCCCCAACTTCAATCTCTTGTAACTTCCACATCTTAGCTCCAAATCAAGAAATTCTTTCACCAAAATACTCCTCTCATCTTGGAGATCATTTTGCACCTTCAAAATCTCAAAACACCACACTTCATCTCCATGGGTGTACCCCATTTTGAAGGAAAAGCTTCACATTCTTGAAGCCAAGTGTCTTCTTGTTGTTCTAAGGTAAGAAGGAAATCAAAAACTCACTCATTCCTTCATTTCCTTCCTGAAATCGATTTTTCGTTTGAACACCATGCTGTTCTCCATGTTAGCTTGTTCAATCTCCTTGAGGAGTTGGAGCTAGCCCATCCCTCTACCAAGCATTTCAGTTTTGAAATAGAAGGTAATCCCTCCATAAGTTCAAGCAATGCTAATTCTAGGGTTAGAGGAATTACAAACCCTAAATACTCATCTTGGCAATCTGGCTTGGTCATTAGTGTAGTGGTAAAATCCCGTTGATAACCGATTGTGGAACAAGGAGTAAAGAGAAGGGAAGGTTTGGGAAGGAAAAACCAAAGGTAAGAAACTTACCCTAAACCAATGTGTGAGATATGGAAGGTGTTTTGTTTTGGTGTAAATAAATGTTCAGTGAATTGCAGTGTGTTGCTCAAATAATAGGAGGAAATTCAGTGTTTAAATTGTTGTTGTTTAAGTGCCAAACTCTAAAGGTTATCTACATTGTGGTGTTGTGTGTTTCAATTGATGATTTGTATACAAATGGTGTTTCTTTGTGAAATGAGTTGTGGTCAAAGGTTTATTGAGCGGAAATGAGAAAAGTGATTCTATGGAACTTCATGTTTAATAATTTTCTCATGGTGAATTCTCCTAGTCCTGCTCAATGTATGTCTTTGGTTGTAGCTGCCCTTCTGTGTTGCCAGACTAATGGTCACTTTCAATACCATCGCATTTCTTTAATTCTCTTGACCTTGGTGACTCTCTGTACTTAATTTCCTTCTCATTCTTGTTGCTCCCAATCCTTCGCACTTATGGTTTCAATTGTGTAGTAATGGTTTCAAAACAACAGATACTTGTTTATGTATTCTTGATTTTTTGATCAGTTCACAATTTATCTAAGTTTTTTAGTAAATGTGTTTAACTTGTTGTGTTTTAATTTTTAATTGTTATGTTGTGTTTGTGAACTTCGCTATTGGACATGTCGTCGGAAGTCATGCCAAGAATTGTATTGAGTTTGGGTGAAATCTGTGTTGAAAACGCCACTGAAAAATGCATTTCTGGGTCTGTCCGAACTTCGTCCGGACTTGGAAGTTCGGACATGCCTCGTTAAGTTACAAGTTTTCGGAATTTGGGTGATGTCCGAACTTCGGTCCGACCTTCGAAGTTCGGACACTAAAAATCTTTCACAAGTTTTAAGTCTCGACTTGTGTCCGAACTTCGATGTCCGGACACAAGTTCGGACGCCTCAAAATTTTTCCTCGGTTTAAGTCTCGACTTGTGTCCGAACTTGATGTCCGGACACAAGTTCGGACAAATGGAAGTTTTCAATTCCTGAGTCTCGGCTTGTGTCCGAACATTGATGTCGGACACAAGTTCGGACAAATGGCAGTTTCAACCTGAGTCTCGGCTTGTGTCCGAACATTGATGTTCGGACACAAGTTCGGACATGTCACTGTTTTCAACATAAGCTGCTCGTTTGAGCCCCGTTTTGACTTCCGTTTGTGGGGGTTGTCTAGAACATGTATGGGGACTATAATAACAACTAAAAGATGGGGAAAAATCATAATAAAGTGTGAAAGAAGAATAAACAAGGAATGTGAAGTAACAAGTTTATCAAGGGTCTAGTATATTAATTAACCGACATTATCAATCGTGTTTAGGAACCACGTACGGTGGACCACTAGAGCGGCAAGGACCAAGGTATGGTTTTTTGCAGTCCGTTGCCTACCGGTTTACACCGGCTTGTGTGCTACCTGTGTTTTTGCGTGTTTACAACCTTGTAGATTAAATCATGAAACGAGTTTACAGTTTTATTATTAATGTGACGTGTACGTGCCGATACCGGTAACCTCGAATGCGTGCTAACCATCATTTAACCAAGTCTAGAAACGTAAGAGAACGGTATCCGGTAACAACGTTCCCAACCTAAGGAACGTTCTAACCCGGCTATGTGTGTTGGTTATGATGCGTGTTACTATATTATGCCTTGCTTCCCTTGTATGTTTAACTGGACTTAAACACTTACTTGTGTGAGCTATGTTAAGCTCCCATTGTGGGACTTCTAACGAGTGCTAACCGGGGAGTGAGGAATCCGGTCGTTCCGGTCACGCGTGTATGTATGGGTGTCGACATCTGCATCAGATTCGGCTCTCTCCTTATGTTAGGGTAGTCTTCCTTTTATGGGGAATTCGACCTCCCATAGCTTAGCCAAAGCTACCTACCTGACTTCCACTCGGGCTAGGGGGAAATTATGTGTTGATGTGTTCGGGTCACTACGCTCGTCTCATCTTTCAAGTTAAAGTTACTCATCCGACTAACAAAACAGTAATGTGTTATGTGTAAGCTTAACATGAGGATGAAGACATCCTCTAGGCTTACAAGTTGACTAACCATGTTGGTTGTTACTTAAAGTGAACTGTTTTCACTATGTATGTGTTGTTATTGTTCTGCAATAGCTCCTGTTATATATATGCATGTTGTATGATAAAATCAACGCCATGTAATAATGACAAATAGTTGCGTGTATCCCGGTAGTCAGCGGGCTGCACGTTAACCATGCCAGCAAAAGGTTGCTGACCCCTTGGGGGCTATGTTTATTTGCAGGATGAGGATCGAGGAAGCAGATTGGCTTTAGATCCTAGGATGTTGATATTTTGTTGTTTTTGGATGTTGAACCCGAGTAGTGCTTGTACACTCGAGGTCGTTTACTTGGAGGATGTAAAGTTGGTTAGTGATTTTTGAACAGTTACACTCGGTATATTGTAATTCTTTTTGGATGGTCATTTTGGAAGGTTGTAAGTATGCTCGGGATTCGTGTGATCAGACCGATACATATTATGTAACAGCCTTGTTAGCCACGTGGGTGGCTAACGGCGTGTAACACCGCCCTTTTGGTATATGTTTAAGTAATGATTTCCGCTGCGATTATTGATTAAGTGTTAAGGTTTTGGATGGGGTGTTACAAAAAGTGGTATCAGAGCGAAGTATCGCTCTGATTACCGACAACCGAGCCTAGGAATATACCGAGTTAGGAATTTAAACATTGTCGTCCAAAGGACGTTATAAACATGTGGTTCGATAAGTTTGTAAGCACAATACTAATGTGCTCTCATGTATGTTCAGATGGCAGGGCGACCGCGAGGACGAGGCCGAGGAGGGCCTGGTCCAAGTGACCGGGGGATAACCCCACTGCTCAAATGATGGCCGAAGCGGTAGCGGCCGCCCTGGCACAAGTTGTGCCTCAGATAGTAGCTGCAGTGCAGCAAGGGCAGCAGACGCCCGTGGTCAGGACCAGCCTGAACCACCACCACCACCTCAGCCACGCGAAACTAATTGGGTGAAAGCGTTGGCCGATTTGAGGCCCCCGTCTTTCAAAGGGGAGACCGACCCTTCTAAGCTAGAGGCCTACATCTCGGAGCTCGAGACCGCCTATGAGACTTTGGCTGTTCCTGCTGATGCCAAGGTCCGACTTGCTGCGTTTTATTTGAAGGGTTCGGCTAGGAACTGGTGGAAGTAGTGAGGGCGGAGAACTTGGCCGACCCGGATTTCGGTTGGGAGCAGTACACGGCATTGCTGAGGGCCAAGTACTATCCCGTGCATGTGCAAGAGGCGAAGCGCCTGGAGCTTGACAGTCTGAAACAAGGGGATAAAAATGACGGTGGACGACTACTACACCGCCTTCACCGACCTTGTTCACCTTCTACCCGACCTTGGTTACTCGAACCGGGTCTTAGTGACCGATTCTACAGTGGGTTGAGCCACCGCCTACGCTATGGCATGGGGCCAGCCGAGTACAATACCTTGCAGGTAAATTTCCAATAATGTCTAAGCGTGAATAAGTAATGTTGTATGGAGTGTGTAAATGTGTTGCGGGGCATGACTAACACCTTGATACTCAGGAGTGCTATCATGCCGCTGCTAAGGTGGAGATCACCGTCCGTCTAAGGGACGAGGAGAATGCGCATAAGCGCAAGGTCTCGAGCGAGGGCCAAAGCTCGCAAGGGTACCAAGGAGGGAAGAAGAGGAAACCTTACCCTCAGCCCAGAAGGGCCAGCAGCAGCAAGAAGGCAAGGGCCAAGCCCAGCCCACTACCACGGAGGAGCCGCTGAAGCTCACTTATGCCTATGCGGCTAAGCCCTTACGCTCACACCCGCCCAAGGGTAACTAATAAATTTCGAATATCGAATTCAAGTATGTATTGTTATGTTGTGAAGTGTGTATTGATTGTGTGTCGTAATAGCAGCCAGTACGGGCTCTGCACCGGAGCGCCACTATTTCTGCAAGTGGTGCAAGGGTGATCCATCCCGGTAAGGACTGCAAAGGGAACGATGTGCTGTGCCACTACTGCAAGAAGCTGGGGCACCGTGATTTGAGTGCTACAGCAACCCCGATGGCAGAAACTATAGGCCTAGAGGGCAATGGAAGGGTAAGGCCACTGCTACCACTGAGGGCCCGAAATCTACCTATCAGCCATCCTCAGGGCAAGGGAATACTGATTCCCAGAAGGGGAAGGGGCCAGGAGCAGGCAAGGCTGCCTTGAACGTGGTGGACCGGTCAGAGGCACCAGGATCGTCTTCTAGACCAGGTACCCCCTTAAACCGTTAAGTAAGATAAGTGATTGCTTACCGCATTTCCATGCATGTGTGTTAGTGGGTCTAAATGAATAACCACATAAGTAATGAGCTGAAGTATAAAGTGAAACCACCTAAATTAGGAGATTTATAAACCTTAGGGACCTTCAATATTTGCTATCCAATCCCACCCACACCGAACCCCGGAGATACCACCATCGACATCGCCGACTATCCAGCAGAACAGTGTCAAGTTATCCAGCCAGGTATGATCTTATTTAAGGGATACTTGACACCCCGAAGCACAAATCCACATCATCCGACGATGCAACGAGCTTGGAGCAGCACCTGGAGGTTTCTACACACCCGAATACCCAAGTGGAGCGAAAATGAACTTAAAAATGATGTGCATGGGTAAGGATTGGAACCCTTACACCAAGTCATATCAAGACACACGAGCTGAAGATGGAGCTACCATACCGAGTATACCTGAGGAGTTCCTTGCGGTTGTTAATCACACCGTGGGAATTGCTCAGCAAGCTGAACCGGAACAAATCCCAAGTATCAAGGCAGATTTGTGTATTGTCAATTTCTACCAGAAAGGTGGAAGGTTGGGTTACACCAAGACAAGGACGAGTCACCCGAGTCTCTTAGTAAGGGAGTACCCGTGGTGTCTTGGTCCATTGGTGATACCGCAGTGTTATGTATGGCGAGCAGAAGCGTGCGGACCTTGCAAGAAAGTTAGTATTGGAGTCAGGAGATGTGTTAATATGGGTGGGCAGTCGAGGATGCTGTATCATGGTATCAAGAAGATCAAATTGAATACGGCGCCTCCGACAATAATCAATGCCACCCACATGAAACCTGGAAGACTGAACTTAACCTTTAGACAGTTCTGAAGTTATGTGTAATCATGTAAAGTATGAAGCCAGTTGTATGTTAAGTATGTGATGCATTAAGTATGTTAAGTTATCGAGCGATGTAGCCAATGTAATACCATCATGGTGTAACGATGAGTTTTATGAATAAAGTAGTGTTGATTTCTTGAGCATTCCACCCGTGTTGTTACCAATATACTTATCAAGTTTATGAAATAAATTAGGCGCTGCACTCGGGACGGAAGGTACACTGAGTGTATGTACAGAGGCAGAGGCCGGCAGAAGCGGCACTATCCTCACCGGTACCTTCCCAGTGAATGGCGTGGGTGCGTCGATCTTGTTCGACTCTGGAGCCTCACATACGTTTGTCTCACTCTCATTTGCGAGGAGACTGGGGCTAGACGGGGAGGAGATCCCTGACTTTTAGTCACTCTCCCGTCTAAGGAGCGGATCAGATGCACCCGTTATTACCGAGATGCCACCGTTCGAATTAAAAATGAAGAGTTCCCGATCGACTTGATAGAGTTCGAGGGGCTCGGATTTGATGTGATTGTGGGGATGAACTGGTTGGAGCGGTACAAGGGCAGAATCCTATGTGCCGAGCACCGTCTGCTTCTTAGGAGTCCGGCTGGGTTACCATTTCATACCGCCAGAGGCCCAGGGAGCCTTCGACACAGATCATCTCCGCCATGGCCATGTACCACGAAATCAGAAGGAAGAATGATGTATACCTCTGCTATGTCCAGGACATAGAGAGAGACCCGGAGTTTAGCCCAGATGTACCGGTTGTGTCGGAGTTTCCTGATGTCTTTCCTAAGGAGCTCCCAGGCATGCCGCCTACACGGGCAGTTGAGTTTGAGATTGATGACTTGGGACCGGGCACCGGACCTATAGCGAAGGCGCCCTACCGTATGGCTCCAGCTGAGATGACTGAGCTCAAAGAACAGCTGCGAGACCTGCTAGACAAGGGATTTATCCGCCCTAGCGTCTCACCATGGGGAGCACCAGTCCTTTTTGTGAAGAAAAAGGATGGGAGTCTCGCCTCTGCATCGACTACAGGGAGCTGAATGCTGTGACGGTGAAGAACCGTTACCCATTGCCACGTATCGATGATTTGTTTGATCAGCTGAGAGGTGCATTGTGTTCTCTAAGATCGATCTGCGATCGGGTTACCATCAGATTGCTATCAGAGACAGTGATATAGAGAAGACCGCTTTCCGTACCAGATATGGGCACTATGAATTCACGGTCATGCCGTTTGGGTTGTCTAATGCACCAGCAAAGTTATGGATTTGATGAATCGTTTGTTTCGAGATCAGTTGGATAGATCAGTAGTTGTCTTCATCGACGATATTCTCATTTATTCTAAGTCCAGGTGGAGCATGAAGCTCACCTGAGGAGTGTGTTGCAAACATTGAGAGAGAACCAGCTTTATGCGAAGTTCTCAAAGTGTGAATTTTGGTTGGACCAAGTCTCTTTCCTTGGTCATGTTATTCTGAGGCCGGGATCGCTGTGGATCCGGCCAAGATTGATGCTGTGCGCACCTGGCCTAGACCGAAGACGGTTGCCGACATCCGGAGCTTCCTCGGTCTGGCAGGTTACTATCGGAGGTTTGTGAGGAATTTCTCTAGTGTTTCGAAACCGATGACATCCTTGACAAAGAAGGATGCACCGTTTGATTGGACTGAGGACTGTGAAATCTCGTTTCAGAAGCTCAAGGATGCTTTGACTTCTGCACCGATTCTTACTATACCAGAGGGTACTGATGGTTTCGAGGTGTACTGTGATGCGTCAGGTAAAGGTATGGGCTGTGTTTGATGCAACACGGGAAGGTCGTGGCTTACGCCTCCCGACAGTTGAAGCGACACGAAGAAATTATCCTACGCATGATTTGGAGTGGGTGCCATTGTCTTCGCATTGAAGATATGGCGACACCATTTGTATGGAGTGAATGTGACGATTTATTCAGATCACAAGAGCTTGAAATACCTGTTCACTCAGAAGGAGTTGAACATGAGGCAAAGAAGATGGGTTGAATTCCTTACTGACTATGATATTAACCTTCAGTACAAGGAAGGTAAAGCAAACATTGTAGCTGATGCATTGAGTCGCCGAGCACACTCTCTCCATTCGCTTATCTCTCACTCTAGCTTGGTTGAAGAGGTGCGGAGTGCTCAGATGTCAGATCAGTACATGCAAGAGATCAAACAGAAGCTTATCGATGGCACATTCGAAGGTCAGAAGTATGACTTCCGACTTCATGATGATGGTTTGATCAGGCTGAATGGCCGACTTTGTATTCCACGAAATAGCGCTGAGCTGAAGGAGCGCATATTGAGCGAATCACATTGTTCTTCTACTTCTATTCACCCCGGAGCTTCAAAGATGTACAAGGGTATGAAGAGATATTTCTGGTGGACCGGTATGAAGAAAGATGTGACAGATTATGTTGTTAGGTGTCTCACTTGCCAGAAGGTCAAGTTTGAGCACCGTCGTCCTGGTGGCATGGTACAGCCAATGCCGTTCCTGAATGGAAGTTCCATGATATTTCCATGGACTTCGTTGTTGGGCTTCCGCCTACTCGGGGAGGCTTGAATATGATATGGGTCGTTGTTGACCGACTGACCAAGGTGGCCAGATTCATTCGATGAAGGACACCTGGAAGGTGGCGAAGCTAGCAGAGCTCTTCGACCGTGAGATAGTACGGCACCATGGAGTACCGAAGACTATCGTGTCTGATAGGGATACCAGATTCCTCTCGAGGTACTGGAGAAGTACACGGGAAGCACTTGGTACCGAACTGAAGTTGAGTACGGCGTTTCACCCCGACAGATGGTCAGAGTGAGCGCACCATACAGACGCTTGAGGATATGTTACGTGCATGTGCATTGACTTTCAGACCAGCTGGATTGATAAGTTACATCTGATCGAGTTTAGCTACAACAACAGTTACCACGCGTCGATCAAGATGTCTCCCTTCCAGGCCTTGTACGGTAGACCATGCCGCACGCCATTATGCTGGGATGAGTCGAGTGAGACGGTCATTATAGGACCTGAATATTTGGAGCAAGTACAAGCAGAAGTACGTCAGATCCGAGCGAACATGAAGGCAGCTCAGGATAGACAGAAATCGTACGCCGATGTGCGCAGACGCGACCTGGAGTTCGCCGTGGGCGATCAGGTATTCCTTAGAGTATCCCCCATGAAGGGAGTATTCCGTTTTGGCCAGAAAGGCAAGTGAGCCCGAAATATGTGGGGCCTTATGTGTGACGGAGCGGATAGGCCCGGTAGCTTACAGGCTTGAGTTACCTGCTGAGCTGGGCAAGGTACATGATGTATTTCATGTGTCCCAGTTGAAGAAATATATGTCCCATCCGTCTCATGTACTTCAGCCGAGAGGCTAACATTAGAGCCGACCATGCGATCAGTGGAGACCCCCGTACGGATCCTGGACACTAAGACTCGAGACACTCGCCATAAATCTGTGAGATGGTGAAGGTTCTCTGGTCTAACCAGGAAGTCGAGGAGGCCACTTGGGAGCTGGAGGAGAAGATGAAGGCGAAGTACCCGTCATTGTTTACTTCTTAGTTTGTATGTATAGGGTACGGGGCGTACCCCTATTTAAGGGGGGTAGAGCCGTTTCGGTTATGTATGTACGGCATGTATTGGAATACATGTAATGTTGTTATGTTATAGACCTTGAGTCTAAGTGATGTTGTGTTATCAGGACCTTGAGTCCGATGGAATGTAAAGAATGTTCGTGTGTTGTTATGGAGCGGTTGTTGAGAAGTAATCCCGTGTTCTAATATTAAGATACGTGGGAATGTGAACTTTGGGGACAAAGTTCTTAAGGGGGGTAGATGAAATACCCCAAACCTTAATATGTTAGTTAATTAATAATTAATATATTTAAGACTTAATAGTCATTAGAACATGGGAGAAATTCCCGAAAGAAACGAATCCATATATGGATTAAAATGCACAAACGAGACTTTAAACACGTTTTTCAAGAAAACTGAAAAAACGTGACGTAAACGCCGAAAACGGACTTGTATAAATTATAGTTGATTTTATAACTATAATTATATACTATAAAGTCTAAGAATTTTAGAATCAAAAATATATATATTCCGGAAACCGGACCCGGACTGTCAAACCGACAGTTCGGGAATTAACGGTGTTATCTGCTAATGACCAAGTGCCACTCTCTCATATTGTAAAATAAAAATCAGATTTTATTCCCCTCTCTATTCTATTAATACCACTCTTTACTAAACTACAAAACAATAAAATACATTTATTCCCCTCACACACAAAACTCTCTCTCACTCTCTCTCTCCCCTCATTCTCTTCACTCACGGTTGCCTTCCCCTCACCCAGCTCTCTTTCTCTTTTGTGCAAGCATGGCGATTTCACAAAGCCAAAGAAGCCCCAACTTCAATCTCTTGTATAACTTCCACATCTTAGCTCCAAATCAAGAAATTCTTTCACCAAATACTCCTCTCATCTTGGAGATCATTTTGCACCTTTCAAAATCTAAAACACCACACTTCATCTCCATGGGTGTACCCCATTTTGAAGGAAAGCTTCACATTCTTGAAGCCAAGGTCTTCTTGTTGTTCTAAGGTAAGAAGGAATCAAAAACTCACTCATTCCTTCATTTCCTTCCTGAAATCGATTTTCCTTGTTTTGAACACCATGCTTGTTCTCCATGTTAGCTTGTTCAATCTCCTTGAGGAGTTGGAGCTAGCCCAATCCCTCTACCAAGATTTCAGTTTGAAATTAGAGGAATTCCTCCATAAGTTTCAAGCAATGCTAATTCTAGGGTTAGAGGAATTACAACCCTCAAATACTATCTTGGCAATCTTGGCTTGGTCATTAGTGTAGCGGTAAAATCCCGTTGATAACCGATTGTGAACAGAGTAAAGAGAAGGGAAGGTTTGGGAGGAAAACAAGGAAAAACTTACCATAAACCAATGTTGAGTGGAATGTGTTTTGTTTTGGTGTAATAAAGTTCAGTTGAATTGCAGGTGTTGCTAATAATATGAGGAAATTCAGTGTTTAAATGTGTTGGTTAAGTGCCAACTCTAAAGGTTATAGACATTGTCGGTGTTGTTGTCGAATTGATGGAGTTGTATACAAATTGGTGTTTTCTTTGTGAAAATGAGTTGTGGTCAAAGGGTTTGAGGGGAAGCATAATGTGGGGAAACATGTAATAACTAGGGGAAGTCATGCAAGAATTGTATGGTTTGGGTGAAATTCTGTGTTGAAAAACGCACTGAAAAAATGCATTTCGGGAATGTCCGAACTTCGGTCGGACTGGAAGGTTCGGACATGCCTCGTTAAGTTTCAAGTTTTCGGAAACTGGGTGATGTGGGGAAAGGAAGTTGGAGGGCGAAACTTCGGTCCGACCTTCGAAGTTCGGACATCAAAAATCTTTCACAAGTTTAAGGCCGACTTGTGTCCAAACTCTTATGTCCGGACACAAAGTTCGGACGCCTCAAATTTTTCCTTGTTTAAGTTCTCGACTGTGTCCGAACTTTGATGTCCGGGACACAAGTTAGGACAAATTACAGTTTTAAATTCTGAGTCTCCCACTTGTGTCCGAACATTGATGTCCGGACACAAGTTAGGACAAATGGCAGTTTCAACTTATGACGTGTCCGACTTGTGTCCGAACATCAATGTTCGGACACAAGCCGAGACTCATAAGTTGAAAACTGCCATTTGTCCGAACTTGTGTCCGGACATCAATGTTCGGACACAAAGCCGAGACTCAAGAATTGGAAAAAATGCCATTGTCCGAACTTGTGTCCGGACATCAAAGTTCGGACACGAGTCGAGACTTAAACCGAGGAAAAAATTTGAGGCGTCCGAACTTGTGTCCGGACATCGAAGTTGGACACAAGTCGAGACTTAAAACTTGTGAAAGATTTTTGAGTGTCCGAACTTCGAAGGTCGGACCGAAGTTCGGACATCACCCAAAGTTCCGAAAAACTTGTAACTTAACGAGGCATGTCCGAACTTCCAAGTCCGGACGGAAGTTCGGACAGACCCAGAAATGCATTTCAGTGGCGTTTTCAACACAGAATTTCACCCAAACTCAATACAATTCTTGGCATGACTTCCCCATAGTTATTACATGTTCCCACATTATCTAGCCCTCAAAAAACACTTTGACCACAACTCATTTCACAAAGAAAACACCAATTTGTATACAAATCCATCAATCGACAACAACACCCACAATGTATATAACCTTTAGAGTTTGCACTTAAACAACAACAATTTAAACACTGAATTTCCTCATATTATTAGCAACACCTGCAATTCACTGAACATTTATTTACACCAAAACAAAACACATTCCATAGCTCACACATTGGTTTAGGGTAAGTTTATTACCTTTGGTTTTCCTTCCAAACCTTCCCTTCTCTTTCCTCCTTGTTCCACAATCGGTTATCAACGGGATTTTACCGCTACACTAATGACCAAGCCAAGATTGCCAAGATGAGTATTTAGGGTTTGTAATTCCTCTAACCCTAGAATTAGCAATTGCTTGAACTTATGGAGGGAATTACCTTCTATTTCAAAACTGAAATGCTTGGTAGAGGATTGGGCTAGCTCCAACTCCTCAAGGAGATTGAACAAGCTAACATGGAGAACAAGCATGGTGTTCAAAACAAGGAAAATCGATTTCAGGAGGAAATGAAGGAATGAGTGAGTTTTTGATTTCCTTCTACCTTAGAACAACAAGAAGACACTTGGCTTCAAGAATGTGAAGTTTCCTTCAAAATGGGGTACACCCATGGAGATGAAGTGGTGGTTTTGAGATTTTGAAAGGTGCAAAATGATCTCCAAGATGAGAGGAGTATTTTGGTGAAAGAATTTCTTGATTTGGAGCTAAGATGTGGAAGTTACAAGAGATTGAAGTTGGGGCTTCTTGGCTTTGTGAAATCGCCATGCTTGGCAAAACAAGAGAAGAAAGAGAGCTGGGTGAGGGAGAAGGCAACCGTGAGTGAAGAGAATGAGGGGGAGAGAGAGAGTGAGAGAGAGTTTGTGTGTGAGAGGGAAATAAATGTATTTTTATTGTTGTTAGTTTAGTAAATGAGTGGTATTAATAGAATAGAGAGGGGAATAAAATCTGGTTTTTATTTTACAATATGAGAGAGTGGCACTTGGTCATTAGCAGATAACACCCGTTAATTCCCGAACTGTCGGTTTTGACAGTCCGGGTCCGGTTTCCGGAATATATATATTTTGATTCTAAAAATTCTTAGACTTTAATTAGTATATAATTATAGTTATAAAATCAACTATAATTTATACAAGTCCGCTTTAGGCGTTTAACGTCACGTTTTTCAGTTTTCTTGAAAAACGTGTTTAAAGTCTCGTTTGTGCATTTAATCCATTATATGGATTCGTTTCTTTCGGGAATTTCTCCCACATGTCTTAATGACTACTTAAGTCTTAAAATATATTAATTATGTAATTAACTAACATATTAAGGTTTGGGGTATTTCAATCTACCCCCCTTAAAAGAACTTTGTCCCCAAAGTTCACATTTCCCACGTATCTAATATTAGAACACGGGGATTACTTCTGCAAAAACGCTCCCATAACAACACACGAACATTCTTTACATTCCATCGGACTCAAGGTCCTGATAACACAACATCACTTAGACTCAAAGGTCTATAACATAACAACATAGACATGTATTCCAATACATGCCGTACATACATAACCGAAACGGCTCTACCCCCCTAAATAGGGGTACGCCCCGTACCCTATACATACAAACTAAGAAGTAAACAATGACGGGGTACTTCGCCTTCATTCTCCTCCAGCTCCCAAGTGGCCTCCTCGACTTCCTGGTTAGACCAGAGAACCTTCACCAATCTCACAGATTTATGGCGAGTGTCTCGAGTCTTAGTGTCCAGGATCCGTACGGGGGTCTCCACTGATCGCATGGTCGGCTCTAATGTTAGCCTCTCGGGCTGAAGTACATGAGACGGATGGGACATATATTTCTTCAACTGGGACACATGAAATACATCATGTACCTTGCCCAGCTCAGCAGGTAACTCAAGCTGTAAGCTACCGGGCCTATCCGCTCCGTCACAACATAAGGCCCCACATATTTCGGGCTCAACTTGCCTTTCTGGCCAAAACGGAAATACTCCCTTCATGGGGATACTCTAAGGAATACCTGATCGCCCACAGCGAACTCCAGGTCGCGTCTGCGCACATCGGCGTACGATTTCTGTCTATCCTGAGCTGCCTTCATGTTCGCTCGGATCTGACGTACTTCTGCTTGTACTTGCTCCAAATATTCAGGTCCTATAATGACCGTCTCACTCGACTCATCCCAGCATAATGGCGTGCGGCATGGTCTACCGTACAAGGCCTGGAAGGGAGACATCTTGATCGACGCGTGGTAACTGTTGTTGTAGCTAAACTCGATCAGATGTAACTTATCAATCCAGCTGGTCTGAAAGTCAAGTGCACATGCACGTAACATATCCTCAAGCGTCTGTATGGTGCGCTCACTCTGACCATCTGTCTGTGGGTGAAACGCCGTACTCAACTTCAGTTCGGTACCAAGTGCTTCCCGTGTACTTCTCCAGTACCTCGAGAGGAATCTGGTATCCCTATCAGACACGATAGTCTTCGGTACTCCATGGTGCCGTACTATCTCACGGTCGAAGAGCTCTGCTAGCTTCGCCACCTTCCAGGTGTCCTTCATCGGAATGAATCTGGCCACCTTGGTCAGTCGGTCAACAACGACCCATATCATATTCAAGCCTCCCCGAGTAGGCGGAAGCCCAACAACGAAGTCCATGGAAATATCATGGAACTTCCATTCAGGAACGGGCATTGGCTGTACCATGCCACCAGGACGACGGTGCTCAAACTTGACCTTCTGGCAAGTGAGACACCTAACAACATAATCTGTCACATCTTTCTTCATACCGGTCCACCAGAAATATCTCTTCATACCCTTGTACATCTTTGAAGCTCCGGGGTGAATAGAAGTAGAAGAACAATGTGATTCGCTCAATATGCGCTCCTTCAGCTCAGCGCTATTTCGTGGAATACAAAGTCGGCCATTCAGCCTGATCAAACCATCATCATGAAGTCGGAAGTCATACTTCTGACCTTCGAATGTGCCATCGATAAGCTTCTGTTGATCTCTTGCATGTACTGATCTGACATCTGAGCACTCCGCACCTCTTCAACCAAGCTAGAGTGAGAGATAAGCGAATGGAGAGAGTGTGCTCGGCGACTCAATGCATCAGCTACAATGTTTGCTTTACCTTCCTTGTACTGAAGGTTAATATCATAGTCAGTAAGGAATTCAACCCATCTTCTTTGCCTCATGTTCAACTCCTTCTGAGTGAACAGGTATTTCAAGCTCTTGTGATCTGAATAAATCGTCACATTCACTCCATACAAATGGGTGTCGCCATATCTTCAATGCGAAGACAATGGCACCCAACTCCAAATCATGCGTAGGATAATTTTCTTCGTGTCGCTTCAACTGTCGGGAGGCGTAAGCCACGACCTTCCCGTGTTGCATCAAAACACAGCCCATACCTTTACCTGACGCATCACAGTACACCTCGAAACCATCAGTACCCTCTGGTATAGTAAGAATCGGTGCAGAAGTCAAAGCATCCTTGAGCTTCTGAAACGAGATTCACAGTCCTCAGTCCAATCAAACGGTGCATCCTTCTTTGTCAAGGATGTCATCGGTTTCGAAACACTAGAGAAATTCCTCACAAACCTCCGATAGTAACCTGCCAGACCGAGGAAGCTCCGGATGTCGGCAACCGTCTTCGGTCTAGGCCAGGTGCGCACAGCATCAATCTTGGCCGGATCCACAGCGATCCCGGCCTCAGAAATAACATGACCAAGGAAAGAGACTTGGTCCAACCAAAATTCACACTTTGAGAACTTCGCATAAAGCTGGTTCTCTCTCAATGTTTGCAACACACTCCTCAGGTGAGCTTCATGCTCCACCTTGGACTTAGAATAAATGAGAATATCGTCGATGAAGACAACTACTGATCTATCCACTGATCTCGAAACAAACGATTCATCAAATCCATAAACTTTGCTGGTGCATTAGACAACCAAACGGCATGACCGTGAATTCATAGTGCCCATATCTGGTACGGAAAGCGGTCTTCTCTATATCACTGTCTCTGATAGCAATCTGATGGTAACCCGATCGCAGATCGATCTTAGAGAACACAGATGCACCTCTCAGCTGATCAAAAAAATCATCGATACGTGGCAATGGGTAACGGTTCTTCACCGTCACAGCATTCAGCTCCCTGTAGTCGATGCAGAGGCGGAGACTCCCCACCTTTTTCACAAAAAAGGACTGGTGCTCCCCATGGTGAGACGCTAGGGCGGATAAATCCCTTGTCTAGCAGGTCTCGCAGCTGTTCTTTGAGCTCAGTCATCTCAGCTGGAGCCATACGGTAGGGCGCCTTCGCTATAGGTCCGGTGCCCGGTACCAAGTCAATCTCAAACTCAACTGCCCGTGTAGGCGGCATGCCTGGGAGCTCCTTAGGAAAGACATCAGGAAACTCCGACACAACCGGTACATCTGGGCTAAACTCGGGTCTCTCTCTATGTCCTGGACATAGCAGAGGTATACATCATTCTTCCTTCTGATTTCGTGGTACATGGCCATGGCGGAGATGATCTGTGTCGAAGGCTCCCTGGGCCTCTGGCGGTATGAAATGGTAACCCCAGCGGACTCCTAAGAAGCAGACGGTGCTCGGCACATAGGATTCTGCCCTTGTACCGCTCCAACCAGTTCATCCCCACAATCACATCAAATCCGAGCCCCTCGAACTCTATCAAGTCGATCGGGAACTCTTCATTTTAATTCGAACGGTGGCATCTCGGTAATAACGGGTGCATCTGATCCGCTCCTTAGACGGGAGAGTGACTAAAAGTCAGGGATCTCCTCCCCGTCTAGCCCCAGTCTCCTCGCAAATGAGAGTGAGACAAACGTATGTGAGGCTCCAGAGTCGAACAAGATCGACGCACCCACGCCATTCACTGGGAAGGTACCGGTGAGGATAGTGCCGCTTCTGCCGGCCTCTGCCTCTGTACATACACTCAGTGTACCTTCCGTCCCGAGTGCAGCGCCTAATTTATTTCATAAACTTGATAAGTATATTGGTAACAACACGGGTGGAATGCTCAAGAAATCAACACTACTTTATTCATAAAACTCATCGTTACACCATGATGGTATTACATTGGCTACATCGCTCGATAACTTAACATACTTAATGCATCACATACTTAACATACAACTGGCTTCATACTTTACATGATTACACATAACTTCAGAACTGTCTAAAGGTTAAGTTCAGTCTTCCAGGTTTCATGTGGGTGGCATTGATTATTGTCGGAGGCGCCGTATTCAATTTGATCTTCTTGATACCATGATACAGCATCCTCGACTGCCCACCCATGATTAACACATCTCCTGACTCCAATACTAACTTTCTTGCAAGGTCCGCACGCTTCTGCTCGCCATACATAAACACTGCGGTATCACCAATGGACCAAGACACCACGGGTACTCCCTTACTAAGAGACTCGGGTGACTCGTCCTTGTCTTGGTGTAAACCCAACCTTCCACCTTTCTGGTAGAAATTGACAATACACAAATCTGCCTTGATACTTGGGATTTGTTCCGGTTCAACTTGCTGAGCAATTCCACGTGTGATTAACAACCGCAAGGAACTCCTCAGGTATACTCGGTATGGTAGCTCCATCTTCAGCTCGTGTGTCTTGATATGACTTGGTGTAAGGGTTCCAATCCTTACCCATGCACATCATTTTAAGTTCATTTTCGCTCCACTTGGGTATTCGGGTGTGTAGAAACCTCCAGGTGCTGCTCCAAGCTCGTTGCATCGTCGGATGATGTGGATTTGTGCTTCGGGTGTCAAGTATCCCTTAAATAAGATCATACCTGGCTGGATAACTTGACACTGTTCTGCTGGATAGTCGGCGATGTCGATGGTGGTATCTCCGGGGTTCGGTGTGGGTGGGATTGGATAGCAAATATTGAAGGTCCCTAAGGTTTATAAATCCTAATTTAGGTGGTTTCACTTTATACTTCAACTCATTACTTATGTGGATTCATTTAGACCCACTAACACACATGCATGGAAATGCGGTAAGCAATCACTTATCTTACTTAACGGTTTAAGGGGGTACCTGGTCTAGAAGACGATCCTGGTGCCTCTGACCGGTCCACCACGTTCAAGGCAGCCTTGCCTGCTCCTGGCCCCTTCCCCTTCTGGAATCAGTATTCCCTTGCCCTGAGGATGGCTGATAGGTAGATTTCGGGCCCTCAGTGGTAGCAGTGGCCTTACCCTTCCATTGCCCCTAGGCCTATAGTTTCTGCCATCGGGGTTGCTGTAGCACTCAAAGTCACGGTGCCCCAGCTTCTTGCAGTAGTGGCACAGCACATCGTTCCCTTTGCAGTCCTTACCGGGATGGTCACCCTTGCACCACTTGCAGAAATAGTGGCGCTCCGGTGCAGAGCCCGTACTGGCTGCTATTACACACACAATCAATACACACTTCACAACATAACAATACATACTTGAATTCGATATTCGAAATTTATTAGTTACCCTTGGGCGGGTGTGAGCGTAAGGGCTTAGCCGCATAGGCATAAGTGATAAGTGAGCTCAGGCTCCTCGTGGTAGTGGGCTGGGCTTGGCCCTTGCCTTCTTGCTGCTGCTGGCCCTTCTGGGGCTGAGGGTAAGGTTTCCTCTTCTTCCCTCCTTGGTACCCTTGCGAGCTTTGGCCCTCGCTCGAGACCTTGCGCTTATGCGCATTCTCCTCGTCCCTTAGACGGACGGTGATCTCCACCTTAGCAGCGGCATGATAGCACTCCTGAGTATCAAGGTGTTAGTCATGCCCCGCAACACTTACACACTCCATACAACATTACTTATTTACACTTAGACATTATTGGAAATTTACCTGCAAGGTGTTGTACTCGGCTGGCCCCATGCCATAGCGTAGGCGGTGGCTCAACCCACTGTAGAATCGGTTCACTAAGACCCGGTTCGAGTAACCAAGGTCGGGTAGAAGATGAACAAGGTCGGTGAAGGCGGTGTAGTAGTCGTCCACCGTCATTTTGTCCCCTTGTTTCAGACTGTCAAGCTCCAGGCGCTTCGCCTCTTGCACATGCACGGGATAGTACTTGGCCCTCAGCAATGCCGTGTACTGCTCCCAACCGAAATCCGGGTCGGCCAAGTTCTCCGCCCTCACTAACTTCCACCAGTTCCTAGCCGAACCCTTCAAATAAAACGCAGCAAGTCGGACCTTGGCATCAGCAGGAACAGCCAAAGTCTCATAGGCGGTCTCGAGCTCCGAGATGTAGGCCTCTAGCTTAGAAGGGTCGGTCTCCCCTTTGAAAGACGGGGGCCTCAAATCGGCCAACGCTTTCACCCAATTAGTTTCGCGTGGCTGAGGTGGTGGTGGTGGTTCAGGCTGGTCCTGACCAACGGGCGTGCTGCCCTTGCTGCACTGCAGCTACTATCTGAGGCACAACTTGTGCCAGGGCGGCCGCTACCGCTTCGGCCATCATTTGAGCAGTGGGGTTATCCCCGGGTCACTTGGACCAGGCCCTCCTCGGCCTCGTCCTCGCGGTCGCCCTGCCATCTGAACATACATGAGAGCACATTAGTATTGTGCTTACAAACTTATCGAACCACATGTTTATAACGTCCTTTGGACGACAATGTTTAAATTCCTAACTCGGTATATTCCTAGGCTCGGTTGTCGGTAATCAGAGCGATACTTCGCTCTGATACCACTTTTGTAACACCCCATCCAAAACCTTAACACTTAATCAATAATCGCAGCGGAAATCATTACTTAAACATATACCAAAAGGGCGGTGTTACACGCCGTTAGCCACCCACGTGGCTAACAAGGCTGTTACATAATATGTATCGGTCTGATCACACGAATCCCGAGCATACTTACAACCTTCCAAAAATGACCATCCAAAAGAATTACAATATACCGAGTGTAACTGTTCAAAAATCACTAACCAACTTTACATCCTCAAAAAAGTAAACGACCTCGAGTGTACAAGCACTACTCGGGTTCAACATCCAAAAACAACAAAATATCAACATCCTAGGATCTAAAGCCAATCTGCTTCCTCGATCCTCATCCTGCAAATAAACATAGCCCCCAAGGGGGTCAGCAACCTTTGCTGGCATGGTTAACGTGCAGCCCGCTGACTACCGGGATACACGCAACTATTTGTCATTATTACATGGCGTTGATTTTATCATACAACATGCATATATATAACAGGAGCTATTGCAGAACAATAACAACACATACATAGTGAAAACAGTTCACTTTAAGTAACAACCAACATGGTTAGTCAACTTGTAAGCCTAGAGGATGTCTTCATCCTCATGTTAAGCTTAACACATATCACATTACTGTTTTGTTAGTCGGGTGAGTAACTTTAACTTGAAAGATGAGACGAGCGTAGTGACCCGAACACATCAACACATAATTTCCCCCTAGCCCGAGTGGAAGTCAGGTAGGTAGCTTTGGCTAAGCTATGGGAGGTCGAATTCCCCATAAAAGGAAGACTACCCTAACATAAGGAGAGAGCCGAATCTGATGCAGATGTCGACACCCATACATACACGCGTGACCGGAACGACCGGATTCCTCACTCCCCGGTTAGCACTCGTTAGAAGTCCCACAATGGGAGCTTAACATAATCTCACACAAGTAAGTGTTTAAGTCCAGTTAAACATACAAGGGAAGCAAGGCATAATATAGTAACACGCATCATAACCAAACACACATAGCCGGGTTAGAACGTTCCTTAGGTTGGGAACGTTGTTACCGGATACCGTTCTCTTACGTTTCTAGACTTGGTTAAATGATGGTTAGCACGCATTCGAGGTTACCGGTATCGGCACGTACACGTCACATTAATAATAAAACTGTAAACTCGTTTCATGATTTAATCTTACAAGGTTGTAAACACGCAAAAACACAGGTAGCACACAAGCCGGTGTAAACCGGTAGGCAACGGACTGCAAGAAAACCATACCTTGGTCCTTGCCGCTCTAGTGGTCCACCGTACGTGGTTCCTAAACACGATTGATAATGTCGGTTAATTAATATACTAGACCCTTGATAAACTTGTTACTTCACATTCCTTGTTTATTCTTCTTTCACACTTTATTATGATTTTTCCCCATCTTTTAGTTGTTATTATAGTCCCCATACATGTTCTAGACAAACCCCCACAAACGGAAGTCAAAACGGGGCTCAAACGAGCAGCTTATGTTGAAAACAGTGACATGTCCGAACTTGTGTCCGAACATCAATGTTCGGACACAAGCCGAGACTCATAAGTTGAAAACTGCCATTTGTCCGAACTTGTGTCCGGACATCAATGTTCGGACACAAGCCGAGACTCAGGAATTGAAAACTGCCATTTGTCCGAACTTGTGTCCGGACATCAAAGTTCGGACACAAGTCGAGACTTAAAACCGAGGAAAAATTTTGAGGCGTCCGAACTTGTGTCCGGACATCGAAGTTCGGACACAAGTCGAGACTTAAAACTTGTGAAAGATTTTTGAGTGTCCGAACTTCGAAGGTCGGACCGAATTCGGACATCACCCAAGTTCCGAAAACTTGTAACTTAACGAGGCATGTCCGAACTTCCAAGTCCGGACGGAAGTTCGGACAGACCCAGAAATGCATTTTCAGTGGCGTTTTCAACACAGAATTTCACCCAAACTCAATACAATTCTTGGCATGACTTCCCCATAGTTATTACATGTTTCCCCACATTATCTAGCCCTCAAAAACACTTTGACCACAACTCATTTCACAAAGAAAACACCAATTTGTATACAAATCCATCAATTCGACAACAACACCACAATGTATAAACCTTTAGAGTTTGGCACTTAAACAACAACAATTTAAACACTGAATTTCCTCATATTATTAGCAACACCTGCAATTCACTGAACATTTATTTACACCAAAACAAAACACATTCCATAGCTCACATTGGTTTAGGGTAAGTTTATTACCTTGGTTTTCCTTCCCAAACCTTCCCTTCTCTTTACTCCTTGTTCCACAATCGGTTATCAACGGGATTTTACCTACACTAATGACCAAGCCAAGATTGCCAAGATGAGTATTTAGGGTTTGTAATTCCTCTAACCCTAGAATTAGCAATTGCTTGAACTTATGGAGGGAATTACCTTCTATTTCAAAACTGAAATGCTTGGTAGAGGGATTGGGCTAGCTCCAACTCCTCAAGGAGATTGAACAAGCTAACATGGAGAACAAGCATGGTGTTCAAAACAAGAGGAAAATCGATTTCAAGAAGGAAATGAAGGAATGAGTGAGTTTTTGATTTCCTTCTTACCTTAGAACAACAAGAAGACACTTGGCTTCAAGAATGTGAAGCTTTTCCTTCAAAATGGGGTACACCCATGGAGATGAAGTGTGGTGTTTTGAGATTTTGAAAGGTGCAAAATGATCTCCAAGATGAGAGGAGTATTTTGGTGAAAGAATTTCTTGATTTGGAGCTAAGATGTGGAAGTTACAAGAGATTGAAGTTGGGGCTTCTTTGGCTTTGTGAAATCGCCATGCTTGGCAAAACAAGAGAAAGAGAGCTGGGTGAGGGAGAAGGCAACCGTGAGTGAAGAGAATGAGGGGAGAGAGAGAGTGAGAGAGAGTTTTGTGTGTGAGAGGGAAATAAATGTATTTTATTGTTTTGTAGTTTAGTAAATGAGTGGTATTAATAGAATAGAGGGGGAATAAAATCTGGTTTTATTTTACAATATGAGAGAGTGGCACTTGGTCATTAGCAGATAACACCCGTTATTCCCGAACTGTCGGTTTTGACAGTCCGGGTCCGGTTTCCGGAATATATATATTTTTGATTCTAAAAATTCTTAGACTTTAATTAGTATATAATTATAGTTATAAAATCAACTATAATTTATACAAGTCCGCTTTAGGCGTTTAACGTCACGTTTTTCAGTTTTCTGAAAAACGTGTTTTAAAGTCTCGTTTGTGCATTTAATCCATTATATGGATTCGTTTCTTCGGGAATTTCTCCCACATGTTCTTAATGACTACTTAAGTCTTAAAATATATTAATTATGTAATTAACTAACATATTAAGGTTTGGGGTATTTCATGCCAACCGCACTAGAATAAAAAATTCACCACAAAGGCATTAGCAATCCCTGCAATGAATCGGGATCCTTCGAATTTAACGAAACTAGCACCCAACAATGGGGAAGAGAAAGTTACGAGTGAGAGGAAGAGATGAGTGAAGGAGGCACCAGAGAGAGATAGTAGGAGAGTGTGATTTTTCAGGAAAAGAAAGTCAGTAAGGAAAAAGAAAAAGAAAGAAAGAAATAAAGGGAAGGGAAAAAAAGAAAAGATATGAAAAGAAAATGAACTAAAAGGAATTAAAAATGTAATTTGTTTAGTTAGATTCCTCTTTTATTTCAATTCCCCTTTATCCATTCTTAAGGATAAAATTCCAAATCCAAAATAACCCCAATATTAATATATCAGTATTTCCACCAATAGTATAATCATAATAATCCAATGACGTATAATATGCTCATATTTAAACAAAAATTTGTGGTTTTTCAACTGGGGTGTTAGAATATGTTGATAATTAATCATTTTTGAAGAAACAAAAAAATGATGAAGGTTTGTGTTAAAGGTCAGGGCAGTAGTAGCCAGCCTATTAAGTGTGGTGTGTTGTGTACGTAGAGGTTGGGTCGATCGTCAATTTCATACTAGATATTTGAGGATCATATTGGTCAAAGGAAACGAGGGTTTAAAAGGATTGTCCTACATAATCGATCACCCAACCTGAGTTAATCCTTATCCTCTGGTGGGTAAGCCTAGTAGTGACCCATACAAATTTTAAGCTCAGCTTTGACTCGAGCCCAACTCTGTCAAAGTGTAGATGGGTGAAGTCAAGGTAGGGGTATTATTTCAACATGACTCGTTTAATCAACATGAACCATCATGAAATTTGTTTACTTTCTAAATTTGATATGGCTAAATATAAGTGAAATACCCCAAATAACAAAATGTGGATTAAATATTTAATCACATTAATTAAGGCCTAAACATGCTTAAAAGTCAACTGAGAACAACAGCGGTCAACACAAAACAAGATGTTGCACTTTTGACTGTTAAGGGTAAATAAATACCCAAATGAATTACCTAGGACCTAAAAATTTGTCCTAAGTATATTAACACATTACTAGACATATTATAACGGTTGGACAACACTCCAACACAAAGAACAAGCACTTTCATGCTTCAAGGTCAAAAAGGGCAAAAATGTGCTCTAAGAATACCTTAAAGGTCTAATGACCTCTAAATGATATAAAATTGGATACCATGGTCAAATATCATGTAAGGAACACAACAAAACCGTTGTCAAAGAAAACAGAGCTCAGAAACGCCTTGCGACACAAAATGTGCACTAAAACTCCTTAAAGCACGTTTTTGTGTAATTGTCTTCTAAATTGGTCTTAAATGGGCTAAAAGGTTATAAATACCTTTAAATACAATAAAAATTCATATTATATGATATTAGGAATTTAATTCCAAGAATTTACGAATTTTTATAAATTTAATATTAAAATATTAATAAAACCCTAAAGTGGGGCCCGTTTGGGTCAACATTGACCAAGTTGGACAATGTTGACCATTGACCACGAGTTGGACTACCTAAAATCGGTGAAGCAAGTCTCTTAATAGACCAAGAGACAAAACCCATGTGACAAATAAAGAGATTCCTTTGCTTTTGCATAAAATAAGGAAAAAAGTACACTTTACCTTATAAAACAAAAAAAGTGGACCTACCTCTTGCCTTCCCATGTGAAGCCAGCCGTTGGAGAGCCTCTCCTTCCCTTATTATACGATTGGGTTCAAGGCTCCAAGCAAGACGAGACAAAAATGATGACTCATCTCCTTAATTATGGCTAAAAGTAACATTATTTGTCCATTTTTTATTCAAATGGAGTCAATCATGCCCACCTTCTCCAATCATACACGGCTGCCCCCTCCTTGTCTCCACCGAATTTACCCATCAATTATCAATTATAATCAACCTTGGTGAGTCATCAAACCACTAAAGGCATAAAAAATGCAAAAATGTGTTTTAAGCCCAAATTAGGTCACCTTCTCTCATTAGCTCCATTCCAAACGTGGAGCTCACTGCCAAACTCTCCCTTTGGCTCCTCTTGACCGAAGGTAAGGTTTCCAAGCTCCATTGATGAGAGCTCAAGCTCTAGGTTAGCTTCTAAGGCATAAAAATGCCCATTTTCTTCATCTTTCTTTCCTTTTTCGATTGATCTAAGCTCCAAACACTTCCATCCATGAATCTAGGTTGTTTTGGAAGTTAAATGAAGGAAGAATCTCGGCCATAACAAGGGAAGGAGGTTGAGAAACTCAAACTTGTTCTTAAGGTACAAAAATGTGCTTTAAGCTCATATCTTTTGATTCCCTTCCAATTCGGCTGTGAAACTTTGTTCCTAGCCTTATTTCTTCTTCTTTTCATGTAGATTCAGTTGGTATACCAAGATCTACAAGGAGTAGCTAGATCCAAGCCAAAAAACACCATTTTTGGCATCTTAAACAAGGTAAAACTAACTATCTTCCAAGCTAATTCACCCATGGTTTATACCTTGTTCTTGAGAGTGTTTTGATACTCTTTCTCTTCTGGAAAAGTAGGCCAAAGTAGATCTATACCAAGCTTGAAGATCTAAGGTAAAAATCCATGATTTTCATGACTTAAATTACTTCTTATGGTTAGATCTTTTTGGAGACTAACTAGGCCTTGTTTTCTGTTTGAAAACATGTAAGAGAAGCTTGGAGAAATTCTCCTTAAGGTGGCGAATCCAAACAAGGATTTACCTAAGCTAAATCAAGGTATAAATCACTTAAACATTAACTTTGCTAAGTTAAATGTTCTAAGCTATTTCTATAGTTATTGCCGTGAGTGAAGAAGTAAAATAAGGTCATGTTTGGCCTTAAAATGGTTAAGAAATGGTTTAATAAATTTTATAACTAATTAAACAAGCATAATTGTCAAATTTAAGACATTATGTGGAAGTTTGGTAAATAAATGAAGAATATATTGGTGAGGCCAAAAATTTATATGTATTTTGGGACATTTATATGTAATTTATTTTGCAAGACAATGTTTGTAATAAGGCCATGTATTTTAGGCCATTTTATTTATGCATTTACAAGCTTTTAATTAAGTTTAAGTAGTATAAATGCATTACCGAAAATAAATGGGGTATTTGGTGTAATTAATTAAATTTGGGGGCTTTAGAAAAATAAGGCCGAAAATTAGAGTTAAAAAGGAGTTAAAATAAAGTTTATAAGATTTTATAAAGTTTTGGGGTTAAATGGTAATTTTTGAAAAGTATGGGTACAAACCGTGAATAAAGAAATTAATGGTCAAGGAAATATTAAGGTGGTCAACCTTGACCATATGATAGGTTTTGACCAAAATAGATAAGTTAAATAACCTATCTAAGGTTGTATAATAAGATAAGTATCTTATGGTAATATTTTTATAACATATGTGGTAAATATGTTATTACTGAAAATAAAGGGGTGTACAATGGTATTTTAAACACCCATGGGCTATTAGGAATTTTTAGGAATTTATTGGAATGCTTTTGGAATTAAAATAAACTATATATGTATAATATATAGTTATAATGTCATTATGACACTTTGGAGAAAAATAGATGGTGGAATGGTAAATATTGAAAGTATATGGGTTAATAAGGATATTCATAACCCTTGGTGGAATTTGGAGATTTTAGAATCATATAAGAGTATTTAATAAGATATGTGTATAATATATGGTTTTAGTGAATTATTGAACTATATGTTATAAATAGGCAATATAGAATAGCACAAGGGCTGTTCGGAATTTACAAAAATAACCATAGGATACTCTTTTATAAGTTAGAAATGTTATATTAAATGGAATATATAACATGGTAATAAGAAAGGGGTGATTTTGTAAATTAAGGAAACTATGGCCTAAGGAAAAGAATAAGATTTTCTTATGGTGCCTAAGAGGCAATATAAAATAGTTTTGTATAAAAACTAGAGGTTATAAGTTAAAGGGAATAAAAAAATATCACATAGTATGATATTAGTATATGGTATAACATTACATAATGTTATGTGGTCAAAATGGGATTTAAATAAAGTTAAGGGCTATACCGAGTTAATAAGAGTTGGAAAATGAATTTTAGACTAAGGTCTATGATGTTATAAATGTTATAACAATTATATGGTTTAGATGGAATTAATATAAGGAAGGGTACTCACATAAAATAATGTGACAAACTATAAATGAAGGGGATCTATAAACTAAGGTATTTATGGAATAAACCTTAGGAGTTGTAAATGTACAACATAAAATGTTACATAATATTAGGATAACAATCTTAATATAAGTTGTACAATACAATACAACTAATGGGAATAATCATCTAACATAAGATGATAAAAATGTAACATATGATATAAGAGTTTATTAAACTCATGGGAATTACCTACGTGGTAAATATATACATACACAAGGATAATGTATATAAGGTGGATATATCTTTTGGTTGGAAACCATATGATTTAATGGTGGTGGTTATTAAAAAATATATATATATATAGTCATGAACTATAAGTTATGAGTTTTGGATACAATACAAAAAAAATAATAATATACTACAATCATGCGTGAATACATGCAACTATAGGATATGTACCTAAGCTAGATGGTGGACAAGATTAAAAAGAAATACAACGAATTAAACTTAACAGTTGAAATGTTATGACGTACGCGTCTAAGTAACAAAATCGACTGTTTTAGAGAAACCGTAACGAACAACTGTAGAAAACAGGGGTGGACTGTCGGGGTTACTTATTATTCGGAAATACCGGATGTAGTTAGTCATGGAGACTGACTTATAGTTTATTACCGTTTAGATTGTACTTCTGACAAGACGCTCGACGAGCTAGCGGACTACACGGAGCATAGGATCTTGCTGATTCATACTCCACCGTAATACAATCAGGGTGAACGGTATGTAAAGGGGTTTGATCCGAGTGTCCTAAGGTTGCTCCTTGGGCTCGGATTTTGTTGATATAACTTGTATGTTGTTGTGTGATCTGTGATTGTGTGTGATTGTTTGTGATGATATGTGATTATATTGTCATGAACGTATATATGTATACTGTTATTTAACTGTTGTTGAGTTCAATTTATTGTTGTTGTTATACTGAAAGTATAGTTCGTATATATGAACACTATATATATAAAACGAACTAGCGGCTATGGTGTTATCTTATATGAAATATAAGGAACGTAAGTAAAACGTTGTAGCACTATGATAATAACATATACATATTATCTGAGACTTTTATACGGAGCATTGGCCTTTCTATACGCCGCTCTTGTATCTAGCACTGGATCCCGAGTTTACAGACTCCGGATTGGACTAATGACCTTAGTCTGCTGTGTTAGAAAATTTGGTAATGCGATGCGATGGTATAATAATTAATTAACGGAATGGAAGTAAAGCCAAGAGTATGTGGCTCTTGGTGCGCGTTGTGATCACAAAAACGATACCAGGATGTCCGCGTACGGGTCCGTAAGTATCAAGAAAATTTCCCGTGAGCTAGAATGGCTCGTTGGTCGGAGACTTTACCGTTGGAGTGGCTACTGCCGCGGGTGACCCGCCATAATATATGGGTAACTAGAGACATGTCGTTTTAACGAGACATTGTCACTAGGTCTAACTGAACAACTAAAACAATTGAGACTTATATAGTGGCGAACAATACCAAGGACGAGACTTAATACTTGTTTATTATTCTCGTTGTTTCGCTGGTTGTTCATTGGTTATACTTGTGGTTATTTTATTGTGTGTTGATGGTTGGATGGAGCCTACAAGGCCAAGGTAAATTAATATGAACACTGTACGCTACGGCGAATGTACACTGTACATTATATTGTTATTGTTCGATACGTTCGATATATAATTGTGGATTGTGTTATTAAATGACTGTGGATTGGATGGATGGTTGAATATCTATGAATATTTGGATGGATGAATATGTATACTATACATGTTTATTTCAGTATTGTTTATAACTGTTAAATGGTAAAGCATGAAACCAACCTAATAATAAGATGGTTAAAATGACAAGTGACCATTAGGGTCCAGGCCCGGCATAATCAGCGTCTATCGCTGATACTACACCATTACAGGTTGTTGATCATCGTCGGAGCTGAAGAGCAGGAACAGGGTAATTGGAGTGTACTTTTGTCACCACACATGGAGATGTTGTATAGCAATGAAGATGGTGAATTGTATTATGGTAAGGTGTGTATTCAGGATTGGGTAGACGCTCACTTGTCGATGTTTATGGTTTATGGACTTAGTGTGATGTATAGGAGTTTCTCGTTATCACTGCGGTTAGCAGTTTGTTTATTTTGGAAGTTGGATGTAGTTTGGCTACGTTGCTCGCATGGGCGAGTAATGGCCGGTGACACCCGAGTGAGTTTTGTAATTGTTGTTTATTTTCCCACTGCGAGACGTTTTATTATTGTAAACCCCTACCATTAATGCTGTGCTTACCGTCCAATCTTCTTACACATATATACGCAGCGGATAGATACTTACATAATGAGGGTGATACAATGTCGTTAGTCACCACGTGACTAACAAGGCTACTGCTACTACATACAGCATCGGTCTGATGGACCGTAATGCCGAGTATTACATACCTACCATATATATTCCATATACCAATACATGCTACATTCTTCCATTCGATACCATACTTCAAATACCATACAATATAATCCACATACCGAGTTTTCTAAGATCCTTATACAGATACACTACCTCTTCAAAGTTCATACGTACTCACTACGAGTCTACTTACTACCCGTTCCTCACAAACTACTTACTCCTAATTACAAGGGTGTGCCTCCGGTCTCCTCCTTGACCACATCGCTTCGGGTACCTGCACACTAAAAAAATGTCCCCCGAAGGGGTCAGCTTCTCCGAGCATGATAACCGCATACCCCGCGTACTAGTGAGGGTACGCCGACCACTTGGTCGTATACATGCGGTTGATTTCATTCAAACATACACGCGTACATGCTTTTATACATAATATTGCAATACGTTACGTAAGACATACACACATACATACACTTCAGTACATACAAGAAGTACAAATAAAACATTCAATGCATACTTACCTTTTTCCGAATTATACGTATACATTACATACACAATATACAATTCTTGTTAGCTTCATTGGTCCACCCGGGTTAATCGGGTGGAGATTACTCTTTTACTCGTTACTTCATACATATGCACACATACTCATACATACTTACGGATCCATACTTACTTACTCTTACTCTTACTCAAGTTAAGTCGTCGGGACCTCCGGCCCTGGGGACTACACCGTCCCACCTCCGGGATTTACTTGACTCACCAATCCGGGATGCTACCCATTTAAGGGATTTGGGCCGCGGACCAGTTTAAGAGTCAGGAATTGCAGCCAACTCTTGTGACTCCGCATCCTCACGCGTGGCCGAAGCTATATCGGACTTGTACTCATTCCAATTTACTCACTTAAGTAGGAGGAGTTAGATAGTTAGGAATTAGCACAAGTCAACATCCAAGCCACGATAATACAATACACATTCACACATACATACGAGGTACAATACATTACACAAGTACAATACGAGGTTCGAATACCATTCATCATCATTCATATATTTCATGAATTATACAAACTAGTGCTCAAGACAATAAATATCAAGCACAACACAAGTCAAGCACAGGTAAGTGCAATAAAGTCCGATTCATCATTTATCTTATTTAGGTGGTCAAATAAGCACACAAATCGGGGTAACCAGATTAGGATACAGGGCATGAAGAAATCATACCTTTCACCGTTGTACTTGTATCCCAACGTTCCTCCGGTATTCACAATTCAAATCCTATGATATACATACAACCGAATAATTAATCTAACTATCATTAACTTAATTCGGTTACCCTTACGCTTCCTAATTCATACTTACTAGGTCTTCACATTCCTATACTTACATTTTATTTACTTACTTTTAATTACTTAACAATGGTTTACTTACACACATATGCACGTATGTATAGGTGGGTATACATATACATACATACATATACTAACCATAGTCTTATAGCTTTTTTTTTTTGTAAGTTTTGACCCGACCGAACTTGCGACCGACCTTGCAAGTTCGGTCCGAGTCGGTAGGTTACATCGGGTGAAAATTCCGGGGCCGACCGACCTTGCAAGTCCGGTCCCAAGGTCGGTCTATTCCAGTAAGTTACTTAACGGAAAGATTTTAGCCCGACCGACCTTGCAAGTCCAGTCGCAAGGTCGGTCCATTCCAGTAGCTTGCTCGATGGAAATTTTCCTGGCCGACCGAACTTGCATGTCCGGTCGCAAGTCCGGTCAATTCTAGAAGCTTTCCCGTCTTTGTAAATCTGGGCTCGACCGAACTTGCAAGTCCGGTCGCAAGTTCGGTCCGGCCCAGCATTTGCATTTTACTTCTGTTTTCAGTCCCATACTTTACCCATGGTTTCTCCAATCTTCCTACATGTAATCTCACATGTTTAAACACTACCTAGGCCCTTCAAATTGCCTTAGTTTCATCCACTTACATACTTACTAATTCTTACTTGTACCATTTCATTTCCATTCTTTACTTACTTCTCATTCTCATTCTAGCTTGTTTATACTCCTAATGACTCTTACTTATGATTACTTAAGTCTTAAGCAACTTATACAACCATCCCCAAACAAAGCCTTAACTTACAGCCCACTTAAAATTCCTCTCGGGTGAAATTTGGTGTTGGTCCGGGACCTTGTACACACGGTAGTCCCGACCATGAGTAGCTGAACTCTCGAATGGTTTTTGTCTAGTGGTCCGGGACCTTATACCAGAGGTAAGTCCCGGACCCTTAGTGAATTGCAACTCTCGGTTACTCCCTCCGTCCACCTTGACTGTCCTATTTACTATTTGGACATGTCGTTTGACTTCAATTTTTAACATATAAGATAAATTAATTTTGAAAATTAAGTTTTGCATATGATTCTTACATGATAAACTATATAATACATAATTTAGTTTTATAAAATTATTTTATTATATGTTTAATATTGAGGTGGAAAAACGTGCCAAAAAGCAAACAGGACACTTATGACGGGACCGGGGTAGTAGTTTTGAGTGGTTGGTCCGGGACTTCATACAAGACCTAAGTCCCGGACCAACAGTGATCTGCTACGACTGGAACATTTTCCATGCTCTGTTTCATTCTCTTCTTCCTCTAATCCCTTCCTAACGGTTTCTAATCTTAATATTACATGTTTAACTACTTATCCAAGCATCTAAACTCACCTTAATCCCTCACCAAAATCAATTCCCTCAACCTACTGCTACCTCACCATTTCCACTGTTTCATTCTTTTCTTCCTTTCTGTTGCAGAGTTCGAGCTGCTGCTGCTGCTGCTGCTTATGTTTAGTTTCATTCTTCTTCTACAAATGCCAACAACCCTTAAGTGACATAGTTTCTCTCTAGATTTTGACATGGTATCCCCTAAAACTTAAGGTTTCACCACATTAGTTTGTTCACCCATCAAAGATCATAACCTGTTCAACTATACATATATGCATCAGTTCACTCACGTTCACAGCAGCAGCTCATCCCTTTATGTTTTGACAGATTTCAACTTATCTACACAACTAATGTTATCAATACCATTATGCTCATCTGTTTATACGGTTACAGTAGGTTTACATTTGTTAAACAGTATACTTATACATACACACACACGCCTTATACACAAAACTGAACAGAGGTAATTTACCTTGTTCTTGTTTTCCTTTTCTTTTCCCTTCTTCTTGGTTTCTTGCTCACCTTTCCTTCTTTTTCTTCTTCCTCCACGGTTATAGTTTCTCAACAATCTAACATTACAACCCATTCATAAATACACCATTCAATACTAAACTAACCCTAACATTACTTAAGCTTTTAATGTATATTCTAGGGTTTAGGAGTTTCATTACCTTGCAAGGGAGTAGATGAAACTTAGAGGAGTTAAGAACAAGGTTTCCACCCCTTCAAAGGAGTCAAAACCGGCTGGGTACAAGAGGAACCAAACAAGGGTTTAGTTCAAATTCGTTTTGCCTTTAAGGCTAGAAAAACAATGGAGTTTCAAGGAGATTTTTACCTCAAAAGAACAAAGAGAACAAGGTGGCTCTAATGGTGGTCTTGAAGCTTCAAATGGGGTATACCCATAAAAACGAAAATGTGTGTTTTCGAATTTTAGAAACGTAGCTCTTGGTGAGAGGATTACAATGGTGTAATTTTTGTAATTTTTGGAAGAGATTTGAGTGGGTTACAAGAGGAGAGAAGTGAGTATATTGTGTTGTTTCTCAAGCCCCCATGGCTGTCGCTTTGGAGAAGAAGAAAGAAAGAATTCAGAGAGTGAGGGGATGGGTTACGTGAGTGTTGTGAGGAAATGAGAGATAGGAGAGAGAGAATAAAGGTGAGTGTTTACTTCTTTTACTTATGTATTTTTAAGTATTTGTCTTTTGTGAGTAAAGGAAGTAAGGGTGAGTGTGAGGGGGGGGTATGAAACGGAACACCGGGTTTCTCAGTCCCATGTGGGTTTTAAAAATCCTTTTTACAATATTGGACACATAAGTCTTGGTTTATTACGTTTCTACCCCACAACTTCCTGTTTTTGACAGTTTTTACTAATTTCTCGTTTATTGATTTTATTGGTTCTGAAGCTTCACTAAATTTATTAATGATTATTTAGTTGACCAAAAATTGTACGAGTCTATTTGACCCGCTTAAAGTCACGTTTTCCCGGTTACCTCGAAAAAAACGCGATTAATGTTTATTAGTGTTTTAATCCATTTTGAGGATGTTTTCTTCGGGGTTTGTTCCCTCATATTTATTTAGACTTAATTAAGCTTTATAATCCTTATAATACGCTAACCGAGGTGGTCTCAACCTTCTATGGTATTAAAACGCTTTATTTAGCGTTTTTCGCTTTTTAAGCGTTTTCTTTAGTTCTTTTTTTTTTGCGTTTTTTCCCTTACCAATATTTCTTAATCTTTACTAGGCTCTTAAATACCTATTAGGATAATTCAATCGCCATATTTAAGGTCGGGGTATTTCATTTATTGCTACGTGAGAGATTATACCGTGAATATTGAGAGGGGAGTTACAAAAGTGGTATCAGAGCGGAGTACCGCTCTGATGACGAGAAGATGTTAAGACAGTGAGCTTAGGACTTGGGAAACATTTAGGAGGTACGAGACGATTCGTTTTAAAAGGATATTGTGTCTAGTAACGCGAATTGCGTGACAGGTTAGCCTTAAGGCAATTTAATACCTATTGGTTGGGTACGGTAATTTACGAGTATTTATGTGACATACTGTACTACAGATGTCTGGTGGTACTAGAGGGCGTGGTACTGGTAGAGGTGGAGGCGGTGACCCCGGCATTCCAGGAGTTGCTGAGACGGTTGCAGCCGTTCTTGCACAGCTGGGTACTCAGATAGGAGGAGCACCAGCCCACCCGCCACAGCCCAGGGAAACGAACTGGCTGAAGTCAGTTAGCGAGACCCGACCACCTACATATTCTGGGGAACCAGACCCCATAGCTTTGGAGCATAACACTGTTGAGCACGAGAAAGCATATGAAGCTTTACAAGTACCTGACGACAAGAAGGTCGCCATTGCTGCTTTCCATCTGAAGGATGCAGCCAGTACTTGGTGTAGATTGGTCAAGGACCATCACCTGGCTACGCCCGACTTTTCGTGGGCTGCCTTTGTCGAGTTGCTGAGAGGGAAGTACTACCCAGCACATCTCAAACAGAAGAAGCGCCAGGAGTCAGAGACACTGACCCAAGGAGGTCTGACCGTGGATGAGTATTACGCTCGATTCATTGGTTCGCTGGACTCCTTTCCCGGTGTGGATTACTCAGAGACCGTGAAGGTCGAGAAGTTCCGGGGAGGACTATTATTTCGCATTCAGATGGCGATGGGTGCTACCCTCTACACTACCATCCAAGTACTAACATGAAAGCCATAAAATTCTTCACTTACTACATTACCAATTAACTTTGTGAGAACTTACCAAGGAGATTCCAGGAGTGTTATGAGGCTGCCTCGAGGACGGAGCTAATGCTCCAGACTCGGGAAGAGACTCTTGGGGCAAAGAAGAGAAAGAACCCCGAAGGAGAGTCTGAGATGGAGGAGCATCTTCAGGCAATAGCCAGAAGAAGGGGAAGTAAGGACTTATCCCATTCTAAATTGTTTACCATATTAAATACCTTTAGGAATGCTGACCCGAAACCTTTAACAAGAAATTCTTTAAAAGAAAGGGCAGCAGGGTCACCAGGGAAAGAAAGGGAAAGAGCCCGTCCTTCGGTTGACCGGCCCAACTATAGACGCTAAGCCTTTGAGATCTGCACCTCCTAAGGGTGAGAACGCCTACCTCTTAAAATTAAATTGTGACCTAACCTTTATATCAACAGATGTTCACTTAAACTAAATACCATCATCAGGCACCGGACAGCCCCAACGCCATTTTACTGTAAGCGTTGTGGAAGGGACCATCCTGGGTCGACTGCGAAGGCCGCAAAGTCGAGTGTCGGTGCTGCCACAAAGAGGGCCATAGGAATTCGAATGCTGGATGAACCCAGAGAGCCGTAATTACCGGCCACCAAAGAATACTCAGAAGACCTCAGCTGGAGGATCTGGAGTACCACGAGGCGGTCAGGATGGCCAGACATCTACTGATGCTGGAGCCCTGAAGGGCAAGGGAGTAGATAGGGCATGAGTACCCTAAATCCATGAGACCGCTGGTGGAAGACTTGATTACTATGTTGTATATTTACTTTGGATGTTGGACAAACACTTGTTATAAGTATGTGGGAGTGTGTCATGGACCACTCGCCTTTCTGTGTATGACTTTGGAGACTAGATTTGTGAACTTGATGTGAGTAAACTTTAAACCTTGACGGATATATATATGAACAGGATGTTAATGCTTACATTACCATGTAGCGATACTCAAATGACGAAGAGTCAATGAGAGACTGACGGGAATTACTGAATCAGAATTTCAACCTGCATGGCGCACTTGCTATTGCAAGCGCTATGACAAGAAAACCACTGAAATTTCCATCTGCCTTGCGCACTTGCTACAGCAAGTGCAGCGACAGCAACAACAACAGTAACAGCAACTGCAAATGCAACTGCAACAACTACTACTTTTAGTCTTTTATATATGTACAAAAAAAAATGTTTTTCAAACGTTTTCATTCAAACCTTGAAGTTAGAAACCTATGCAACTTGGAAGGACCGTTAGTTCAACCACAGCAACTGGGAAATTATACAACCACTGTGATTGTAAACCACACCAGTTTAAATTGTTTGGGAATGTTCAGACAGGGCTTATTAGCCAAATACCATCAGTGTATACTGCATTTAATGCAAATCACTACGAGTGATAAATGTTTAGCCCTTATGGACAAGCATCCCCTTTGTAGATGCACCACCGTCAGTGAGGATGGTTGGGAAGTGGAGAGCCAAGTTGCGCAAACTATTATGCAATCTGCAATATATCCAATTAAACGAATGAGGGAACAAATATGAACTATGGAGGTGATATGATCATGATAAACAGGAAGAAAAAGGAATATGTATTGTACTCAGTGAGACCGAGTTAGGAGAACCGGGTTTGCTAAATATAGCACAGATTTTACTTACACCGAGCTAAATAACGCCGGTTAGTGACACGAATTACCACGGATGCCACTAAGGCAATAGCACTTATTACACGATAACTGATAACATGAACTATTACACAAAAAAAAAGCAAGCAAAAAAGAAGACAAAAAAAGAAGGAAGAAGAAGGAAAAAAAAAAGGGATATCCATCAGAGGGAGATTGACAACAGAATACTTCACAACAACCGTGTGACAGACATTACCAGTTTACTAAACGAGACATGGGACGACCGCACTCCGTTAGGAGCATGTGGGCCTGACAGACTTATTTATGAGTTAGTCGGGTAAGTAGTAATGTATCAGTACGGTACCCCATGCAAGTAGACAAGTAGTGTTAGGAACACGAGAAGTAGTCAACTCCATACTACGGACAGTAAGACGGATTACCTCGAAGATGGACGAGAAGAGCCGCAGTTAAACCAATGGGCTAAAGAAATGGAGAACCTTCAAAAAAAACAGTAGACAGTATACAGTGAAGACAGGGAAACAGTTCAAGGACAGGAACCCAAAAAAAAATAGGAAAACCCATTATGGACGAATAATATGTAGAATCCTCATAAGGATCAAGTAAATTTTTGTAATCCAGAGGAAATCTACCAGATGATATGGATATAAACGCGTGACTACGCAAGGAGAAAAGATAAAGCTATATGATAGCAGAAACCTTGCTCAGAAACAGTGGATTCGGAATGTACCACTCACAGGATAATTCGCACATCTTATCTGTTTGACTCATGGATATTAGCTGCTGAGAGTTTACGCCTTTGCACTCTGTATGACTGAGTGTTTTGGTATTGCACTCGTGCAGTTATTAATCTAGTGGGAATGCAGAAAGATAAAGTAGATATCAACACGAGTGTGTTAAAAAAAAAGAGAACTACAACAGTGTGTTACTCCGGAACAAAACCACCAGGAGACATGGATGACAAACATCATCTTTGTGGACATATAGGCTGGTACGTCTTAATATTACAAAGACAAGTGCAAAGAGCACCAAGTACTAACCGTAGCCAATGTCATATTACATTTCAAGCAGAATATCAGTGAGAGAAGACACACGCATGTATGCTAGTGATCCAACGAGTGGATTCACAGCAATGGAAAAAAAAGAGGCAAATTGAGCCTATGTTCATGGGTTTGCACCTCATACGGAGCGAGTGGGCCCATAAGAATGAACTTGGGAGAGAGCACAAATAGAGCAGTGCCTCACCTTTATGTATTAGGGAGCCCTGAAGGGCTAGAGTCATACCCGTCTCTCTGTTATGAGGATAATTCACGAGTTGGTGAACTCTTTGAGAGCCAAGTATCCAGCGCTCCTTATTGAGCGGCTGTTGTATACTTGTGGGGTACGGGGGCGTAACCCTTTTTAAGGGGGTAGAGCCTCTTGGTTGTGCACATGTGTGCACTAATTTTTTTGTTTTCGTATGCATTGCATACAAAGAATTGGTGGTGTGCGGGGCATACGAGGTTTGTTTGTTTAGTATGCATGGCATACAGTGAATTATTCCGTATGCATGGCATACAGTGAATTGTTTTGTGGTTATGGTTGGTATGCGAGGCGTGCGTTGTTTGGTTTGTTTGTGTGTATTGTACACTTGTATGTATGTATCTTATGAGATACTTGTTTGAATGTTGTATGTACACCATGTGTGTTGTACCTTTCTTATGCTATTGTGATATGTATTCATATTGCCTTGTAGAATGATTACATATGGTATCACCTGGATACGAAATGAATCATTAGATATGGAATGTGGAACAATGGAATGTTATGGACACCTCAGGAAGGTTGTCAGGGTTGGTAGAACTGATAGGAAATGATGGTGCTGATGGATCACCTATATCCATATGTGATTGAACTAACACCACAACACGTGATGGCTATGTGCTGTATAAGCGCAATACGATGTGTGTAAATGATATATCACACAGATATACATTATGGGAATAATGGGTAGTTATACATTTATATACTTACCTACTTGATTAAGAGACTTCGGGACGAAGTCTTTTTAAGGGGGGTAGATTGAAATACCCCAAATTAATAAAACGTGGATTAAATATTTAATCACATTAATTAAGGCCTAAACATGCCTTAAAAGTCAACTGAGAACAACAGCGGTCAACACAAAACAAGATGTTGCACCCTTTGACTGTTAAGGGTAAATAAATACCCAAATGAATTACCTAGGACCTAAAAATTTGTCCTAAGTATATTAACACATTACTAGACATATTATAATGGTTGGACAACACTCCAACACAAAGAACAAGCACTTTCATGCTTCAAGGTCAAAAAGGGCAAAAATGTGCTCTAAGAATACCTTAAAGGTCTAATGACCTCTAAATGATATAAAATTGGATACCATGGTCAAATATCATGTAAGGAACACAACAAAACCGTTGTCAAAGAAAACAGAGCTCAGAAACGCCTTGCGACACAAAATGTGCACTAAAACTCCTTAAAGCACGTTTTTGTGTAATTGTCTTCTAAATTGGTCTTAAATGGGCTAAAAGGTTATAAATACCTTTAAATACAATAAAATATCATATTATATGATATTAGGAATTTAATTCCAAGAATTTATGAATTTTTATAAATTTAATATTAAAATATTAATAAAACCCTAAAGTGGGGCCCGTTTGGGTCAACATTGACCAAGTTGGTCAATGTTGACCATTGACCACGAGTTGGACTACCTAAAATCAGTGAAGCAAGTCTCTTAATAGACCAATAGACAAAACCCATGTGACAAATAAAGAGATTCCTTTGCTTTTGCATAAATAAGGAAAAAAGTACACTTTACCTTATAAAACAAAAAAAGTGGACCTACCTCTTGCCTTCCCATGTGAAGCCAGCCGTTTGAGAGCCTCTCCTTCCCTTATTATACGATTGGGTTCAAGGCTCCAAGCAAGACGAGACAAAAATGATGACTCATCTCCTTAATTAATGGCTAAAAGTAACATTATTTGTCCATTTTTTATTCAAATTGGAGTCAATCATGCACCCACCTTCTCCAATCATACACGGCTGCCCCCTCCTTGTCTCCACCGAATTTACCCATCAATTATCAATTATAATCAACCTTGGTGAGTCATCAAACCACTAAAGGCATAAAAAAAAAAAATGAAAAATGTGTTTAAGCCCAAATTAGGTCACCTTCTCTCATTAGCTCCATTCCAAACGTGGAGCTCACTGCCAAACTCTCCCTTTGGCTCCTCTTGACCGAAGGTAAGGTTCCCAAGCTCCATTGATGAGAGCTCAAGCTCTAGGTTAGCTTCTAAGGCATAAAAATGCCCATTTTCTTCATCTTTCTTTCCTTTTTCGATTGATCTAAGCTCCAAACACTTCCATCCATGAATCTAGGTTGTTTTGGAAGTTAAATGAAGGAAGAATCTCGGCCATAACAAGGGAAGGAGGTTGAGAAACTCAAACTTGTTCTTAAGGTACAAAAATGTGCTTTAAGCTCATATCTTTTGATTCCCTTCCAATTCGGCTGTGAAACTTTGTTCCTAGCCTTATTTTCTTCTTCTTTTCATGTAGATTCAGTTGGTATACCAAGATCTACAAGGAGTAGCTAGATCCAAGCCAAAAACACCATTTTTGGCATCTTAAACAAGGTAAAACTTAACTATCTTCCAAGCTAATTCACCCATGGTTTATACCTTGTTCTTGAGAGTGTTTTGATACTCTTTCTCTTCTGGAAAAGTAGGGCCAAAGTAGATCTATACCAAGCTTGAAGATCTAAGGTAAAAATCCATGATTTTCATGACTTAAATTACTTCTTATGGTTAGATCTTTTTTGGAGACTAACTAGGCCTTGTTTTCTGTTTGAAAACATGTAAGAGAAGCTTGGAGAAATTCTCCTTAAGGTGGCGAATCCAAACAAGGATTTACCTAAGCTAAATCAAGGTATAAATCACTTAAACATTAACTTTGCTAAGTTAAAATGTTCTAAGCTATTTCTATAGTTATTGCCGTGAGTGAAGAAGTAAAATAAGGTCATGTTTGGCCTTAAAATGGTTAAGAAATGGTTTAATAAATTTTATAACTAATTAAACAAGCATAATTGTCAAATTTAAGACATTATGTGGAAGTTTGGTAAATAAATGAAGAATATATGGTGAGGCCAAAAATTTATATGTATTTTGGGACATTTATATGTAATTTATTTTGCAAGACAATGTTTGTAATAAGGCCATGTATTTTAGGCCATTTTATTTATGCATTTACAAGCTTTTAATTAAGTTTAAGTAGTATAAATGCATTACCGAAAATAAATGGGGTATTTGGTGTGTAATAAATTAAATTTGGGGGCTTTAGAAAAATAAGGCCGAAAATTAGAGTTAAAAGGAGTTAAAATAAAGTTTATAAGATTTTATAAAGTTTTGGGGTTAAATGGTAATTTTTGAAAAGTATGGGTACAAACCGTGAATAAAGGAAATTAATGGTCAAGGAAATATTAAGGTGGTCAACCTTGACCATATGATAGGTTTTGACCAAAATAGATAAGTTAAATAACCTATCTAAGGTTGTATAATAAGATAAGTATCTTATGGTAATATTTTATAACATATGTGGTAAATATGTTATTACTGAAAATAAAGGGGTGTACAATGGTATTTTAAAACCCATGGGCTATTAGGAATTTTTAGGAATTTATTGGAATGCTTTTGGAATTAAAATAAACTATATATGTATAATATATAGTTATAATGTCATTATGACACTTTGGAGAAAATAGATGGTGGAATGGTAAATATTGAAAGTATATGGGTTAATAAGGATATTCATAACCCTTTGGTGGAATTTGGAGATTTTAGAATCATATAAGAGTATTTAATAAGATATGTGTATAATATATGGTTTTAGTGAATTATTGAACTATATGTTATAAATAGGCAATTATAGAATAGCACAAGGGCTGTTCGGAATTTACAAAAAATAACCATAGGATATACTCTTTTATAAGTTAGAAATGTTATATTAAATGGAATATATAACATGGTAATAAGAAAGGGGTGATTTTGTAAATTAAGGAAACTATGGCCTAAGGAAAAGAATAAGATTTTCTTATGGTGCCTAAGAGGCAATATAAAATAGTTTTGTATAAAAACTAGAGGTTATAAGTTAAGGGAATAAAAAAATATCACATAGTATGATATTAGTATATGGTATAACATTACATAATGTTATGTGGTCAAAATGGGATTTAAATAAAGTTAAGGGCTATACCGAGTTATAAGAGTTGGAAAATGAATTTAGACTAAGGTCTATGATGTTATAAATGTTATAACAATTATATGGTTTAGATGGAATTAATATAAGGAAGGGTACTCACATAAAATAATGTGACAAACTATAAATGAAGGGGATCTATAAACTAAGGTATTTATGGAATAAACCTTAGGAGTTGTAAATGTACAACATAAAATGTTACATAATATTAGGATAACAATTTTAATATAAGTTGTACAATACAATACAACTAATGGGAATAATCATCTAACATAAGATGATAAAATGTAACATATGATATAAGAGTTTATTAAACTCATGGGAATTACCTACGTGGTAAATATATACATACACAAGGATAATGTATATAAGGTGGATATATCTTTTGGTTGGAAACCATATGATTTAATGGTGGTGGTTATTAAAAATATATATATATATAGTCATGAACTATAAGTTATGAGTTTTGGATACAATACAAAAAATAATAATATACTACAATCATGCGTGAATACATGCAACTATAGGATATGTACCTAAGCTAGATGGTGGACAAGATTAAAAAGAAATACAACGAATTAAACTTAACAGTTGAAATGTTATGACGTACGCGTCTAAGTAACAAAACCGACTGTTTTAGAGAAACCCGTAACGAACAACTGTAGAAAACAGGGGTGAACTGTCGGGGTTACTTATTATTCGGAAATACCGGATGTAGTTAGTCATGGAGACTGACTTATAGTTTATTACCGTTTAGATTGTACTTCTGACAAGACGCTCGACGAGCTAGCGGACTACACGGAGCATAGGATCTTGCTGATTCATACTCCACCGTAATACAATCAGGGTGAACGGTATGTAAAGGGGTTTGATCCGAGTTGTCCTAAGGTTGCTCCTTGGGCTCGGATTTGGTTGATATAACTTGTATGTTGTTGTGTGATCTGTGATAAGATTGTTTGTCTGAATGTGATAATTAATATGCATGAACTGTATATTTATAGCTGCTTATCATTTACTGTTGTTGAGTTAACAGTATTGGTTCGTATATATGAACCTATATATATAAAACAAACTAGCGGCTATGGTGTTATCTTATATGAAATATAAGGAACGTAAGTAAAACGTTGTAGCACTATGATAATAACATATACATATTATCTGAGACTTTTATACGGAGCATTGGCCTTTCTATACGCCGCTCTTGTATCTAGCACTGGATCCCGAGTTTACAGACTCCGGATTGGACTAATGACCTTAGTCTGCTGTGTTAGAAAATTTGGTAATGCGATGCGATGGTATAATTAATTAATTAACGGAATGGAAGTAAAGCCAAGAGGATGTGGCTCTTGGTGCGCGCTGTGATCACAAAAACGATACCAGGATGTCCGCGTACGGGTCCGTAAGTATCAAGAAAATTTCCCGTGAGCTAGAATGGCTCGTTGGTCGGAGACTCTACCGTTGGAGTGGCTACTGCCGTGGGTGACCCGCCATAATATATGGGTAACTAGAGACATGTCGTTTTAACGAGACATTGTCACTAGGTCTAACTGAACAACTAAAACAATTGAGACTTATACAGTGGCGAACAATACCAAGGACGAGACTTAATACTTGTTTATTATTCTCGTTGTTTCGCCGGTTGTTCATTGGTTATACTTGTGGTTATTTTATTGTGTGTTGATGGTTGGATGGAGCCTACAAGGCCAAGGTAAATTAAATATGAACACTGTACGCTACGGCGAATGTACACTGTACATTATATTGTTATTGTTCGATACGTTCGATATATAATTGTGGATTGTGTTATTAAATGATTATGGATTGGATGGATGGTTGAATATCTATGAAATTTGGATGATGAATATGTATACTATACATGTTTATTTCAGTATTGTTTATAACTGTTAAATGGTAAAGCATGAAACCAACCTAATAATAAGATGGTTAAAATGACAAGTGACCATTAGGGTCCAGGCCCGGCATACTCAGCGTCTATCGCTGATACTACACCATTACAGGTTTTGATCATCGTCGGAGCTGAAGAGCAGGAACAGGGTAATTGGAGTGTTACTTTTGTCACCACACTTGGAGATGTTGTATAGCAATGAAGATGGTGAATTGTATTATGGTAAGGTTGTGTATTCAGGATTGGGTAGACGCTCACTTGTCGATGTTTATGGTTTATGGACTTAGTGTGATGTATAGGAGTTTCTCGTTATCACTGCGGTTAGCAGTTTGTTTATTTTGGAAGTTGGATGTAGTTTGGCTACGTTGCTCGCATGGGCGAGTAATGGCCGGTGACACCCGAGTGAGTTTTGTAATTGTTGTTTATTTTCCGCTGCGAGACGTTTTATTTATTGCTACGTGAGAGATTATACCGTGAATATTGAGAGGGGTGTTACAATAAGGATCAACTTAAACATGACCCATATATTAACTGTGTCATGTTTGGATTTAATATATGTAACCCACAACCCGTTTAAATAATTTAAATTAAATAAATATATTTATAATTAAAGGTTAATTTTTCTATCAAATTTTAATATTAATAGGATATACAAATATAAAAATCAAAACTTTTTTTTAAAGAAGTTAAAAATATCATATAATTATAAAAAATAATATTAAATTAGTTCAAATTATTTTCGAATCTGTTTTTGGCACCCCATGGCGGCAATATATTTCTACAGATGAACGTGTACGTGAACTTTAAAAATGCCACAATAGGTATTAACTTTTGAACAATGTGTGTTACAGTTCAACAACTAGTAGAGCAAATTTGAATGCAAACTACAACTATTTTTGTAAGACCAAAGTAAAGCAATTTTTTATAAGTTGAACAACTAATATCAACTTATTTGAACAAACACTTGAAATTTTAAAAAACGGTATATCAATTATTGTGGTAAAATTTATTGTATTTCTTATATAATTTTCTATGAACAACTACTCTCGAATAAAGGCCTTAACAATATTTATGAACACTGTGTGATAAAACTTGAACAACTGGTATAGCCTATACGAACACGTACTTCATGTATAAATAATGACAGCCCAATATAAATGGTATCTTACATAAACATTTTTTATTATAGAAACATAGATGAACAACTAGTATCAAAATCATGAACTCATTATAAATGATTGTTGAACATATAGTTTTAAAAATTGAACAGCAAATTTTATATTTCTATATGAGCACGAGCTTTAAAAAGAAAGAACGATATGAAATTATTTTGAACTATGTGTTTTAAAAGTTGAACACGTAGTAACAATATCATGCACACGATGAGACAACCAAATATTATATCTCTAGATTCTGTTTAGTCACAAATATATACCCTAATAATTTAAAAAGTGGTCAACTTAGCAATGGCGTACAAAGTTTTGCAATTAATTAATTTATTGATTTTTATCAAATGATGTACAAGACATTCACAAATGGTAAAGAGAATTAATTGGTTCGCAGTTTCTCAATGATTTAAACTGGATTGCGGTTCGTCAATGAAATTACTGGCATATTCAAATAATACAATGCAACATACAGTTGGGAAATTCAAGCAATGGGTAGCGCATTGATGTGTAGGGAATAACAATTCTTGTTGTTCATTGACTGGAATAAATGAATTACTAAAACAAAATCTCAGATATAGATGGTTACAAAACTTACAAGTGGTTGTAAAATTGGTGAGGTTCACTGATTTTTCATCTGTTGATTCTGTGGATTTATACATCGATGTCTGTTACGAAATTCTTTGTTCTTCAATAATTAGGTGCTGGAGGGAATTGGCCAGCAATTGTAAATTTTTATTTGAGTTTAATTGAAATACCCCTAACCTTTATATATTAAATAATGATAAGTAAGTATTAATTAGGGGATTATTAAACCCTAAGAAAGTATACAAACACTTAGGCGTTAAAAACGCACCCAAACTCCTTAGGTCAAAAACGTGCACTAAAGCCCGACCTTAAGATAAACAAGTTATATAAGCGATAAACTTCACATGAAGTTAACCAAGGATCATTATATGATCTTCAGAATGCAGGACTTCATCTAAAACTGAGTGAAAATACAAAATGCTCGGGAGTTCCCTTAAAGGCCCTTAAGGCCCGAAAGTCCCGGAAATACATTATAGGATGAAGTAAAGCTTTACACTTCATTCCAAATGCACCATAACACCTTATTAAATATATAAGATGAAATTCTCAAGCTAAATTCTCAGTTAAACGCAAAGTGCTAAGAGATGCCTTATGGGGGTCCCATAAACCCTCGAGAATGCCCAGGAGGAGTGCCAAGGTGGCACGAAGTCCTATAAAATTAATTCTTAGAGCTCCTAACATCATTATTAAACATTCTAAAGAGAATGCACGAGCTACTTCCAAAAAAATAACAAAGTACTCGGATGAATTTCTTAACGCTCCTTTTTGCCCGATTAGCCCGAGAGTTGTGTTCTGAGTTGATATAACCCCATATAACTCAATGTAACACCTTAACATATTATTATTGACTATAAACAATGTCAATAAACACTTGGAACTCATAGCGACTAATTATTTCTCAGAAAATTCTTAAAGCACATAAACGCACTTCGGGTGTCACAAAAATGCGTTCTACGCAATTACCTTGAAGTTTTTAAGGAGCCACGAATTGATAATATTAAGGGGGATAAATGACCATCTAAATCAATTAATTCCAGTACTAAATTCATAGTACAAATGGGGAAGATTTTTGGGTCAAAAAGGTACCTAAAATCAGCATTTTTACCTTAAAACTTTCATCTTTTACCATGGTATAAATGTACCAATTAAATGCTGGAACCTATAACACACATTAGTATTATCTTAGTACAATATAGTGTAACAAAAATAAAATTAAAAATCAGCTCCAATTGAGCCCTATTGTATGCGCCAGTTTGGGTATACTAGGCTTGATTTTTAGCAAAATAATACCTTATGGTAATGTGACTCATCCCTATCTATACTATTATGAATATGTAACAACTGATTGCAATGAAATGGAGCTGCATTACCGTGCAACCTGCAGAGAAGACAAGAAAAGATTAGTTAAACAAGTTATAAGAAATTAATACATAAAAAGTAAAGCTAGGCTTGAATAATACAAGGTGGTGACTAGATAAGCAAACAGCCCATGTGCAAGCTAGTTGGTGCCGATAATGCTCAAGAGAATAACAAGTTGATTGCCTTAATTAATCAAGGTAGACATATACCTAACTAACATTATCACTTTGTTCACAATTAACAACACTAAGTGGCCTCCTAAGATTGCTTTAGCCGTAAGCCTACAAGGGATTAGGAGCCTCCTTCATGCTCCATGGCCGATCACCTGCATAGATTAGACAAGGTTAACAACAAATAATTAACTTATTAAATGCTAAAGAATTGCATATACCTATAATAGCTCTTTGTCTTCTTACATCAAGTTGGCAAACAAGCCTTCCCTCCCTTGTCAATCCAGCCGAAAACAACCACTAATTAAGGACATTTATTGAGCTAATAATGAGAGCAATTAACAAAGGAAAAGAATGCCCAATCAAATAAACAATAAACAATACCAATAAAATTTTGATTGCTTTCATTCCTTCTTCTAAAACCTTACGTGAGTGTCATTCTTCCTTGCCAACTCCATGGCCGATTGGTAAGTCCTCTCCAACTCTCTCTTTTCTTCTTCCATTGCTAATTAATTCTTTAGAGCTTCAAAGCTCTATTAATGGTGAATTAAATTCTAACACCATTTCTATGTAAATTCCTAGTTAAATCTCCTAAGTCTTGAAGCAAAAATCATCCTAGCAAACCTTGCTATTTTCGCCAAGCTTAGATGTTCCAAGGAGGTTCCTAAATTCAACAACAACACAAGGAACAACAAGATCAAGTTAAGGTATATTTTCATGTTGAAAATCTTGGTAAAATATCCTAAATCATTTTCGAAAATTGGGAACTTCTAAACTTATATTCTCTTCATTATTTCATGAAGGAAATTTAGATCTACAATCATCACAAGGTGTATCAAAAATACCTTGTTAAATTCCTAAGGTAAACTCTTGCAAAACTACTCCAAATCTCATTTATAATTTTGTTAGAAGTCTAACAAATGGATCTCCTAAATATGTACAAGGAGGCCGAAATCTATTCATCAAAATAGCATTTGAAGAACTTGGAATTCAAGGAGAAATCAAGTACAAGAATTGTCTTGATTTAAGGAGTAAGTTTATTTAATTAAGGCTTATTAAGTTTAAGCTTGGATTAAGCTTCAAACTTTGGTATAAAAATTATGTATAGGTCTTGCTAATATTAAGGCTGAAAGTATTGAGTTAAAGTATCAAGAAAAATAATTTATAACATATAAGGTAAGGTTATTACCTTAAGGTATAAAATTGTGTCACAAAAATTAAATATGATACACATATTATTAAACTGAAATATCTAAGAATAATATGTTCTATTTTGGGTTTATAATCATTCTAAGTCATTAACATAATTTTTAGAAGTGTTATATGGCTTATATACATTTATATGTACATATTATAAAGTTTAAATCAAGTTTTAAAACTATATGGTAAAGGAATATTAAAATGAAATACCCCAAACCTTAATATGTTAATTAAATATGTGATTATTATCCTCAAAGGCTAATTAAGTCCTTAAGATCATTGGTGAAGAAATAAAAAAAAACCAAAAAGAAAAAGAAAATGAGTAAAAGTCACAGAACGGGAAAACACGTTTTAATTATTTTAGGAGGTATATAACCTTCACTAGGGTTATAAATATATTTTTATACCCTAATTACATACTAAGAATATGTGGGAAAAATTCCGGAAGAAAACGGATCCAAATAATGCGTTAAAACGCTAACGGAGTCTAAAGCGCGTTTTTCGAGAAAACCCGAAAACGTGACTTTAAACAGTCAAACGACCCCGTAAAAATTATAGTTGATCATATAACTATAAACAAACATTAATGGGAGAATAATAACCATTTAAATTAAATAGACAAGAAAATTCCGGGAAACGGGCCCGGTTAGTGAATAGTGCTAAAACCGGGTAAATAAACGAGCGTTTTCTGTAAAAAAACAAAAAACGCTCCAGCTGATATATATTAAGGGGGCCGGTTTTGACTAGTCAAAAGCCTCCCCTCACACACAATAAAATAGAAAGAAAGAAAGGAAAAGAAAGAAGGAAAGAAAAGTAAAAAAAAAATATACACTTTATCTTCTCTCTCCTCCTTATTCTACTTTTCCCTCTTCTCTCTCCTTCATTTCCTCTTTTCCATCGTGAGCCCCTTCCTCCTTCTCCTACCTCCAGCGATTTTGAGCTGTAACAAGAGCTCCCATGGCTAGCTCACTTCCTCTTCATGCTCAAGCTCCATTTAAGCTCCGAATCGAAAATAAATTACATATTTGAACTCCTCTCATCATCCTCTACATTCCTCTCTTTTCAAAATCCGAAATGATAAAATTCATCTCCATGGGTTTTTCCCATTTGAAGAGAAAATGGCATCAATGGGTAGCTTGGAGTCTCCTCTTCCTCCTAAGGTAAAAATCTTCAAGAAAAAGTCATTCTCTCTCCACTTTCCATGGTGGCCGATTTTGTTCCCTTTCTCACCTTGTTTTTCTCTTGTTTTGGAGCCTTGTTTCAACTCTCCAATGGTGGAGTAAATACCTTCTTGATTCAAGGGAGAGAATCCCTCTTAAAAGCTTCAAAAAAGGTAAACCCTAACTTGTGTTCTAAGCCCCTTGATTGAATTGAGTTTTCTAAGGGTTTAGGTAATTAATTGTGTGTATGTTTTGTGTTCTTGGATGTTGGGATGGAGTTTGGAAACTCCATACCCTCTTAACCAATTTGGAGAAGATGAGGAGCAAGAGACGAATTAAGGAGGCTTGTGAAATTAAGGTAAGAAAAACTACCTTGAACCTTGTTTATAATTGTTTAAGTGTTGGGATGGGTAAACAAAGTAATGAACCCAAAGTGATGGATAATGTGGTTATTGAGATTATGGAGATTTTGGTGATTGTGTTGTTGTAGTTGTTGAATTTGAGGATTTTGTTATGTGCTGGTAGAACCCTTGTGGGTTTGGCTAGTTTTAGGATGAAATATGTGAAGAGATGAGTGTTGGGAAATGCTTAGGAAAGCAAGAAGTTGCTGTCAAAATTTGCCTAGGGATGGATAGGTTTGGGTGTTATTATAAGGAAGAAACAAGGAGTGAATGTGGATTTTTAGAGATGCATTGTTTAGGAATGATTGGAATGGTCAAATGGAGTTAGAAGAAAGTGCAAAGTGCTAAGGGAAGTAGAAAATGCACAAGTGTGCAGAGACTGTAACAGGGAGAAGGAATTTTACAGAGACTTGAGCAAGAATTGAAGCAAAGATTTAATCAAGGATTTGAAGTGGTTTAGTGCATGTTTTAGAGTGTTTAAACATGTAGGAAACATGTGAAAGTTTAGGAAATGATTAGAGGTGATTTAGGGGTTGGAAACTGATCAAAAACTGTAAGTTTTGTCTGTTCCAGAGGTGGTCCGGGTTGCAAACCCGTTTGCAAACCCGGACGGTAGCAAAAACATGGCAGAAAGACTATCCCAGGGGGGTGGTCCGGGTTTGAAACCAGGACACAAACCCGGACCACATGAAAAATTGTCCAGAAACTGCAATCCGTGGTTGGTCCGGGTTTGTAACCCCGGACACAAACCCGGACCATGCTAAAAACTTACCAGAATGTGTTTTTAAGGGTTGTTATGGTGGGGAAGTGAATGGTAATGGTTTTAGATGTTGATTAGGCCTTGTTTGGTGAGTTTTAAAGGCCATTGGAAGTATAAACAAGTGTTGGAAGTGATTGAGAAAGTTGTGAGTTTAAGTACACAAAGTTAAACCGAAATAACGGGATAACGGGGTAAGTAAGACGGGGGTAGCAATTATGTACATACCGTAACGCCTTAATATTAACTGAACCATTTGACATGTAAATAGTGGTTCAAGAGTAAGACATGAGGAACAAGTGTGAACCGAGGAACGTGAGAACACCCGGTAAAGTAATTCCCCACGGTGACAGGTATGGTTTTCTTGCAACCTGTGTCCTACCGGATTACACCGGCTTGTATGCCAATGTGTTTTTCTGTGTGTTTACCACCTTGCAAGATAAAGCATGAAATGAGTTTACAGTAATTCATTATTGTGGCGTAATTAATTCCGATACCGCTTAACCTTAGTTATGTGTTAAATAATAGTTAACCGACCTTAGGTTCACATAAGTGATCGGTATTCGGAATAAACGTCCCGGCCCATGGGAACGTTCTAACTACGGCTATCCGTGCGTTAGTGTATGTTGTGATTATGTGTGATGTATGTGGCTTGTTGGATATGTTGTTGTTGTTACTAGATACAGTTATCCATGTTCGTTAAAAAGGGATATTACACCCCTTATGTGTCTAACCGAGTTAGTAACACTATGTGATGTATGTATGTGGTAAGTTCCATAAGGGAACCTCTAACTAATAAGTATATGTTATGTATGGAGAGGAATCCGGTTGTTCCGGTCGCGCGTGTTGTTTGGGAGTTAATACATATATGAGAATTAACTCATCCTGGTATGTTAGGGTTGTTTTCCTTCATTGGATTTCGACCTCCCACTAGCTTAGCCAAAGCTTACCTACCCGACCTCCATATCGGGCTAGGAGGGAAATTATGTATAATGTTGGTAGGGTGTCGATGCCTAAGTTTGCTTCGACTCCCTCTTTGTTATGTTACGGTTGTTCTTCCTCCTGGAATTACAACCACCCACAAGCTTAACCAAGGCTTACCTACCTCATCACTATTGGAGTTAGGGGGAAATTATGTATGTTGTGATCGGTCCTATATGAGGCCGCCACTCAAGTAAAGGAAATGTATGTATGTTGTGCTCGGGCTTATATCACCCCGGCATTCCCTAAGTTAAGTTATATCCTCTCAGAGAGAGAGAAATTAAGTTGAGTATGTTATAAAGTGAAGTGTACTGTTATTGAGTGTGTGTGTTAATTTGTGTTTGTGCCCTATTAATGATTGTTTGCTTATAAGCATGATATGTATGTGAGTTTGTGCATGTTTGAAATAAATAAACTGCATGCTAAGACGACAAATAGTTGTGCGTGGCTCGGTAGCATGCGGGCTGCGAGATTACCATACCAGCAAAGGTGCTGACCCCCTTTGGGGGCTCCCATACTTTTCAGGTACAAGATCTGGAAGCCGTTCGAGAGTAGGACGAGGTAGTTGTTGTATGTGGCGTTCATGCAAATTGTGCAAGTGTTGTAGGTGTAGTAAGACCGAAATTGTATCGGCGTTAGTTAGTAAATACTCGGTACAGTTGTAATGTAAGTGTATAATGGATGTTGAACACGGAACGGAATTTATGTGTAGTTGCTCGGGAATTTAGTCCATCAGACCGGTACGATGTATGTATGTTAGCCTTGTTAGCCACGTGGGTGGCTAACGGCGTGTAACACCAAAGAGTTAAGTGAGGGTGTGAGTTATGTTTTCCGCTGCTAAGTATTGTTAAGTGTGTTATTTGTAGTTGGGGTGTTACAAAAAGTGGTATCAGAGCAAAGTATCGCTCTGATGACTGAAATACCGAGCTTAGGAAGTACCGAGTTAAGAGTTTAGTACTTTGGGTTAAGGGTTGAGTGATAGCGTGAGAAGTACGCTAGTTAGGGAAATACCAGTGTGCACTGGATACCTACAGTATCCGTCCCTCCCCTCCACAAACCCTATTTGATAACTCGGGAAAAACGCCAGAGAGATGAAAGCCCTCTCTTACTCGGGAATACCCGATCTGGCTGTCATTAATGTCCTTATAAGTACGGAGAACCTGTCACACGGTAGATCCCAGAAGGTGGGAATCCCGAAGACGGTCTCCATCTGAACATTATTAACCGCTCTTGCTAGCGAGAAGTGAAGAATCTTATGCATAAGGGAATAGAATTTCCGACACCCTGGGTCGACATGCGGAGCAGTCGAGGACAACCAGCTTGCAACGCACCAAGCATGCAACAGGCAAGAAATGAGGTAATGAAACCCGAGACGAGTGTCTACGGGACTACAAATGTTAAATAATACACCAACGGTATACCAACCGATTGAGAAACTACAACATAGTACGAGGAGAATGCAATACTAAGTAAAAGGGGTCTCTCAGAATGGGAAACACCCTAGTTAATGGTTACCATGTGAAGACAGTGAGAAGTACCCAGAAGATTTATTGTTAGGACTGTAAGATCAAGTAAGGGCCAGCAAGGCCATTGATGTTGGTGCGGAAGTAAACAATACCGCAACCGAGTGTGTATTGAACGAAAACCAGTAAGCATGGCGCACTTGCCATGGCAAGTGCGCTACAATAAGGTTGTACGGGAAATTTTAAACAACTACCGGTATATAGTAAACTACCATGAAGTTAAGTGGGATCATCATAACCGTGGAAGGGCTTAATAGCCTGACCTCAGTACTTGGAATATACACCAGTCAGCAAGAAGCTAGACATGGTTAAGGCAAGGAAACGTTGTAAAACCACGAAATTTTTCTTCAACCTAAATTATTTCAAACTCTTTATCAAAACCAAAATTTTCTTTCAAACCCATTTTATTTCAGTTCTTCTTTTCTTCAACCAAACCAGAAGACCTACGCGGGCCTCAGTGCCACGTGGTAGGTAAGTTTACCCAGTTACTTTTAAACAACCGGATGGAAACCGGTAAAACCCAAGGGTAACAACCCGAGGGAATGGAGTGAGTTCATAATAATACAACAGTGGATACACTTCCCTTGATTAAGTTCGGGAAGCATGGAATGCATATTATCATAGGATAATATAAGAGGAGTTGACAACAGAATACTTCACCTAGGCGTGTGACAGACACTACGAGTGTACCAACTGAAATGTGGGACGACCGCACTCCGATAGGAGCTTGTGGGCCTGGCAAACCTTCTTATGGGGTAGTCGGGTAAGTAGCAATGTATCAGTAGGATACCCCACGTATGTATACGAGTGGAGTCTGGAACACGGGAAGTAGTCGACTCCATACTACGGTCCAAAGTGGAAGTCAGGCAAGAGCAAGGATTACCATCGAATGGTTGAAGTAAAAGGACCCAGTTAAGTTAAGGAAGACTAAAGGAATTAGTAAGTTTATTTTAAGGAAATGTTAAAGGTGAACAAGTGCGAAGTGCACTGACTAGTAAGTAAAGACATAGCATATGTCTCAAGGATCTGGAAGGATGAACATAATAGCTGAAGTAAGTACCCAGCCTACGTATGGTGGGCCAGATGCCTACTATGGATACATCGATGTGCAATAAACGGGATGACTCCCGAGATGATCACTAGAGATACCAATCTCACTAAAGAGGATATTTAACCCAGCAAAGAACGCAGGGCGAAGTAATATTAAACGTACCAATAAGTGCAAGCCAGATGTAATGGCATAACCTAGTAACACCCAGGAACTATCCTTAAAAGGGTGTTGGATCAACAATGGTTGAATGAAAAAATGATTTGAAACGCAAGGGTTGAAACTAACACCCAGTTTAAGCATAAGTCGTCAGGACGAAGTCTGACATCCTTGAAGAGGCATACCATGAAAGGAACAATGATCTGATCAGGGAGCTCGATGCAACCTAAAAACCATGTAATGTTGTACAGAGAAGTAATGGGTGTGGATAGCCTACAAGAGCAAAGCTCGAGACAATAAGGCTTATAAGCCATAAGTAGAATGTGTTAGGAAATGTTGTTGATTACGGAAGTCTATGCTATATAAGTAAGTAAAGCGGATAACGAACCACTGCTTTAAGAGTGGGGATACCTCATGATATGTGAGACCGCAACAGCGTAGTTTATGTGAATAGAGTTCAGGGAATGTGTTAAGAGTTGACCATGTTGTTACTACGAAAAAGTTGCACCAGTTGTGGAGACCAGATGAGTAAAAGTCAAATAACAACCACCATAGGTGTGGGATGCTAAATGTGTAATGAACGGCGCTCAAGGAGCATAGAGACTCGAAGAATAGAGTATTCAGCAATCAGCGAAATAAGTGGCAAACACAGTGTAATGGCGGAAGCTAATATAATAGCGGATGCAGTGTAAGTTAATGTTATACAATAAGTAACGGCACGATGCGCAGTAAGCGACCGTTGCATAAGTATTGTTAAATAATAATATGGCAAATAAGACCAGTTATGAGTCAAACTCAATGGACATATAAGTAAGTGATAATAAAAGACTGAGTAATAAGCCAGTAGTTGATGCTATGTGATAAGGAACTCAGTGTGAATTCCTATTGCTATCGCATAAGAGATTTACTGTCAAGAGTTTACGCCTCTGCACTCTATATGACTGAGTGTTTTGGTATTGCACTTGTGCAGTAATGATCGAGTGAGATAGCTAGGAAGTTTGGGAAATGTTAAATGTGATAGAAGGACAAGACTTATGGTGTGATAAAACCGATGCATAAGAAAAGCACGGTCGTACCAATCAAAGGTACTCAGTTTGCATAAGTGACTACAGTAACACGATTATTAAACATCGGTATGGAATATACCTCAAGTGTGGGGAATAACAGAAAGAGTACTACTCATTAGGTAGTAGTTCAAATTCAACCGACAATGAGTCGGAAGAAACCAAGTAAGTCATTGTGAAATACAGTAAACTATCATGGAAATGAATAGAAAGTTTGTAACTCACCGAATTCTCTCACGGTAAGACATACCACGCGTCGGTTGAGAAACCGTTATTACCAATAAAGGTGATAACCGGGGATGTATACTACAGTAAGAATAATGTATGGGGCAAACCAAGCTCTAAATGGTCAGAGTTGCGCAGCAGAAACTAGCAAGCCAGCAATTCAAATGTTGAAGGTGTGTAGTGAACATGAGTGGATGGCTAATTATTAACGCCTATAGTCTCACAGGCCAGAATCGAAACCAGTTAAGAGTTAAAATAAACTCTAGTGAGAATTCTTGGTTAGGGACTAAACCGCCAACATGGCTAAGATCCTCAAACCAGAACACAGTATAATAAACCGCGTGGAGTTAAAACACTTCACGACGGTAGGACGTTATAAACCAGTGATTAAGTGATTGATTACGTGGGCGTAATCCCTTTTAAGGGGGTAGAGCGCAGAACCACTTGGTGTGTTTTACCGTACAAGTGTACGTGAACTATGATGTGCATAGCACAAAATGATTTGTTTTGATGATTGGTGCGCGTGTTACATAAACATACGCATTCATTCATGGTTAATTGTGGTAATTGCGCACTGAAGATGCGAATACCATTGTGATAAGTGGGTTATTTTGTTAAGAGATGTGTGAAGTACAAGTATAAGGGAGTAGAAAAACTCCCGGGGAACTAAGACCCCGACTATGTATGTTCATATGATACTAAATGTAAAACCGGGTATTGTATTTTGACAAAGTATATATATATATATATACAGTGTTGTGATTTATGAAGGGGTATGACACCAACGTAGAACCTAGTAAGAATTAAATTCCCTAGGTAACTTGATTTAAAATGAATCTGGACGATGATAGATGGACATAGTTCCACCCTTGGAGATGCAATGATTACGACTAGATGGATTTAAAAGATAGAAAATGGTACATGCGTGAATTAGTTGTTGTTTGGAAATGAAGTGGGAGGTGAAACTTGATTATCATGAGATCAGGGGAAGCCGAACACAAATTGGGGTGGAAAGATAGTTCAACTCTGATGCTGATCACATTAGGGTTGGATGATTCTTGAAACTCCCTATAAGTGGTCACAAATAATCACATCAAGAATAAGATGTAGTTAACAATAATTGGACTTGGAGTTGTATGGAGTTTCCAAAAGAATTTTAAAATGGGTTTCAAATTTTCAATTGGTATTTTCAGGACTTCAATTAATATTTTTTTTTAGATTCTTAAGTGGTATTTTCAAAGGAAGGACTACCTTTATGTGACCTTGTAAAGGATTTTCACCTGTATCCTTCCGATAAAGGATTTCATTATACTGAACCTCATATAGAGTATTTTCCTATTACTTGCTCACGAGCTGAGGACGTATGAGCCTTTGTCTTCGGACGGTGACATGAGAAGTATATTTTAAAGATGTATGCAATTGTTTTGATCTCCCAAAGGAACGGGGACCAGAGTGTCCATCGCGACCGGTTCTGCGGGATCACAGTGTATATGTACTCTACATGGGTCTCGAACTCATGAAGAGATGGAAAAGGAATTTCTGGTTGATATACATGCTATGACATGTTGTGTGGTATGTGTAGTAATTATTACTTTGGACCTTGAGTCCTAATGTGACTGAATTCCGAAAGTGTTATGTTACCTAGACCATGTGTCTAAAGGTTGTTATGTTATCAAGACCTAAGAGTCTAAATGTTGTTATGTTACCCAGACCTAAGAGTCTACGGGTTGTTATGTATGTACAATGTTGTTAAGGTACCCGGACCATTAAGTCCGAGGCTACTAAGTAAGTATGTTATGTTATGTATGGATGTGTATATGTACCCGGACCGTTAAGTCCGAGGTTGTGATGTAAAGTATGTTTGTTATGGAAGTTTATGTTGCAAGTAATCCCTGTGTTCTAATTCAAATGATGCTTGGGAAGTGTGAACTTCGAGGACGAAGTTCTTTTAAGGGGGGTAGATTGAAATACCCCAAACCTTAATATGTTAATTAATATGTGATTATTATCCTCAAAGGCTAATTAAGTCCTTAAGATCATTGGTGAAGAAATAAAAAAAAAACCAAAAAGAAAAAGAAAATGAGTAAAAGTCACAGAACGGGAAACACGTTTTAATTATTTTAGGAGGTATATAACCTTCACTAGGGTTATAAATATATTTTTATACCCTAATTACATACTAATAATATGTGGGAAAAATTCCGGAAGAAAACGGATCCAAATAATGCGTTAAAACGCTAACGGAGTCTAAAGCGCGTTTTTCGAGAAAACCCGAAAACGTGACTTTAAACAGTCAAACGACCCCGTAAAAATTATAGTTGATCATATAACTATAAACAAACATTAATGGAGAATAATAACCATTAAAATTAAATAGACAAGAAAATTCCGGGAAACGGGCCCGGTTAGTGAATAGTGCTAAAACCGGGTAAATAAACGAGCGTTTTCTGTAAAAAACGAAAAAACGCTCCAGCTGATATATATTAGGGGGCCGGTTTTGACTAGTCAAAAGCCTCCCCTCACACACAATAAAATAGAAAGAAAGAAAGGAAAAGAAAGAGGAAGAAAAGTAAAAAAAAAAAAAAATACACCTTATCTTCTCTCTCCTCCTTATTCTACTTTTCCCTCTTCTCTCTCCTTCATTTCCTCTTTTCCATCGTGAGCCCCTTCCTCCTTCTCCTACCTCCAGCGATTTTGAGCTGTAACAAGAGCTCCCATGGCTAGCTCACTTCCTCTTCATGCTCAAGCTCCATTTAAGCTCCGAATCGAAAATAAATTACATATTTGAACTCCTCTCATCATCCTCTACATTCCTCTCTTTTCAAAATCCGAAAATGATAAACTTCATCTCCATGGGTTTTTCCCATTTGAAGAGAAAATGGCATCAATGGGTAGCTTGGAGTCTCCTCTTCCTCCTAAGGTAAAAATCTTCAAGAAAAAGTCATTCTCTCTCCACTTTCCATGGTGGCTGATTTTGTTCCCTTTTTCACCTTGTTTTTCTCTTGTTTTGGAGCCTGTTTCAACTCTCCAATGGTGGAGTAAATACCTTCTTGATTCAAGGGAGAGAATCCCTCTTAAAAGCTTCAAAAAAAGGTAAACCCTAACTTGTGTTCTAAGCCCCTTGATTGAATTGAGTTTTCTAAGGGTTTAGGTAATTAATTGTGTGTATGTTTTGTGTTCTTGGATGTTGGGATGGAGTTTGGAAACTCCATACCCTCTTAACCAATTTTGGAGAAGATGAGGAGCAAGAGATGAATTAAGGAGGCTTGTGAAATTAAGGTAAGAAAAACTACCTTGAACCTTGTTTATAATTGTTTAAGTGTTGGGATGGGTAAACAAAGTAATGAACCCAAAGTGATGGATAATGTGGTTATTGAGATTATGGAGATTTTGGTGATTGTGTTGTTGTAGTTGTTGAATTTGAGGATTTTGTTATGTGCTGGTAGAACCCTTGTGGGTTGGCTAGTTTTAGGATGAAATATGTGAAGAGATGAGTGTTGGGAAATGCTTAGGAAAGCAAGAAGTTGCTGTCAAAATTTGCCTAGGGATGGATAGGTTTGGGGTGTTATTATAAGGAAGAAACAAGGAGTGAATGTGGATTTTTAGAGATGCATTGTTTAGGAATGAATTGGAATGGTCAAATGGAGTTAGAAGAAAGTGCAAAGTGCTAAGGGAAGTAGAAGAAAATGCACAAGTGTGCAGAGACTGTAACAGGGAGAAGGAATTTTACAGAGACTTGAGCAAGAATTGAAGCAAAGATTTAATCAAGGATTTGAAGTGGTTTAGTGCATGTTTTAGAGTGTTTAAACATGTAGGAAACATGTGGAAAGTTTAGGAAATGATTAGAGGTGATTTAAGGGTTGGAAACTGATCAAAAACTGTAAGTTTTGTCTGTTCCAGAGGTGGTCCGGGTTGCAAACCCGTTTGCAAACCCGGACGGTAGCAAAAACATGGCAGAAGACTATCCCAGGGGGTGGTCCGGGTTTGAAACCAGGACACAAACCCGGACCACATGAAAAATTGTCCAGAAACTGCAATCCGTGGTTGGTCCGGGTTTGTAACCCGGACACAAACCCGGACCATGCTAAAAATTACCAGAATGTGTTTTTAAGGGTTGTTATGGTGGGGAAGTGAATGGTAATGGTTTTAGATGTTGATTAGGCCTTGTTTGGTGAGTTTTAAAGGCCATTGGAAGTATAAACAAGTGTTGGAAGTGATTGAGAAAGTTGTGAGTTTAAGTACACAAAGTTAAACCGAAATAACGGGATAACGGGGTAAGTACGGGGGTAGCAATTATGTACATACCGTAACGCCTTAATATTAACTGAACCATTTGACATGTAAATAGTGGTTCAAGAGTAAGACATGAGGAACAAGTGTGAACCGAGGAACGTGAGAACACCCGGTAAAGTAATTCCCCACGGTGACAGGTATGGTTTTCTTGCAACCTGTGTCCTACCGGATTACACCGGCTTGTATGCCAATGTGTTTTTCTGTGTGTTTACCACCTTGCAAGATAAAGCATGAAATGAGTTTACAGTAATTCATTATTGTGGCGTAATTAATTCCGATACCGCTTAACCTTAGTTATGTGTTTAATAATAGTTAACCGACCTTAGGTTCACATAAGTGATCGGTATTCGGAATAAACGTCCCGACCCATGGGAACGTTCAACTACTACGGCTATCCGTGCGTTAGTGTATGTTGTGATTATGTGTGATGTATGTGGCTTGTTGGATATGTTGTTGTTGTTACTAGATACAGTTATCCATGTTCGTTAAAAAGGGATATTACACCCCTTATGTGTCTAACCGAGTTAGTAACACTATGTGATGTATGTATGTGGTAAGTTCCATAAGGGAACCTCTAACTAATAAGTATATGTTATGTATGGAGAGGAATCCGGTTGTTCCGGTCGCGCGTGTTGTTTGGGAGTTAATACATATATGAGAATTAACTCCCATCCTGGTATGTTAGGGTTGTTTTCCTTCATTGGATTTCGACCTCCCACTAGCTTAGCCAAAGCTTACCTACCCGACCTCCATATCGGGCTAGGAGGGAAATTATGTATAATGTTGGTAGGGTGTCGATGCCTAAGTTTGCTTCGACTCCCTCTTTGTTATGTTACGGTTGTTCTTCCTCCTGGAATTACAACCACCCACAAGCTTAACCAAGGCTTACCTACCTCATCACTATTGGAGTTAGGGGGAAATTATGTATGTTGTGATCGGTCCTATATGAGGCTGCCACTCAAGTAAAGGAAATGTATGTATGTTGTGCTCGGGCTTATATCACCCCGGCATTCCCTAAGTTAAGTTATATCCTCTCAGAGGAGAGAAATTAAGTTGAGTATGTTATAAAGTGAAGTGTACTGTTATTGAGTGTGTGTGTTAATTTGTGTTTGTGCCCTATTAATGATTGTTTTGCTTATAAGCATGATATGTATGTGAGTTTGTGCATGTTTGAAATAAATAAACCGCATGCTAAGACGACAAATAGTTGTGCGTGGCCCGGTAGCATGCGGGCTGCGGATTACCATACCAGCAAAGGTGCTGACCCCCTTTGGGGGCTCCCATACTTTTCAGGTACAAGATCTGGAAGCCGTTCGAGAGTAGGACGAGGTAGTTGTTGTATGTGGGCGTTCATGCAAATTGTGCAAGTGTTGTAGGTGTAGTAAGACCGAAATTGTATCGGCGTTAGTTAGTAAATACTCGGTACAGTTGTAATGTAAGTGTATAATGGATGTTGAACACGGAACGGAATTTATGTGTAGTTGCTCGGGAATTTAGTCCATCACCGGTACGATGTATGTATGTTAGCCTTGTTAGCCACGTGGGTGGCTAACGGCGTGTAACACCAAAGAGTTAAGTGAGGGTGTGAGTTATGTTTTCCGCTGCTAAGTATTGTTAAGTGTGTTATTTGTAGTTGGGGTGTTACATAAAACCAAGAGCAAAGTATTTCATTTGATGATTTTTGAGATATATATAAGTGTATTAGCTTTATTATATAAATTTTGGGATTATTAAAAATAGTTACAAGTATTTAAATGACTAGTTTAATAGGTTATATGGTTAAAATGTAAATTTTAAAGGTTTGGTGTGTTAATTATAGTTACCGAGAATTAAAGGGGTGATTTGGTATATTTATGTTATAATATAAGGTAGGAATTAATATTATGAATTTTGATAAATTTAAATAAGTGTTTAAGTGTTAAAATAACATTTTATTAAGTTTTGGGACTATTTTGTAATTATTGGAAAATATAGTGTATGGCCGAGAATTACTTATGAATTTATGGGTTTATTAAAGCATTAATTATGAAATTAAGTCTTGGTCAAAGTTTTGACCAAAAACTTTAGGTTAAAATGATTTATGACATAAAATATTAGTTTATAAAGTCTTGGGGTGAATATGTAATTTATGGAAGATTCTATGTAAAACCGAATTGGTTTGGGGCGAAATCATAATTTATGAAAATATATGGGTTACTTCGGCTATTTAAGAAATAAAATATTTAAACTAGGGAAAATTCACAATATACCCCTGTTTTCTTTCGTAATTCACAATATACCCCTTTTTTGAAACTTTGTCACAAGATATCCCTGTTTTCTTTGCTAATTCACAAAATACCCCTTTTTAAAAACGGCGTCAAATATTCTGTTAACCTCCCCTGGAAAATGACTATTTTGCCCCTGGCCCGTTTTTTCTTTTTTGAAAAAGTCGCAGTTATTTTGGCTACTTTTTTTTTGAAAATTTTTAAATTTTATAATATACCCCTATTTAAGTTTGTTGTTCACGAAATACCCCTGTTTATGTTTTGAAGTTCACAAGATACCCCTATTTATGTTTTGTAGTTCACGAAATACCCTTATCACCCTGATGCCTTGGTAAAGCATCGTCTAGTTTTCTCTTGTTTTTCAAGTGCCTTCAGCCTCTTCATAATCCTAGAACAAATGTTGTTTGCATTCCAGTTCTCTGATGTTTCGGGGGGGGCGGCCCTTCCCCCTTTGTGTCTGCCCCTGGTCAAACTTGTGTTGTGCCAAGCACTCTAATGGGATATCACTCAGATATTTGAATGCACCAAAATCCATCTCCCTAATGGCCACCGCCCCCCCCCCCCCCCCCAAACTTTTGAAATTTGTAAAATGCTCTTATAAATTTTTAAAAAATACAAAATAACATAATGTTTTAAAGAACAATAGTGTTAAAAGTTTTTTTGACCCCCCTAAACAAAAGTTCTGGTCCGCTACTGAGTTTGACCAAGAGGTAGCCATTTTAAACCCAATGTCTGTGACATTATTGTTTGTCCACAAGACTAAATCAATCTACTCTTTACTTGAAGGTATTTACCTAACTATGAAAATAATCCATGTTATACATGTTTGTCTCTGGTCATATATTATAATTGTGTCTAATTGTGAATGACAGGGATTCGTACTCAGCTATTGGTGAGACATTCCGAGAGACAAGAAACCTCAGAGAACTGGAATGCAAACAACATTTGTCCTGGGATTATGAAGAGGTTGAAGGCACTTGAAAAACAAGAGAAAACTAGGCGATGCTTTACCAGGGCATCAGGGTGATAAGGGTATTTTGTGAACTACAAAACATAAATAGGGGTATCTTGTGAACTTCAAAACATAAACAGGGGTATTTCGTGAACAACAAACTTAAATAGGGGTATATTATAAAATTTAAAAATTTTCAAAAAAAAAGTAGCCAAAAAAACTATGAATTTTTAAAAAAAAAAGAAAAAACCGTTCAGGGGCAAAATAGTCATTTTCCAGGGGAGGGTTAACGGAATATTTGACGCCGATTTTAAAAAGGGGTATTTTTGGAATCAGCAAAGAAAAAGGGGTATCTGTGACAAAGTTTCAAAAACGGGGTATATTGTGAATTCGAAGAAGAAAACGAGGGGTATTATTGTGAATTTCCCTTTAAACTATAGTTTATAAGTTAATATGTACTTATATAAAGTTTTGGGGTTTAAAAAGTGAATAAAGGAAAATATAAGTGAAAACCGAAAATTAAGGGTTTATTTATGATTTATAAAAGTTGGTATAATGAGATTGTAATTTACGAAATTAAGGTGGACATTTGTAAATTAAAAAGGTAATGTGGATGATTAATAATTACAAAGGTTAATGTGGGTAATTAGTGAATTATAAAAGTTATAAGGTTATTTGGCAATTTATATAGAAATTAATATAATTGTTTTACAATTTCCGAAAATTAATATGAGTATTTAGTAAATTAAAAGTATATGTTGTTTGGAAAATTTGTAAAAGTTAATGGGTTCAAATTATGATTACCGGAAATTATATGTGTTACCTGGCAATTTATAAAGTTGTTGGGTATAAAATATAAATACCAAAATAATAAGGTTGGTTTTGTAATTTAATAATAAGAAGGAAGTAAAACTAGGTAATATATGTATTATGTATATTATGGAGTATAATATAAAGTTTATAAATAATGTGGTTATAATAAAAATGACCAAGGACATAATATAAAGAATAAGTGGAAACAATTATGAGTATATATTAGGAAGTAGAAATATACTACAAGGTGAAAATAATATCACATGTGGATATCACATAAAAAACGAACTTTGAACTATTAGAGTCTCTGTAAATAACAGGGGGAAATAAAGAACTTACAGGATTAGTATATTACCAGTATTAGTTCTACAGTGACAGTACTGTATGTTTAATGGATAGTTATATTAATATTACCCAGTATTGCTTGAAAATATAACAGCGTACGGGGAAGGACTGTTAAAGCGTGAATTGTCAAGCTAGTTGTTATCACGGTGAACGGTATGTTAATTGTGTGGTCTGAATGTCCTAAGGATTATCCTAGGGTCCATACATTATGTGTTAATTGTTTAAGAGCGATATCTGTGATTTTATGTGTATGATATTGTGTACTTATTGCTCAAACTGTTGCGTTGTATTTTATACGCGGACGTCTTATGACTGAAAGTTTTATACATCTAAACTGGAACAAGACTAACTGACCTTTAGGTATTATTGAACCTAACTGATGGTCAACTGTTATAGTCTTAATTCAAATATTGGTTATTGTACCACTAACTAGGCTAACTTATAAAGAGAGGAATCCAGATTGTTTCGACCTTCTGGTTGCGCATCGTGATCACTACGAGAACTTCGAAGGGAAGTCACTCAAAGGAATCTATCAGCCACTTCGGGGATGGCGGAAGGCACTACCGTTGGTGCACAGGTTCGACCGGATCGGTCAATTAACCAGGGCCATAGAGTCACTGGTAACAGTTCCATTGGAACAGGGGACATTCGTCCATTAATAAGTTATTAAGGTTTGTCTTGACATGTGTAACAGCCCTACCGCTAATACTGTCATTACCGTCCAATCTCCTTATACAATCCAGACTCACGCAGCGGATACTTACATACTCGACGGTGGGTGATACAATGCCGTTAGCCACCCACGTGACTAACAAGGCTACTACTACCACTACATACAGCATCGGTCTGATGGACCGGAATATCCGAGTACTACACACTTACAATCCATACTCCAATTACCAATTCAAATACTAGAACTTCCCATTCATTACAATACTCCATAAGTTCAATACAACATAATACACCGAGTTTACTAAGATCGTTATACAAATACAACACCTCTTTCAATTTCATAGATACTCATTAAGAGTCTAACCACTACCCATTCCTCACAAACTACTTACTTTCTAAGTACAAGGGGTGTGCCACTTAGTACGCTTCTACATTCTACTTCTAACTATCCGAGTGTAGCCACCGGTCTCTTACCTTGACCATATCCGCTTCGGGTACCTGCACACTAAAAACGTTCCCCCTAGGGGGTCAGCTTACGCTGAATATGACTTCTGCATACCCCGTACTAGCGAGGGTACGCCAACCATTTGGTCGAATACATGCAATTCATTTTGTTCAAACATACATGCATATGCTTTTATACACAATACCACAATACTTTACGCAAGGAATACATTCATACACTTCATTACATACAGGAATACAATATAAGTCATCCAATACATACTTACCTTACTCCGAAATACACATACGCATTACGTACACCATACATACTCAATACACCGTACTTGTTAGCTTCGTTGGTCCACCCGGGTTAATCGGGTGGAGATTATCTTTTACTCGGGGTCAGTGACTTACACCAGCCAACCATTACTCATATGATACTTACTTTACTTACTACTTACTCAAGTTAAGTCGTCGGGACCTCCGGGCAGGGACTACACCGTCCCACCACCGGGCTTACTTGGTTCACCAATCCAGGATGCTACCCATTTAAGGGGTTTGGGCCGTGGACCAGTTAAAGAACCAGGAATCGGATCCAACCTCTTGTGTCTCCTCATCCTCACGCGTGGCCGAAACTATATCAGACTTCTACTCATTCCAATTTACTCAATACTTACGTTAGGAGTTAGGTGGTTAGGAATTAGTAGAAGTCATTCACATACAAGCCACACAATAAATCAATACTCCATCCCATACTCATACATACCAAGTACAATACGATACACAAGTGCACTACAAGATACAAATACACTCCATCATCATTCATATATTTCATGAATTATACAAACTGGGGTTCAAGACAATACATATCAAGAACAACTTAAACAAGCACAAGTAGGTGCAATATAGTCCGATTCATGCATTTATCTTATTTAGGTGATCAAATAAGCACACAAATCAGGGTAACCAGGTTAGGATACAGAGCATGAAGAAATCATACCTTGCACCGTTGATTTGGACTCACCGACTCCTCTTCGGTGTTCAACTATTCGAATCCTAGCATATACATACAGTTGGGTGGTTAATAATCTATAATTAACCTTACTTATTACTTTGCTAAAGTTTCCCAGTGTTTACTTACTAATTCCTTATTATTCAAATACATTTACTTATGTTACTTACTTAAAATTATTCTCTAGGCTTGTTCATGGCCTTAATGACCTTTAAACATCATTAACTATGTCTTAATTATCTTATAATATCATTACCCTTCATTACACTACCTTAGATTAGCTTTAAAGTGGATTCTGTGAAGAAAATGGGGTGGTCCTGGTTTGTGTCCGGGTTTACAAACCCGGACCATCTCTTCATAGACGTTTCTGTCAAGTTTTTATGGTGGTCCGGGTTTGTGTACCAGTTTACAAACCCGGACCATCACTTTAGAAAACTTTCTATCTAGTATTTTTAAGGTGGTCCGGGTTTATGTACTTGTTTGCAAACCCGGACCATCCTTCAGTGATACTTTCTGTCAAGTTTTTGAGGTGGTCCTGGTTTGCGTACTTGTTTGCAAACCAGGACCATTCCAGCGAGAAGGCATTCTGCCAAGTTTAAGAGTGGTCCTGGTTTGTGTACTTGTTTGCAAACCAGGACCAATCTAGTCTGCTGTAGATTTCCAGTTTTAAAGCTTTGTTTCAACTTCAATCTTTTACCAATCTCTTCCCCAATATTCCTACATATAATCTAGGGTGTTTTGACCCTAATTAGGCAATCAAAACTAACCTAATCCATCTCTATACAAATCTATTACAAACAACCATTCCCTGTCAAATTTTCTCCCTTGTTACAGTTTTCTTCTTCCACAATGCTACAGATTTTTCCTTTAACCTTTACCATTCAATACTCGCTCTACTAATGCTACTCCTAACATCCTCAATGCATTACCTCTATCCTAGTTCCATCCCATTGCCTAGCTCTTCTCCAAATCTGTTTCAAAATACTAAACTACTCACCTAAACTCTCCAAATACACCTAGTTACCACCTAGGTATCCCTTCTTCTTCCACATCTAGGTCCTCCAATTTCCATACAAATTTGGGCAGAGGTTCCCCTATATTTTTAACATTGCCCACATACATTTTCAGCTCACACATTCATTCCAATTTCCATATCAAGTCACACACTTCCACACACTATACACAATATTTTTCCTACACATACACATACATTACCCAATGTTTTACCCAGATTTTAAACAACATTACAAGCTCCAAAACAGCTACATTACCTTACTCATCATACTTCAACATACCTACTACTCATAACCTCCTTCATTTACCATTTCAAGTACTTAAAATCTGTTACAATACCATACACAAGACTAGCTCAAGGTAAGGGCATTTACCTTGTGATCTTAATTTCTCTTTCTTTCTTCCCCTCTCTCTTCCTTTCCTCTTTCTTTTCCTTCCTTTCCTTCTTGTTCCCGGTGTCCAAATGGAGTCCACACTCCAATGCTACAGCCCATACCAACACACAATTCTAACTTATCATTCATTCACAACTAACCCTAGAATTTAGTGATTTTTAGGGTTTAGAAAGAACATTACCTTCCAACCAATGAGTGGGCCCTTGGTTAGCAAGAGAGTGAAGTTTCTAGCCCATGGGAGAAGCCACAATCGGCTGGAACACAAAGCACAAGACAAGGCTAAGTTTTGTATTTTCGTTTTGCCATAAGGGCTAGAAAAGGTGGAGTTTCAAGACTATTTTTACCTCAAATGATAAGGAGATGAAGGTGCTTCCACTGGTGGTTTCAAACCTTCAAATGAGGAATACCCATGGAGATGGAATGGGAGGTTTTCGATTTTTGAACAGAGGGGAATGTTCTCCTTGACAAGAGGATTCCAACGGTACCAATTTTGTGATTTTTGGAGGAGATTTGAGTGGTCAAAGATGGAGAAGAAGATGGAGTCTTGTTTGGCTTTTAAATCGCCATGGCTGGAGCTCCCAGAGGAAGAAGAGGAATCAGAGAATAAGGGGGAGGTGCTGTACGAGAGGGTTGTGAGGAAATGAGAGAGTAAGAGAGAGAGTGGGTAAAGTAACATGTTACTTTTGCTTTTTAGTTTACTTTTGCCTTTTTATTAATGAGGGAGAATTAAGAGAGTGAGGGTGAGGGAGTCAATCGGCTACACACTGCACACACTCACATTTTTAATTTCTATTTTCAATAGTGGACACACTAGTTTAGTTTATTTACATTCTCACCCCCACAACTTCTCGGTTTTTTTACAGTTTTTACTATTTTCCTGTTTAATTGATTTATTGGTTCTAGACCTTCATTAATGTTTATTAATGATTATTTGGTTGACCAAAATTGTTACGAGTCTATTTAACCCGCTTAAAGTCACGTTTCCCCGGTTTCCTCGAAAAATGCGCTTTAAGTTCGTTTGTGGTTTTAATCCATTTTATGGATCCATTTTCTTCGGGATTTGTTCCCTTATATTATTTTGGCCTTATTAAGCCTAAGAATCCACATAATACGGTAACCGAGGTCTCATACCTCCTATGGTTATTTAACGCTTATTTAGCGTTTTTCGCTTTTTAAGCGTTTCTCTATTTCTTTTGGGATTTATTTTTCCTTACCAATATTACTTAGGCACCATTAAGCCCTTAAATACCTATTAGGATAATTTTAATCGCTATATTTAAGGTCGGTGTATTTCAATCTACCCCCCTTAAGAACTTTGTCCTCAAAGTTGTTCGAGGTTATTGAATTACTATACTTACTTATTTATGCTTGCCTAATACCAAAGCCATACATTCCTCCTCCTTACAATTCCTAATTTCATTACTCAAGGTTTCTACATTCCATATCATACCAATATACCATAATTACTCCAATCCGCATCACATCCAACCATCCGGTTTTACTCAACAAGGTTTATACATACATACAGTGCAAAGTTATCCCCAAAGCAATGCAATACACATTACAATCCCGCAGGCACTCAGGTCATCTCCACACATGACTCCTCTATGTCCCGCTGCCCTTGGAATAATACAACATGCTACACTACTATATTCTATGATATAAGCTTCTAACCAAATCTTCATTCTCAGTCTAAGGAAAATCCTTCCCAACAGCTAATTAGAAATCCTTCTAAAGCATACAACTCCAAATTTCAATTTATATTCATTACATCTATCCTATGCGTGATTCTCGTGACCACTTAAGGGGAGCTTCAAGAATCATTCGACCTTGATGTGATCAGCATCGGTGTTGAACTATCTTTCCACCCCAATTTGTGTTCGGTTTCCCTTGATCTGATCAGGATCAAGTTCGACTTCCCACATCAGTTTCAAACAAACAAATAATTTACTTGTTTTCATTTTCTATCTTTTTACCCTTTCTAGTCGTGATTACGAATTCATACATCTCCAAAGGATGGAATCAATCCATCAATCATCCTCACTCTACTTCCCAAATGCTTTACTCGTGGTTCAATACCTAAATGCTCATCTCATCAACTTTCACTACTTCCCTCCATTACTCTCCATCATTTCAATTATTCTAACTAGGGATTACCATACTTGTAAAATTCAGTTGTCCTCAATTTACTTCCAATAATTTACCTAGGTATACACTACCCCTAGACTTCATTCCTCTACTACTCTCATTCATTTCGTACTACTTCTTCAAAGGCTACAATACTTGTGGAGCTCCGTCCACTACTCATTACTTTTCTTTTACTAATACTCTTACACTGGGGTTACACGATGGGTATCTTCATCCTATGGTATTTGCATCTCTCATGCCTAATTACCACAATTTCAATATGAATGAATACTTATGTTTATTTAACATAGACATCAATCATCAATTCGTTTTTCATTTGTGCTATGCACATTATCGTTTATGTGTTTTCTTCATGAAACTTATACTAAGCGGTTTTCGCTCTACTCCCCTTAAAAGGGATTACGCCCACATAATCTACCATATGTTATTATTATTAAACATTGGTTTACTCAATTTGGGCAATCTGAAGCGTTTTAGCTTCTTTACGGTTTATTACATAATATACCCTTGTCAAAGGGTCCTAACCATAACAATGGTTTAGTCATTGTACCAAGGATTCCTATATGAGTTTATTTAACTCATAATTAATTTGGTTCTAGCCTAACCGGCTTCAAGGCATTAATTGCCATTCTATTATACTCACTAGGTACATTATCTCCTAGCTAGGGCCCACTAACTTCTGTTGCGTGACCCTGATAACTTGGGTTATTCACCCTTCTTGTTATCCTTAATGTGCTATACATCACCTTTTATCCCTCTATTGTGGAAATAAGGTCTACTAGTAAGTGTGGTATTCTTTTACCGTGTTTAGATTTGATGAGTTTTAGATTGTAACCAGCTCTCTGGTAATCTATTATATATGATATTCACACTCCCATGATTATTCATTAAGCTCCTCCGACTTATTGTCGGGCGAGGTTAAGTCACTACTTAGTTGTAGTGCTTCCTCTGTTGTCAGTAGTCTTTGAATCATACCAGTTCTTCTGGTTCAGTACAAGTGTTCCTTACTTGTATGACCTTGCATTTCTATGCGTCGGTCCTAGTGGCTTTCTTACATCTCCTTTCACCTTTCATTCCAATGGAATTCACATCTTGTGATGGTTAGTGTGTTTTACACTCTTCGCGCGCTCTTCTTGGCCTTAGGTCGCACGGTTTGTTGCTAAGCTTGCTTAACTGGCTAGTGACATGTTCGTTGGTGAGAAGAAAGGTTTACTACGATTTACATTTTCCATATTCCTCGCTATCCCATTAGATCATCACTGTGCAAGTGCAATACCAAAACACTCAGTCATATAGAGTGCAGAGGCGTAAACACTTGACAGTAAGTCACTTATGTGGTAGGAAAGAATATTTATGTCTATCTTCTAGTACTTATATTCTGTGTCATTATCTAACTACTTCCTCCTCATACGGTCACTTGTTGCGCACCGTATTCTTGCTCATTGTACAACATCTTTCTTACGTTCTCTATTACTGTGGTAGCTCATCTTTATTTATTACCATTGTCGTTGGCACCATTCACTTATGGTGTAAATATACTAGGAGGTTCCTAGTTCATATGTATGACGGTTGTTGTAGCATACCGCGATGTTATTATCTTCCCCATGTGGAGATGTTTATTCAATTCAGTTTTCATGTGTAGGTTAACTTACCTCACATCATTTCTTCATTTGTGATACAATTTACCAAGTATCTTGGTTGATAATGAATGAAGTAATTATCGGGTTACATGCTCCTTTGAGCGTTGGTCATTCGCGGTGTGCAGTGTGCATCCACATTAATTGTTTTGACAATTATTGTCTCATCGGTGCTGAGCATTAGTTATAGGCTCTAGCTATGCAATTTTATTTTGGTATGTACATCACCGGGACATCCCAAGAAACTTCAAGGGTTTTCTGGTCCCCTTCTCCAATTGAGGATTACTCTGTCATTGGTAAATGAAAGTTCTTGTTGAGGGGTCTATCTCCACTCATATGCCTCATGGCAAGGTTACTATGTCAGTATCTCTTTATGTACTGCATATGGAGTATACTTACTCCTTTAGACAGTAATTGTGTGTTCAGTCGCCTCTTGGCAGTATCTACATGCACATGCTTTGTTGCTATTGTTGATGGAAGCCTTCTCTAAGGGTTCACATCTTCACCACGTTGGTGGTCTTCGGTTACAAGGGTATCTTCCCTTGGTTTCTTGTAGTGTCCAAGTGTGGACTAGGCCAATGTTGGCATTATCATGATTCTTATGCCTCTGTGTTACCATTGCTACAGAAGGCATGAAGGTAATTAAAAGCTTGTCAACTGTATACTAGACTGATGCTCTAGTGACAGTGACACTGAGTTGGCCATTACTCCAAGCCACTCAGGATGTTGGGTTTAAATTGATGGTTCAGTTGTTGATTTCTTTGTCGTATGAGACAATATCTCTTGCAAGTCTTGTTATCAAATGGTGTGGGTTATGCAACTGTTAAGGTTTACATAACATAGTTGGTTGATGACTTTTAAGCCTTATTGTTGCAAGCTAAGCTCTTTGCAAACTGCTTATACATGTTTTCACTCCCTGTATACCCCATAGGTTGGAGGTATTGCTGGGCTCCATGGTAAGTCGTGACATCACACTTCCGTTCATGGGAGGCCCTTTAGGCAATCTTGTGCTAATCAGTGCCTTCTGGTAATTTAGGGTATTTCCCGTTATGCGAAATCCCTTCGGTGTCCTAACCGAGTGTTCGTTCTAGCTTCCGTGCTCTTATCATGACGCTTTGTTCAACTATTGTTAACTCAGACACCCTTCAAGGATTGCTCCTGGGTGTTGTTAGTTATGCCGTTACATCCGGCTAATGTTTAGGATATATTGTGTTCACTATACCACCTTGTGGTATTGTATTTGAGCTATCTCTTTTTTGGTTATAATGTCTCCCGTTCTTGGGTAGACTGTTTATACGTGCTCCTAGTGCTTAAGACCAAGTTTAATATCCTCTCCAATGATGGATTATGCTCCTTGGTAGTTTGTAATTGTGATTGGGATTCTCGTCCCGTTTGTTGAACATTGTGGTGCTCACATTAGGCATTTGCCTTACTATGTTCAAGCTGGGTATACTTCTCAGCTGTCTGTATCTGCTTGACGTCTTTAAGACATATCCAATCTATACTTATTAGTCTGTGCTCTTTGCACTTCCTAGTCCTCATTCCTGATCCTCAGATGGATTCTCTGAGTTCCTTACACTTACTACTTAGTTAAGTTTCTTCTCCTTGATCGTTTGTGGCGTCCAACTGCTTTGGCTTGCACTTACTCATGGTCCGTAGAACGGAGTTGACTACTTCCCGTGCTTCGTGCACTACATGTATACATACGTGGGGTACCTTGTTGATATGTTACCACTTACCTAACTATATGTCAGGCCCGCAAGCTCCTTCGGAGTGCGGTTGTCCCACATCCCGTAATTGGGTACACTCGTAGTGTTCGTCACACGCCTAGGTGAAGTATTCTATTATCAACTCCTCTTGTATCATTCTGTGATACTCACCGTAATTCTGTTGGTTTTGTTTAAAAATCCAAGGTTTAAAAGGAAAGTTATGGTTTTGAAAGAAGAATTTTGGGTTTTGAAACAATGGTTCGGTGTTAAAAGAAGTTCTACATGGCATAGCCATGTTTGTGGTCCTGACCAAGTCCAGCTTCCCGCTGACTGGTATGTCCTTATTACAATGGTCAGGCCGTTAGGCCTTCCCAAGGTTCCATTCTTCCAGTTTGCAGGACTTGTGATCCTGTGGTTGTCTCATTGCTATCATGGTACATTACTATGTACCTGTGGTGTGTTAGAGTTCCTTTATATATTCCTGCTCTTACTGCACTTGCCGTGGCAAGTGCGTGGTACTGTTGGTTTTTGGGTAATCCTATACCGGTCTTGGTATGGTTTCCACTTGTATTTAACGGTCTTGTTGACTCTTCCCTTGATCTTACTGATCTAAGTTTGGAATACTTGCTCTTTCGGGTAACTTCTCATTGGTCTTGACATGATTGTCCTGGTCGGGGTACTTCTCCAATCCTTAGAGATCCCTATTTATTTAGTTTTATGTTTTCCCTTGTTGCTCGTTCCCACTGGTTTACCGTGGTGATTGAGCCTTAGCTTGTCTAGGCACTACTCTTGTAGTCCTATCGGTCCATATCCCGTGGATATCCTTGTAGCTGTGTAAGCTATGTCGGTCAGGTATTGTAACCTTTTGGCGTTGTAATTTCGGAGTTAACCACTCCCGACTATGTCCTTAGTCAGCTAGCATACCCTTGGTGGTATTAATTTTGCTATCACTGTCCCGTAGTCTTGTATCTCGGGCTTTGTTCTGTTCCATGTTTTCGCTCTGTTGCACGCTTAGTGCTTTTTCCCTGCTGCTGATTGGTTAGCTAGGTTCGAGACTGCTAAGCAGGTCGCCCCATGTTGTTGCATGTTGTAGTCTCCTTATGGTTGGAGTTCTCATTCTACCGCCATTAAGTGCGGGTGTTGTTGTTCAACCGGAATCCATCTCCGGGACTTCCAGTTCTTGGTATCTACTACATGTCGGCACTTGTCTACCGTATGATTATTTCATAACTGCCAGATCGGGTTTCCCCGTGTATGAGAGGACTTTCCTTCTCTCTGGCGTTCTTTCCCAAGTTATATAGTGGGTTTGTGGAGGGCGGGTCTGGTATTGTAGGTATCCGGTACTCACCGGGAGTTCCTAACTAGCATCTCTCTAATGCTAACACTCAGCCCTTAGCCCTAAGCTTCTAATTCGTAACTCGGTATTTCCACTTCGCTCTGATACCACTTTTTGTAATAGCCCTACCGCTAATACTGTCATTACCGTCCAATCTCCTTATACAATCCAGACTCACGCAGTGGATACTTACATACTCGACGGTGGGTGATACAATGCCGTTAGCCACCCACGTGACTAACAAGGCTACTACTACCACTACATACAGCATCGGTCTGATGGACCGGAATATCCAAGTACTACACACTTACAATCCATACTCCAATTACCAATTCAAATACTAGAACTTCCATTCATTACAATACTCCATAAGTTCAATACAACATAATACACCGAGTTTACTAAGATCGTTATACAAATACAACACCTCTTTCAATTTCATAGATACTCATTAAGAGTCTAACCACTACCCATTCCTCACAAACTACTTACTTTCTAAGTACAAGGGGAGTGCCACTTAGTACGCTTCTACATTCTACTTCTAACTATCCGAGTGTAGCCACCGGTCTCTTACCTTGACCATATCCGCTTCGGGTACCTGCACACTAAAAACGTTCCACCTAGGGGGTCAGCTTACGCTGAATATGACTTCCGCATACCCCGCATACTAGCGAGGGTACACCGACCATTTGGTCGAATACATGCAATTCATTTTGTTCAAACATACATGCATACATGCTCTTATACACAATACCATAATACTTTACGCAAGGAATACATTCATACACTTCATTACATACAAGGAATACAATATAAGTCATCCAATACATACTTACCTTACTCCTAAATACACATACGCATTACATACACCATACATACTCAATACACCGTACTTGTTAGCTTTGTTGGTCCACCCGGGTTAATCGGGTGGAGATTATCTTTTACTCGGGGTCAGTGACTTAAACCAGCCAAGACCATTACTCATATGATACTTACTTTACTTACTACTTACTCAAGTTAAGTCGTCGGGACCTCCGGGCAGGGACTACACACGTCCCACCACCGGGCTTACTTGGTTCACCAATCCAGGATGCTACCCATTTAAGGGGTTTGGGCCGTGGACCAGTTAAAGAACCAGGAATCGGATCCAACCTGTTGGGTCTCCTCATCCTCACGCGTGGCCGAAACTATATCGGACTTCTACTCATTCCAATTTACTAAATACTTACGTTAGGAGTTAGGTGGTTAGGAATTAGTAGAAGTCATTCACACACTAGCCACACAATAAATCAATACTCCCATACTCATACATACCAAGTACAATACGATACACAAGTGCACTACAAGATACAAATACACTCCATCATCATTCATATATTTCATGAATTATACAAACTGGGGTTCAAGACAATACATATCAAGAACAACTTAAACAAGCACAAGTAGTGCAATATAGTCCGATTCATGCATTTATCTTATTTAGGTGATCAAATAAGCACACAAATCGGGTTACCAGGTTAGGATACAGAGCATGAAGAAATCATACCTTGCACCGTTGATTTGGAGTCACTGACTCCTCTTCGGTGTTCAACTATTCGAATCCTAGCATATACATACAGTTTGGGTGGTTAATAATCTATAATTAACCTTACTTATTACTTTGCTAAAGTTTCCCAGTGTTTACTTACTAATTCCTTATTATTCAAATACATTTACTTATGTTACTTACTTAAAATTATTCTCTAGGCTTGTTCATGGCCTTAATGACCTTTAAACATCATTAATTATGTCTTAATTATCTTATAATATCATTACCCTTCATTACCCTACCTTAGATTAGCTTTAAAGTGGATTCTGTGAAGAAAATGGGGTGGTCCTGGTTTGTGTCCGGGTTTACAAACCCGGACCATCTCTTCAGAGACGTTTCTGTCAAGTTTTTATGGTGGTCCGGGTTTGTGTACCAGTTTACAAACCCGGACCATCACTTTAGAAAACTTTATGTCGTATTTTTAAGGTGGTCCGGGTTTGTGTACTTGTTTGCAAACCCGGACCATTCTTCAGCGATACTTTCTGTCAAGTTTTTGAGGTGGTCCTGGTTTGCGTACTTGTTTGCAAACCAGGACCATTCCAGCGAGAAGGCATTCTGCCAAGTTTAAGAGGTGGTCCTGGTTTGTGTACTTGTTTGCAACCAGGACCAATCTAGTTTGCTGTAGATTTCCAGTTTTAAAGCTTTGTTTCAACTTCAATCTTTTACCAATCTCTTCCCCATATTCCTACATATAATCTAGGGTGTTTTGACCCTAATTAGGCAATCAAAACTAACCTAATCCATCTCTATACAAATCTATTACAAAACACCATTCCCTGTCAAATTTTCTCCCTTGTTACAGTTTTCTTCTTCCATAATGCTACAGATTTTTCCTTTAACCTTTACCATTCAATACTCGCTCTACTAATGCTACTCCTAACATCCTCAATGCATTACCTCTATCCTAGTTCCATCCCATTGCCTAGCTCTTCTCCAAATCTGTTTCAAAATACTAAACTACTCACCTAAACTCTCCAAATACACCTAGTTACCACCTAGGTTATCCCTTCTTCTTCCACATCTAGGTCCTCCAATTTCCATACAAATTTGGGCAGAGGTTCCCCTATATTTTTAACATTGCCCACATACATTTTCAGCTCACACATTCATTCCAATTTCCATATCAAGTCACACACGCCATTCCCACACTATAACACAATATTTTTCCTGCACATACACATACATTACCCAATGTTTTACCCAAGCTTTTAAACAACATTTACAAGCTCCAAAACAAAACAGCTACATTACCTTACTCATCATACTTCAACATACCTACTACTCATAACCTCCTTCATTTACCATTTCAAGTACTTAAAATCTGTTACAATACCATACACAAGACTAGCTCAAGGTAAGGGCATTTACCTTGTGATCTTAATTCTCTTTCTTTCTTCCCTTCTCTTCCTTTCCTTTCCTCTTTCTTCCTTCCTTTCCTTCTTGTTCCCGTGTCCAAATGGAGTCCACACTTCAATGCTACAGCCCATACCAACACACAATTCTAACTTATCATTCATTCACAACTAACCCTAGAATTTAGTTATTTTTAGGGTTTAGAAAGAACATTACCTTCCAACCAATGAGTGAGGCCCTTGGTTAGCAAGAGAGTGAAGTTTCTAGCCCATAGGAGAAGCCACAATCGGCTGGAACACAAAGCACAAGACAAGGCTAAGTTTTGTATTTTCGTTTTGCCATAAGGGCTAGAAAAAGGTGGAGTTTCAAGACTATTTTTACCTCAAAATGATAAGGAGATGAAGGTGCTTCCAATGGTGGTTTCAAACCTTCAAATGAGGAATACCCATGGAGATGGAATGGGAGGTTTTCGATTTTTGAACAGAGGGGAATGTTCTCCTTGACAAGAGGATTCCAACGGTACCAATTTTTGATTTTTGGAGGAGATTTGAGTGGTCAAAGATGGAGAAGAAGATGGAGTCTTGTTTGGCTTTTAAAATCGCCATGGCTGGAGCTCCCAGAGGAAGAAGAGAATAGGGGGAGGTGCTGTACGAGAGGGTTGTGAGGAAATGAGAGAGTAAGAGAGAGAGTGGGTAAAGTAACATGTTACTTTTGCTTTTTAGTTTACTTTTGCTGTTTTATTAATGAGGGAGAATTAAGAGAGTGAGGGTGAGGGAGTCAATCGGCTACACACTGCACACACTCACATTTTTAATTTCTATTTTCAATAGTGGACACACTAGTTTAGTTTATTTACATTCTCACCCCACAACTTCTCGGTTTTTTTCAGTTTTTACTATTTTCCCGTTTAATTGATTTTATTGGTTCTAGACTTTCATTAATGTTTATTAATGATTATTTGGTTGACCAAAATTGTTACGAGTCTATTTAACCCGCTTAAAGTCGTGTTTCCCCGGTTTCCTCGAAAAATGCGCTTCAAGGTTCGTTTGTGGTTTTAATCCATTTTATGGATCCGTTTTCTTCGGGATTTGTTCCCTTATATTATTTGGCCTTATTAAGCCTTAAGAATCCACATAATACGGTAACCGAGGTCTCATACCTCCTATGGTTATTTAACGCTTATTTAGCGTTTTTCGCTTTTTAAGTGTTTCTCTATTTCTTTTGGATTTATTTTTCCTTACCAATATTACTTAGGCACCATTAAGCCCTTAAATACCTATTAGGATAATTTTAATCGCTATATTTAAGGTCGGGGTATTTCAACATGACACTTGAGGTGGAAATTAATTGGAAAAGGTTAAATGATTGGTTTGTAGGGCAAGGGCCAGGTGGCTAACTAACAAGTACAGTTTAATACACGTATCTGGTTGGTGATTGTTATGGATTATTAATGTGTGCTTATTGATTATTACTATGGATTATTGTTGTGTGGTTATTGGTGTTGTGTACTATTGTACACTGATGTTTACAGGTGAATTGTTAAGTGACTGTTAAATGTTTACCGTTATTACTGTTATTATTGTAAACCGGTATTTCATGTAAAGAACCTAATATCAAGATGACTAAAACGACTTAAGGAATCCCAATGATTCAAGACTACATTTAGCATACCAGCATTTCGATTGTTGAGCCCTTCAATGGGCCAAACATTCCAGGTTGCTGAAGAAGTCTCAAGCCGGAGTGCGGGACACGGGGGTAGCTGATGTGTTTTCAACAAACACCGTTGGTTTTATTTTGTATTGTATTAAGGAGGTTGTTGTATTTAGATAGTTGCTTATTTTAGTTGGATTTGGTTGTAATAGTTAGAGTGCTCAGTATCTGTTCATCACAGCGTGGGGAGTTGTATGTTGGAGGAGTGAGGAAGCCTTGTCACTCACAAGGGTGAGTAACGGCGTGTAACGCCAAGGTAGATAGTTTTATTTCCGCTGCGAATTGTTATTTATTATGCTACGACTTGCGACGATATTACAGGTTTAGGATTGGGGGTGTTACAAAAAGTGGTATCAGAGCGGAGTACCACTCTGATGAAAGATACTGAGTCAAGAATATGAGCATAGGATATTTGGGAATACGGGGAAACGTCTGTGAGGATTCGTGACCTAGAAAAATCTAGGAAGATCTTATTGCTATTAGTTAGCTTTCTTACATGTTTGTGTGATTGTGTATGTGATACGGTGTAGCAACCGAGTAGAAAATAATATACTATCTTAGATGTAACACCCCTACCGGTAACCTCACCATTACTCCTAACCCGTCTCCATTATCAACACATAAGCAGCGGAAATTCTAATACGACCGGGGGTGAAACAATGCCGTTAGCCACCCACGTGACTAACAAGGCCAATTCCAACAAACAATACATCACACTATCGGTCTGATGGGTCTTTACCGAGTACACTATACAAAATGATACATTCCATTCCTTATCAAATTCTAAACCAAATTCAACCTTCAATCACATGGTAAACAACACACTCCTCATTTAATACTATACCGAGTATCTACAATTCCAAACACCATTAATGACCTTTCGGTCTTACATTTCCATAATACAACGATATAAATAATTAACAACTACCCTTTGCTTACTCACAACCCCGTCCTACTCTCGAACGGTGACCGGCCACAAGCCCTATACATTCACTACTATCGATACTTCACTCCTAGCTATCCAAGCTTGTTGTCGGTCTCTTACCGTGATCATGTCCGCTTCGGGTACCTGCACACTAAAAACGTTGCCCCTAGGGGCTCAGCTTACGCTGAGTATGACTTCCGTATACCCCGCGTACTAGTGAGGGTACGCCAACTATTTGGTCAAGAGCATGCGGTTCGTTTAATTCAAACATCATGCAATACTACAATACATTTATACATGTACATTCACACAACACTCCCCATTCAATCCAGGAATAACATCCCAATATATCACGTCCAGCCAGCCCGTTAAATTCATTTACCTTAATCTAAACCTTGAGAGACCATATCTCAAGTGAGTTCAATTCTCGTCATTTCCAACCTTCCGCCCCTACCCGGTAGTTTACTTAACTCCTCTAGATCATAGACCCCTCGTCATCCCTATCTAGTTTTCGTAATTATTTTTACTCTTGAAAATTTTAAGGTTAGCTCAAAGGCCTTCCGGGCAGAGACATATATTAGGTCTCACCATCGGGCTTTTATAATCTCAATACAGGGTTAAAACATTCTCTCTGTTCCCTCTTCTAATCCCATAATACCCAGCTTACCTCTTTAGACGGGGAGCTCTGCCGGTCTTTACTCCAGTCGGGCACCACTTGGTGGAGAAATATGTGACTACTTCTACCACATAGGCAGTGTACCTATCGTTTTGCGGGTATAGTGATTAAATGGGGTTGTCGATCTCAGGGACCTCGTATAATTAATTGACAAATATTTGATTAACTGGGAAATTAAGTTAAACTAAAGAAAACAGGAAATATCACTTTTTCGGTTTTGATTAATTATTAAAAAGAAACTAAACTACAAGGACAATTAAGACAACTTAAATAAACACAGAGGGATTTAAAGAGTGGTGAATGTGATAAATAGAAAAGCGCACCCCGGGTTGTTTGCTTACCTATTCCTTTTATATCTGTTACTAAATTCTTCCTTTAATTTTACTGCAATAACTCAGAAACTTTAATTAATTCATTAACGACTAAGTATAATGAATCCTAACCAATTGTTAGACCTAGCAGCAGGCTAATGCTCTAGACCGGACACAATTAATCGCATAAAGAGCAGTTTCTATTGGAGTCTAATTAACCTATAGGCCGGATCAGGCTTCTAGCTGTTAATTAGGTTCAACTTCCTTGTCTAGTTATTTATCTCAGCTCTCGCATTTAATAAAATAACTACAAGGGTTGTTTTAACTACCGGCCAAATAATTAAAACACTTGAAGGACAGGAATTGAACTGTTGCAGTTAACTAAATTTATTTAAAGAAATACATAACAGAATTTAGGAAATAGGTTCGCTTCCCAACCCGGGAAGCTAAAATACTTACTCGCTCATCGTTACAGAAACAACGATAACAGAAAAGGAATGCATTAAATAAATTAAAGTAAGGGTAAGAGATAACTCCAGTTTAGAAGTTCACTCCGGTTCCTCGCTTCAACTTCGTCTTGCGTTGCCCCGTCTGCTAATTTATTTCTGTAGAGCTGGTGCGTAATAGTGGAAATAAAATGGAAAGTGGGGTGTATGTATTACGTGGGAATTTAATGGAGTGGATGGGTGATGAATTTTGATGAAGTGAATGGAGTGCGATCGTGGGAGAATGCGTGGGTGAACGGATTAATTCGTGGACTGATAAATGAATGGATGACTGGATGGATCGTGTATTTTAGCTTCCAGTAGTGTGGGTTTATATAGGCGGAGGACATGGGAAAAAGACAAAGGAGAAGTGACAGGAATTGTGAGCTAACTGAGTAGATGGCGGTGGAGTTGGTGCAGATCCGTGAAGATTTCAATCAGAGATTTCATTTTGATCGGGCAGAGCATTGATAATGATTACATCACGCGTGCACAAATTAAGGTGGGCGATCGCTGCAATTAATGAAGGTAGTTCGACGACTGCGGCGCCGTGGAAGAAGAAAACTCTGTGGAATTCCAATTCTGTTCCGTGCGCTGCTCTTGTCCGCGTGTGTTGGTCCCGTCCTCCGCCTCGCGGTCGTCTGTGTGCTGTCCGCCTGATAAGAGGCGGTAGTCTCTGCTCCTGTCCGCCAGGCGGTCGCCTGAGTCTTGTCCGCGAGATAAGAGGCGGACGCCTCTGTTGTGTCCGCGACCAACCAGGCGGACGTCTTCCCTTGTCCGCGAGATAAGAGGCGGACGCCTCTGTTGTGTCCCGCCTCTCCTGTCGCCAGTTATGCTATATATATATATATATATACACGATTGTAGTCCAATCTTGAATCGGCTCCAGATTATTCGTTATAAGTCCGTTTGACTCGCCGTTTGTTGCGTTGGAAAGCTTGTGAAGTAAACTACTTGATTCCAACACTTTTCCTACATTTAACACATAAAATATATCAATTCATATCAAAACATAACCTAGGAAAATCGTCAGATAAGTGAGAAATATTACTTAAAATACTGCAAATTATAAGGTAATTAAACCCTTAAAAGTCTATATATTTCGCACTTATCAAACTTCCTCACACTTATCTTTTGCTTGTCCTCAAGCAAATAAAGAACAAACTTTCTCTAAGGTTACAGTATCAAACTCCGGGATTCAACAATCGTGGAAGGAAATCAAGCTAAATGGCAATCAAAAGAATAATCCTGCTCTTAGATGTAGGTTTTTGTAAACAGTGAAACAGAAAATTTTTAATAAGAGCATGGATAAGTCAGATTGTAAAAATTGAACATAGATTAGCTTGGAACCTTCCACCAATTTCTTTTCTCTAACCTTTGGATGACAAGGGGTGTGAAGTAACACCTTATTCCGTGATACCTTTCAACACCACATACTCATGATCAAAATATGAAAAATTGCGACAATCATTCAGAGTTTTGCATGTTTATTTTTTCTTTTTCTCTTCTCTTTTTTTGTTTTTTTTTTCATTGTTTGCACAATTGTTTTCATCCCCCCAGACTTTTCTCTTCACCCATGTAGCGGTTTTGGGCCTTCTATCCCAGATCACAAGACCTTAGGTAGATGGGTGATAAGGCACCCCAAGGACTTAATAACCGAATGAACGAGGCCTGTTTTGGTTCAGAAAACTTCATTATATGATCAGAGGAGTACCTTGCCTTATCCTTTCCATACCAAACTTTCACTTAGTCCCATGATTGCCAAGCTAAGGTAACTCAATTTCCACAATCAGCTTATCCACCAGATTTCAGTGAAAATAGATTTAATTTTGAAGAAAGAAATTGATACATACAAACAACGTCAAGCAGAACGATTCTTGAGGTTGTCATCAGGCTCGATTTCAAAAACTTCCACAAAAAATTTTAGCCCGAAAATTCAACATGTATTGGCCTTTAGAGAAGCTTACTATCATAATTAGAGAACAATAAAAATCAAGTGTGGCATTAGGTACTACTGGCATATTTTCAGGGAAAGGTCTAAACTTCCTCACACTTAAGAGGAGCAATGTCCTCATTGTTCATAAAATAATCAAGAAAAGACCTTTCAAAATATGCCAGACTCATGAATCAACAGTTAAAGCTGCGAGTGGCTGAACATAAATATTAAAAATAAAGGAACTGAGACTCCCCTGATATCGTGAGATTGAGGAAGGTGCCCTTCCTCACACTTAAAGCATTGGCGGTGGGGTCGATGTTCCTCACACTTGAGTCTAAGCAAGGGTTCAGCTTGGAGTGATTGCAACAAACGGTTTACCTACACACACTGTCAAATACCAAAATAACGCTAGGAAGCGTTGCGTTAATAGCACAGGTCTAATTATCTCCTTCCTCTTCTTTCTCTTCCTCGCCCTTTTTTTATATATATATATATCACAATATATTAGAGAGAAATAGATGCGTAGCTTATAAAACATGAATTTGAAAATTACCCCTGGGTTGCCTCCCAGTCAGCTGCCCTCTTTATAGTCATTGGCTGGACTTTGTGAAGTAGCTAACCTGCAGTTGGATCTTTAAGAGATATTTCATATGTAGCAGCTTGATCCAGTGTAGTACCCAGAAATTTCTTGACTCTTGACCCATTGACTTTAAATGTTTCCCCCTTTGCATTGGCGAGTTCAATCGCACCGAATGGGGAAATGCTAATAATAGGGTAAGGTCCTGACCAGTATGATTTCAGCTTACCTGGGAAGAATCTGAGCCTGGAGTTGAAAAGTAGGACTTGGTCCCCCACCTTGAGTTCTCGATTGGCAATCATCTTGTCATGCCAGCGCTTGGTACGTTCCTTATATATTACAGCATTCTCGTAAGATTCGTTCCTGAGTTCCTCCAACTCTGTCAACTGGAACTTGCGTTTATCACCGGCTTGCTGTAGGTCAAAATTAAGAGCTTTCAAGGCCCAATATGACTTGTATTCTAATTCCACAGGCAAGTGGCATGCCTTCCCAAAAACCAACTTGTAGGGAGACATGCCAATTGGTGTCTTGAAAGCAGTGCGGTAGGCCCAGAGCGCTTCATCTAATCGAAGTGACACAATCCTTTCGAGAAGAGTTCACCGTCTTTTGTAAGATCCCACTTGAGCGCTCGGTTCGTCACTTCGGCCCTGCCCATTTGTTTGAGCTGTTAAGGGTAAGGCAACCTTATGTCTAACCCCATACTCTTTAATAGTGCTTTCAAAACTCTGGCGGTTCAGAAATGGGAGCCACCGTCACTGATTATATGGCTCGAGGAAACGCCGAATTCGAGTGAAAATATTTTTCTTCAGGAACTTCACACCAATTTTAGCATCATTAGTAGAACAGGCAAGGGCTTCCGCCCATTTTGAAACATAATCAACAGCTACTAAGATGTAAGATTACCGAAAGAGTTTGGGAAGGACCCATAAAATCAATACCCCAGACGTCAAATAGCTCACTTCTAACATGTTATTCAGTGGTAACTCATTTCGACGAGATAGATTACCTTGCCTTTCAACCGATCACATGTCGAAACAAACGCATGACAATCCTTGTGAAGGGTGTTCCAGAAAAAACCCTGATTCTAGTATTTTGCAGCGGTTCGAGTGGCACCATGATGTCCACCGGCTTTCCTGGAATGGCAATGGAGGAGAATGTTTCTGACCTCTGACTTCTGGACACATCTCCTAATGATACCATCTGCACAGACTTTAAACAGATAAGGGTCATCCCAAATAATGTTTGACAATGGAAAAGAACCTCTTTCTCTGCTGATAAGTCATATCAGCTGGAACAATCTTCCTAACAAGGTAGTTAGCGATATCAGCAAACCATGGATCCTCAACATCTTCTGCTGCAAATGCTGACTCATCAGGGAAGGACTCGTTGATGGAGTCCCATCATCAGACGCCTCCATTCTGGACATGATCCGCTACCCACATTTTGTGTTCCCTTTTTGGTCCCTGATCTCAATATCAAATTCTTGCAATAGGAGAATCCACCTAATTACCTGGGTTTGGACTCTGCCTTAGCAAACAAATACTTAAGAGCAGAGTGGTCAGTATGCACAATAATTTTACCACCCAGTAAATAGATCGAAACTTATCTAGAGCAAAACTACAGCTAGTAATCTTTTTCTGTGGTCGCATAATTTTTCTGGGCATCATTTAAAGTTCGACTTGCATACTATACTACCCGAAGAAATTTTATCAATCTTCTGACATAACACGGCTCCCACAGCGTAATCACTAGCGTCACCCTCACATTATCTCAAAAGGGAGTGACCAATCAGGAGACACAACGACAGGTGCAGAAATTAGCTTTTCTTTTAATGAATTAAAAGCTGTCGACATTCTTCAGAAAAATGGAACTTACATCCTTCGCCAGTAGATCACACAGAGGTTTAGAGATTTTGGAAAAATCTTTGATGAATCTTCTATAAAACCTGCGTGTCCAAGAAAACTACGAATATCTCTAACAGAAGATGGTGGTGGAGCTTTTCAATTACCTCGACTTTAGCCCGGTCTACCTCAATACCTTTTGAAAATTTTGTGGCCCAGGACGATTCCTTCTCGAACCATGAAGTGGCATTTTTCCCAATTCAACTCAACACCAGATTGGTTTCTTCTTCACACCTGGACAGCACAAGATCAAGGTTTTCTAGACAGGATTCAATGTTAGACCATAAACAGAAAAATCGTCCATAAAAACCTCAATGCATTTCTCAATATATTCAGCAAAGATGCCATCATACAACGTTGAAACGTGGCGGGAGCATTACATAATCCAAATGGCATTCTTTTATAACTATAGGTTCCATACGGACAGGTAAAAGTTGTCTTATCCCTGATCCTCAGGAGCTATAGGGATTTGAAAATAACCTGAAAAGCCATCCAGAAAGCAGTAGTAGGTCATGTCCAGCTAGTCTTTCCAACATTTGATCAATGAAAGGTAATGGAAAATGGTCCTTACGAGTGGCGTCATTTAATTTTCTATAATCAATACAAACCCGCCATCCTGTAGTGGGACGCTGGGTAATCAGCTCACCTTTTTCATTAGGACCACAGTTATTCCTCCTTTCTTTGGTACTACCTGAACTGGACTTACCCATTTACTGTCTGAAATAGGATAAATAATGCCTGCATCGAGTAGTTTGATTACCTCTTTCTTAACTACCTCTTTTAGGACTGGGTTAAGACGTCGCTGAGGCTGAGCTAATGGTCGGTAGTTATCTTCCATATAGATTCGGTGAGAACACAACTGAGGGCTGATTCCTTTATATATCTGCTATCGACCAACCAATAGCTGATGTATGATTGCGCAACACCTCCATAGTTGCTTCTCTTGAGTTCCTGTCAAGTCAGAAGAGATTATAACAGGTAATTCCGATGGTTCATTAAGAAAAGAATATTTCAAATGAGAGGGAAGAGGTTTCATCTCCACTGTAGGAGGTTTTTCAATAGATGGTCTTGGCCGGTCAGCACTTCGCTCGACTTTCTCAAATTGCTGCTGGTACTTGTGGCGTGTGGCCGCCTTTTGTTTAACTCCTCAGCCATGAGGGCCATACTGGATCCTCATCATTAGCTTCACAAGATGCCATAAGACATCTTTCCAGGACTTCCTCTTCTTCTCTGCTTAAAATAGTTTCCTGCACAAAGAGTCAATAATATCTATAGCAAAGCAGGATTGACAGTGGCAGGACGCTTCATGTTGCGTGTCATGTCGAAAACACCTGCTCATCATGAAATCTTAGAATAATCTTCCCTCCTTCCACATCAATGAGAGTGCGGGCAGTTCTCATAAACGGTCTGCCCAAAATTAGTGGTACATCTGTATCTTCCCCATATCAATGATGATAAAATCAGCAGGGAAGATAATTTATCAATAGAAACTACCAGGTCCTTAACTTTTCCTTTAGGATAAATTATGGAACGGTCTGCTAGTTGTAACTGAACAGATGTGGGAGCACATTGACCTACGCCTAATTTCTTGAAAATAGATAAAGGCATCAAATTAATACTTGCTCCTAAATCACATAAACCGTTACCGCAATCAACCTTCTCGATAGCGCATGGAATGATGGGAAGACCCGGATCTCCTAACTTGGGTGGCAGTTTCTTCAGGAGAACTGCAGATACTCTTTCTGTCAACTTGACTGTGTCAGACTCTAGCAAAGAACGCCTGTTAGACAAAATATCCTTCATAAATTTAGCATACATAGGCATTTGAGACAAAGCATCAGAAAAAGGGATATTAATAGTTAATTTCTTAAAGATATTAAGAAATTTCCCATATTGCTCGTCCATGTTCTTTTTCTTTAGTCTATTAGGGAATGGAATAGGAGGTTTAAGAGAGTTGAGAAGGTTTAATAGTGAGAGATTCAGGAGACTCCATCTCCTTGGGATTTGTTGTTTTCTCCACTTCAGGTTGAGATTCAGCTGGCTTATTAAAATCTTCTTCAACTTCTGGAACATCAGAAACTAGTTCCTTGCCGCTTCTCAGAGTTACTGCTGCTTTTGCATGCTCCCTTGGGTTAGGGTCAGGCTGACTGGGAAGTGACCCCGTCGGTCGCTGTGCCAGCTGTTGTGAAATTTGACTCATTTGCCTCTCTAGGCTCAGGTTGATAGAAGCTTGATCAGCGTTTTTAGCGGCTTGTTCAGAAAGTTTAGCTTCTATTTCGGCAATCCTGGAGTTTGTAGTTTGGCCTTGTTTAAGGATTTCTGCCAGCATATTCTCAATTTTACCACTGCCTCCTTGAGAATTCTGGGATTGCTCCTGCTGTCTAAAGTAAGGTGGTCTATTTTGATTGAACCCAAAATTACCTATAGACTGATCATTATCCCTCCATGGAGGTTGTTGATTGTTCCTCCAATTATTCTGATTGAAATTGTTAGGATAGGGGTTACCTGGTCTGTTGTTGATCGATTTTAGCTCTTCGGGGTTACCTGCAAAGCTAGGACCTTCACAGTTGAACGTTTCGTGGGCTCCTCCACAATTCTCACAGCAAGGATTCAGGAAAGGCGAAGAAGTAGCTGCCTTCGCGGTTTGCTGTTGCGTCTGGTTTACAGCTAACTTTTCCACAACTTTAGTAAGAGCTGTTAGTTGAGCGGATAAATGATCCTGTGGGGGAATATTATACATACCTGCTTTTGGCTCACCTCTCCCCTTGTTCTTGCACCACTGTCTGGTACTAGCGGTCATGGTGTCCAACAGCTCCATCGCTTCATCCCCAGTTCTTGCCATAAAGTTTCCTCCAGATGAGGAACTTAGTACCATCTTGTTTGAATCATTCAATCCCTTAAAGAATGACAGTACTAGTTCTTCGCTACTCATACCATGGTGTGGGCATTGAATCTGCAGCTCCTTGAATCTATCCCAAGAGTCATACAGGGACTCACCTGGTTCTTGACAAAAGTTTGTGATTTCAGCGATCTTTTCCCTTGTCTTTGACGGTGGATAGTACTTCGCCAGGAACTTGTTTGCCAAGTCAGCCCAAGTGTGGATGCTACCCGGTTGCAGACTCCTTAGCCACCTGGACGCTCCGTCTTTCAGAGAATAGGGGAACAGCTGTAGACGAATGCGCTCGTTCAGGTTCCCCGTCTTGTTGAATGTATTGCAGAAGTCCAGGAATGCGGAGATGTGGTGTGGGGCATCATCTGAGTCAAGTCCGCTGAATTGTCCCTGGTGGTACAACGTGGTGATGAAGCTCGTCTTGAATTGCCAGGCGTCGAGCTCAGTTTGCGTTACTTGAGGGAGGACGATAGCAGAGGATCGTCCTTCTACTGATGGTTGTTGGTACTCCCCCAGAGTTTGTCTGGTCGTCATGGCAAACTGTAGTTGTCGCCTGCTGTGGAGAACTCTTTCGATCTCTGGCTGAAATTCAGCTATAGGTTCTCCTGCAGATCGAGTCCGACGCATAAGAGACGAGTTGGTATGAATATGAAAAACTAGATTAACTATATACGTGGCAAAAATAAAGAGAAAAATATCAAACAGAAAATAAAAATTAAAAGAATGAAAAATTTAACTTATCCCAATTAAATAATAATTGTCAATTAATCGTGTCGGAGGTCCCCGGCAACGGCGCCAAAACTTGATGGAGAAATATATGACTACTTCTACCACATAGGCAGTGTACCTATCGTTTTGCGGGTATAGTGATTAAATGGGGTTGTCGATCTCAGGGACCTCGTATAATTAATTGACAAATATTTGATTAACTGGGAAATTAAGTTAAACTAAAGAAACAGGAAATATCACTTTTTCGGTTTTGATTAATTAATTAAAAAGAAACTAAACTACAAGGACAATTAAGACAACTTAAATAAACACAGAGGGATTTAAAGAGTGGTGAATGTGATAAATAGAAAAGCGCACCCCGGGTTGTTTGCTTACCTATTCCTTTTATATCTGTTAGTAAATTCTTCCTTTAATTTTACTGCAATAACTCATAAACTTTAATTAATTCATTAACGACTAAGTATAATGAATCCTAACCAATTGTTAGACCTAGCAGCAGGCTAATGCTCTAGACCGGACACAATTAATCGCATAAAGAGTTGTTTCTATTGGAGTCTAATTAACCTATAGGCCGGATCAGGCTTCTAGCTGTTAATTAGGTTCAACTTCCTTCGTCTAGTTATTTATCTCAGCTCTCGCATTTTAATAAATAACTACAAGGGTTGTTTTAACTACCGGCCAAATAATTAAAACACTTGAAGGACAGGAATTGAACTGTTGCAGTTAACTAAATTTATTTAAAGAAATACATAACAAAATTTAGGAAATAGGTTCGCTTCCCAACCCGGGAAGCTAAAATACTTACTCGCTCATCGTTACAGAAACAACGATAACAGAAAAGGAATGCATTAAATAAATTAAAGTAAGGGTAAGAGATAACTCCAGTTTAGAAGTTCACTCCGGTTCCTCGCTTCAACTTCGTCTTGCGTTGCCCCGTCTGCTAATTTATTTCTGTAGAGCTGGTGCGTAATAGTGGAAATAAAATGGAAAGTGGGGTGTATGTATTACGTGGGAATTTAATGGAGTGGATGGTGATGATTGGAAATGAAATGAATGGAATGCGATCGTGGGAGAATGCGTGGGTGAACGGACTAATTCGTGGACTGATAGATGGATGGATTGTGTATTTTAGCTTCCAGTAGTGTGGGTTTATATAGGCGGAGGACATGGGAAACAGACAAAGGAGAAGTGACAGGAATTGTGAGCTACTGAGTAGATGGCGGTGGAGTTGGTGCAGATCCGTGGAGATTTCAATCAGAGATTTCATCATCGGGCAGAGCAATTGATAATTGATTACAGTCACGCGTGCACAAATTAAGGTGGGCGATCGTCTGCAATTAATGAAGGTAGTTCGACTGCGGCGCCGTGGAAGAAGAAAACTCGGTGTGGAAATTCCAATTCTGTTCCGTGCGCTGCTCTTGTCCCGCGTGTGTTGGTCCCGTCCGCCTCGCGGTCGTCTGTGTGCTGTCCGCCCGATAAGAGGCGGTAGTCTCTGCTCCTGTCCGCCAGGCGGTCGCCTGAGTCTTGTCCGCGAGATAGAGGTGGACGCCTCTGTTGTGTCCGCGACCAAACCAGGCGGACGTCTATCCCTTGTCCGCGAGATAAGAGGCGGACGCCTCTGTTGTGTCCGCGCCTCTCCTGTCCGCCAGTTATGCTATATATATATGTATATATATACACGATTGTAGTCCAATCTTGAATCGGCTCCAGATTATTCGTTATAAGTCCGTTTGACTCGCCGTTTGTTGCGTTGGAAAGCTTGTGAAGTAAACTACTTGATTCCAACACTTTTTCCTACATTTAACACATAAAATATATCAATTCATATCAAAACATAAACCTAGGAAAATCGTCAGATAAGTGAGAAATATTACTTAAAATACTGCAAATTATAAGGTAATTAAACCCTTAAAAGTCTATATATTTCGCACTTATCAGTAGGCGTTACACCAGGGATAAACATGATAGCTGGAATGGTGACCCAGCCTGTGCATGGCAAGCAGATGCCTAATGTGGACACATTAATGTGCAATGAACGGGATGAAACTCCCGGAATGATCACCTGGACTACCAGGGAATATTGATCTTCACAGACGAGGATAGAAAATCCGGCTAAGAACGTAAAACGGCGTAGCTAACTAAATGTACCAATAAGTGCGAACCAGATGTAATGGCATAACTTAGCAACACCCAGGAGCAAATCCTTGAAGGGTGTTCGCATCAACAATTGTTGCACGAAATAATGTGACAGAAACGCAAGGACTAAAACTAACACCCAGTTTAAGCATAAGTCGTCAGGAGACAGACTGACAATCCTAAGGGGCATCCCAGGAAAGGAAACGGAATGCAACGACCTTGTCATGCAGCCCAATATGATATCTAAACCATGTAATGTGGTACAGAGAAGTAAATGTGTGTGAACAGCCTACAATGAGCAGAGCTCGAGGCAGTAAGGCTACTAAGCCACAAGCAATGTGTTTAGGTAAATTTGATCGATTGCAGAAGTTTGTGTTGTACAACTAAATAGAGCGGAGAACGAACCACTACTTTAAGAGTGGGGATACCTCTCGATATTGTGAAACCGCGGGAGCGGTAGTTATGTGAACCAAGTTCAAGAAATATATTAAAAATTGACTGTACTGTTATTACCCAAGAATGATTAAATGAGAATAATACGAAAAGCAGTGCTTATACCAGTTGTGGAGACCGGAAGGGTCATAAGTCTAATAGCAACCACCATAGGTGTGTAATGCTAAAGGTGTAATGAACAACGCTCAAGGAGCATAAAGACTTGAAGAATAGCGTATTCAGCAATCAGTCAAATAAGTGGCGAAACACAGTGTAACGGCGGAAGCTAATATGATAGAGGGTGCAATGTAAGTTGATGTTATACAATGAGTAAGAGCACGGTGCGCAGTAAGCGACCGTTGTATAAGTATTGTTAAATGATAAATCGCAACTAAGCACAGTTACGAGTTAAACCCAGTGGAGATACAACAGTAAGTGATACCAAACGAACCGGGCAGTAAGCTGGTAGCTAGTACTATGAGATAAGAATCCCAGTGAAACACAGTGTAAATTCCATTGCGAATCGCATAAGAGATTTACTGTCAAGAGTTTATGCCTCTGCACTCTGTATGACTGAGTGTTTTGGTATTGCACTTGCTCAGTAATGATCGAGTGAGATAGCTAGGATTTGAGGAAATGTTAATTGTCGTAAATTAATGCTATAACACTACAAGAAAAAACAGAGTTAGCTACCATTGATTTGCTACCACACATATATTGGTAGCTACTTTCAAAAATTGCTACTGATTTTTAATGGTACTAACATAGTGGTGTCTATTTTGCTACAACAACGACAATGGTAGCTAGATTTTTTTAAACAGTAGCCAAATCGCTATTGCCTGACAAGACTGCTACCATTAGTAGTAGCTATTTTTGATTTCATCTTGGTTCTTTTTGTAAGAACAATTTAGCTACCATGTTGGTAGCTAAATTACGGAATAGCTACTGCAAGATGTGGCTAATTCAATCATGGTAGCTATTGTGCCACTATTAAAGCAGCAGTAGCGAAAAATATTATAATTAGTAGCTAAATTGCTACTAAAAGTTGCTACTACCAAATAGATAAGCTAAGTTAATAAAATTGCTACTAACACTCATCACGGTTGCCGTTCTGCTACTGTTTGGGCGTCGGTAGCGAATATTTTTAGCAAGCATAAAAATTGTTACTATCTTTAATTATGAAATTGCTACCGATTAATGATGTTAATGAGATTATGGCTAATTTTTGCTAAATTATAAAAATGATAGCTAATATTTTTAAGTGATAGCAAAATTATAATTCTCTTATAATTTGAATGTGTGATACGTATATAATTCAATTTTGAAATTGCTACTGACTAATAATGCTAATATATATATATATATATATATATGTAATATATATGTTGTGTATAAATTTATAAAATGTTAAAAGTATACAAAATTATAATAAACGTACATAAATATACGATATATTAATGTTTTTAATTTACAAAACAACACACAAATTAATAGGATTTTGAAAAATAGTAAAGTTAAAAGAATTTAAATTAGTCAAGATTATACAATATTATACATCTATTAAAATTTATAAAAATATTATATTATACAAATTTACAAAAACAAAGTCTATTATTTAAAAGTTTTAATTTTCATGTAATGATGTATATTATATTAGTATTTGTAACTCTATATAATAAGACTTAATTATATAAGTAACTTTACATAATATATTATCTTTTTTGTATAATTTCTGACATTTCAAAGATTTTTAAGTGATATATATGTATATTTTTAATTTTTTATAATTTTAAGTCAATAATATACTTAAATTTTTTAGATTTACTATTTTGGTCGCATTAAATTAATTTGTTATATTATATAATCGGCCATATATCTATTTTATTAATTTTAATATATCCCTGGTTTGATCATGTCTCGACAAAAACTTCCATTTATATTTACAGTATCAAACATTCAATATATACACGTAGTTTCTATATATGATGTGAATAACTATCATGGCACAATGGTTAAGACATTCTATATTCATCTCAAACATCGGGGGATCGATTCCTGCTCTATGCACATTTTTAATACACTAGTTTGAATTAAATAATAGTCAAGTTAACGCGGGCACATGACTCCCACTTCGTGTGGGAATGGTGGTGGTGCCCATTGTTCTTCAGTAGGTGGGTAGTGTAGAGCTAGCTATATACCATTCTAGTATTGATTTTGTTATTGCTATACTAGTAGCAACTTTGATACTGCTTTACTAGTAGCCATTTTGCTACCAATATTTTAGTAGCGATTTTGTTACTGCTACACTAGTATCGATTTTGTTACTGATGTACTAGTAACGATTTTGCAACTGTTATACTCGAAGCTATTTTGCTACTATTACACTAGTAGCCATTTGGCTACTACATTCTAAAACGGTAGCAATATCTAGCTATAGGAAAAGTAGTAGCGAGGCCAAAGCGAAATAGCTACCGCATTCCGAAACGGTAGCTATTTTTAATTTAGCCACTAGGACCTTTGCTACCACTGTATATCAGTAGCTAAATCATAAAATGCGGTAGCCCATTGTGTTTAGCTACCAAAACTGATGATTTAGCTACTGATATACAATGGTAGCTAAATCTGATTTTTCTTGTAGTGTAATGACCGATGCATAGGAAATGCAAAGTCGTACCAGTGAGAGGATACTTGATTAGCAATAAGTGACTACAGTAACACGGTATACTAAATATTGGTATGGAATATACCTCAAGTGTGGGTAATAACCGAGAGAGCATTACACATTAGGTAGTAGCTCAATCTCAACCGACAGTAAGTCGGAAGAAATTAAGTCAATCATTGTGGAATACATAGCTGTATACATAGTAACTGTCAGAGAAGTGGATAAAAAGTTTGTAACTCACCGAATTCGCTCACGGTAAGAGATACCATGTGTCGGTTGAGAAACCATTATTACAGTAAATGGAAGATGTACAATACAGTAACAATGACAAGTGGGGCAAACTAAGCTCTACAGTTATCAGAGTTGCGCAGCAGACACTAGTGAGCCAGTGATTCAAGTGTTGAATGTGCATAGTGAACATGAGTGAATGGCTAATTATTAATGCCTAGAAGCCTCACAGGCCAGAACCGAAACCGGTTATGAGTTAAATAAACTCTAATGAGAATTCTTGGTTTAGGAACTAAACCGCCAATATGGTTAAGATCCTCTAATCGGAATGCATTGTATAACATACCGCGTGGAAGTTAAAGTACTTCACGACGGCAGAACGTTTTAAACCAATGATTAAGTGATTGATTACGTGGGCGTAATCCCTTTTAAGGGGGGTAGAGCGCAAAACCACTTAGTGTGTATTACCGTACAAGTGTACGTGACCTATGGTGTGCATAGCACAAAATAATTTGTTTTTGATGATTGGTGTGTGTGTGTTACGTAAACATACGCATTCATTCATGGTTTAATTGTGGCAATTGCGTACAAGAGATGCGAATACCATTGTGATAAGTGTTTATTTTGTTAACAGTTGTGTGTGGTGGTACGAGTATAAGGGAGTAAAGAAACTCCCGGGGAACAAAAACCCCAACAGTGTATAGTAAAACCGTGTGTTGTATTTTGATAAAAATATATGTATATATGTAATATAGTGATTCGTGAAGGGGTATGAAACCGACATAGAACCTAGTGAGAATAAGATTCCCTAGGTAACAAGATTAAAGTGAATGGAGATAACTGATAGACGGAGTTCTATCCCTTGGAGATGTAATGATTATGACTAGAATGACCAGCAAGATAGAAAATTGGAAATGAGTGTATTATTTGATGCTTGAAAATGAAGTGGGAGGTGGAACTTGATTTGCATGCGATCAAGGGAAGCCGAACACAAATTGGGGTGGAAGGATAGTTCAGCACTGATGCTGATCACATCAGGGTTGGATGATTCTTGAAGCTCCCTATAAGTGGTCGCAATTAACCACGCTAAGGAAAAGAATAAAGAACATAAGTTGGACTTGGAGTTGTATGTGTTTTCAAAAGGATTTTGAGTCGGTAGTTATAAAACGTCAATAGATACCTTACATTATGAAAGTACTTTTACTTAACCTTACAAAGAATATTTTTGTAGTACTTGCTCACGAGCCGAGGACGTATGAGCCTTTGTCTTCGGACCGGTGACATGGGAAGTATATATGTTAAAGAATAAGTGATTGTTTTGATCTCCCAAAGGAACGGGGACAGAAGGTGTCCATCGCGACCGGGTTCTGCGGGATCACAGTGTACACAAAAGATATTTATGGTTGCCATACATGCTAAGACATGTTGTGTGGTATGTGTAATGAATATTATTTTGACCTTGAGTCCTAATGTGTTTGAGTTTCTAAATATTGTTATGTTACCCATACCTATGTGTCTAAATGTTGTTATGTTACCCAGACCTGAGAGTCTAAGGGTTGTTATGTAAGTACCAATGTTGGTTAAGGTACCCGGATCGTTAAGTCCGAGGTTATCATGTAAGTATGTTATGTTATGTATGGATGTGAATATATTACCCGGACCGTGAAGTCCGAGGTTGTGATGTAAAGTATGTGTGGATGTGGAAGTTTTATTTTACAAGTAATTCCCGTATTCTAGTCAAATGATGCGTGGGAAGTGTGAACTTCGAGGACGAAGTTCTTTTAAGGGGGTAGATTGAAATACCCCAAACCTTGATATGTTGCTTAAACATTAAACTATGGTATATTAAGGCTAAAAAGTTCCTTAGAAACGTTAGTGAACGATTTAAACCTTAGTAAAACAATAAGTACCATAATATAGTTTGAGCAAAAACATGCTCTAAGCTTAGAGTGAACTTGGTTAGGACCCAAAGAGCCTACCAAGACATAATAATATTCAATTATTGTAACGCCCCTTCTTATCATAAATGCAGCGGAAATAAAATACTAAGGCGATTACAGATCATCGGGTTCCAAACACCCGGCACCAAACCTCACCAATTACAACCTATGATATTACAAATGCTACGGTCTGAACTCGAGAAAACATGGTATAAAAGTAATGATAACAAATACTGTAGCTCTCCAAAATCCTAATTCCCATCCCATACACTCATACTCTTCGTGGCCACCTGTATAACAATTCGTACCTGCAAGATGAAACCAAGCAGCCCACCCCAGGAGGGGTGAGTCAGTTCCCTGGAATGGAACTGGTACAACTCTCCAAAACAACAGTATTAAAAGAAAAACATAACTCTTAAAATAACAATAACATGAAGTCAAATGCTCAAAACAAATCAGAAGAACAAGGCACACCAAAACACCAAGTCAAAGATAACAAGTCAAGGATAGAGATAAATAACGTGAAGGTAGAGTGAGCCAACATAAAAGAACCACGCCAGAAGTTAGTGAACATCCATTGCTTAAGTTAGATTCAGTTCCATTAGGATTAGAAAGACCCAAGTAGTCACAAGGACTGGGAATGAAAGAAGATATCCAAGAACCATAACTCAAGAGTGGAATATGATCAATGGCCAAATACGTCCTTTTAGGACAGGGGATATACAGCCCCTCGCTGTTAACTACGTCCGATTGGACAGGGGATATACAGCCCCTCGCTGTTCACAACGTCCGATTGGACAGGGGATATACAGCCCCTCGCTGTTCACAACGTCCGATTGGACAGGGGATATACAGCCCCTCGCTGTTTACCGATGAAGATGTGCGCACATCACAACCAAGACTCAGCTCATGGATGAAACATATCCAGGGTCAAAAGAAGCATTTACCAAGATTGACATTTCCCATATTTCCACTAGATCATTAACTGCACCAGAGCGATACCAAAACACTCAGTCCTACAGAGTGCAGAGGCGTAAACCCCAGGCAGATAATATCTAATGAAACAACCAGATAGAAGGAACCAATTACCATACAAGGTGTACATTCAAGGCTCAATTAGTCACATCAAGCTGAGTTAGTCACACACAGTTTCCTTTTGGAAATTCATTTCAGTTCAATCAGCGTTTTGCAAAACATTCCATAAAGTCCGTTAGCAAAGTATCTGAGTACGAGAAATCGTACAAAACATCCCATAAAGGCCAAAACCCAACAAGCTGAGTACGAGAAATCGTACCTGGTAATCACTGTAGCAGTCCTAGTCGACTTGTGCAAATAATCAACAATACTCTGAGGAATATTAAAGGTAGTCTAACATCAATAACTTGTAACCTAAGTTAAACTTAAATAAATTCCTCACTCTTATTTCTAAGTCTCAATTGTCTTTTAAGCCCTCACTTAAAGGTTATGTATAACCTTTGACTTATATTAGAATGTTGTATAACCCAAGGTTGTAAGACTAGGGAATGTATGTTATTAACACTTGTTAATTGTTACACTCTTATCCACTTTATTCATACTTAACCCTAATTCTCAATTCAAGACTCTTGAGACCCTTATATCATAAGTGCGTATTATATTATTCATCTAATCTTAGAATCTCAATAATAATTTTAAGCTTAATACTTTTATTCCTAATTTCGAATAAATATCGGGTTATGACCTATGATAGGTTTATCTTAGAATATTATACTATTATTTCACAATGTAATGATTATGTATTTTATCAGTATTACCAAATAATCCATTATGATTAAGTTTTCCCCTCAACTTAATTAAGATCTACATCCTGTATATTGGAAACATGGTGTTATAGATGCATTTTATGATAACCTAATTGAGTTATTACACTCATTTATCATATGTTTAGTTTAGGATGACTTCTATTACAACCATCTAATAATCTTATCATAAGATGTTAAATTGCTTCTCATCTTGAATAACTATATTATAGTTAACTTAGATTTATCGAACTCTTACATTTAGTATTTCCAAGGTATATTATTTACTTTATCATTAACTATATAATAAGGCATTTTAAGATAACCTTTTATTTATCCTTGCTTACATTTAATTTCTCAAATGTTTTATTTTTTACACACATTCCCGCTATAGACTATGTATAATCCTTTTATACTAAATTTTAATAAACTTACGTCTTAAATACATTTTTCATATTGTTTACAAAACCTAAGGTTTCAAAGGAATAACTTAATAAATTAATCTCCTTTATTATGTTTTAGGATGAACATTATATCTTAACATAAGGTAGAATTTATCTAAGAATTAAACTCTCATTCACAAGTGAAATTGTCAATTACTTAATAAGATAATATGTTCTGAAAAATCCCCATACCTTATACTCAAATGACACATTAATATTTTTAGCGTCGTAAAGTAGATCAATATAATCTCTTATGTAACTTAGTTTTATCTAATAAAAGGTTCAAAGGTTTTAAGTATCAAATTCCTATTTATAAACCTTTCTATAAATTCTAACCACTAGATACCTCACTTAATTGTAGACTCACATCCTAAGTATTGGTAATTAATGTTATAAATGTATTTCATATGGCTTATCTAATGCCAAGAAACTTAAGGATTATTATTTAGATAAATTTCCAAATCATAGTTTAATGTAGTTTTATATCATAATCCTTTTAATGATTTTAACTTAAAACATTAAGTTATATTTCAATACCTTAGATGTTAAGAAATGATTAAATCTAGACTTACTAATCCACCTCACATTCAATATGTAAAAGTATTTTATTACTTTATTATTGTTTATATATTAAGACTTTAGATGTAAAAGTATTACTTTATTTATCATTAATTATAGAATAAGATCTATTTGTGTAACATTTTATGTAATCTAATCACAATTTTTCCTAAGTTTAACTTATTAATTACTTAACCCAATTATAGACTACATTATGGTCGTTGACTAATACTATACATGTATTTTAATACGGTTTATTTAAATCTTAGAAATTCAAAGATAACTCCTTAAGATTAATAATCTTAATTTAATACCGCCTCATATAGTATTCTTTTATTAGTATTATGTAGAGGTTTAGTTTATCTCATTAATTCCTTCATATTATATTTCTATAAGGCATTTTATTTCTTTTATTTATGTAGTTTTTTATGTGTATATATATTAGGATTTATTCAAGACATTCCTTGTGTAGTTTTATTGCACTTAATTATTTTATACTAACTTTTACACATAGCTACATCCAATATATGGTTTATAAAATAAAGTATTTCCCTTAGTTTTCGTTAAACATATTAGCTTCCATATTATATATAATAATAAAATGTAGTTTAGTTTGTTAAATTCCTTGATTTAATATAAGTTTTCTATTTATTTCTCTCATATAAATATATATATAAATATATGTAACAATTTTTACTTCACTTAAAGTTAGTACCCAAAATATTTATAAACATACTGTCTTAAATGTTAATCAGTCTTATTATATTTTCCCCAACCTATAAAGTTCATTAATCAACTATACTTTAATTTATGATTACATTAAAAACCATATATTATAAGTTATTCTTATGAAAAACTCATAAACACAATTTTTAAACCCATTTACAATTGTCCAAAAATCCCCAAATTAAATATATAGTAACTATAACATTTTAGACATATTATAAATTTTTATTTCATAAAAAAATTATTTTAAATTATCCAAATAATTCCATAATACTCGTAACTTGCAAAACTCATAACTTATGTTTAAAAACTCAAAACCCATATTAATTTACATCAAAATAAACTAGATTTTATAGGAATCTATGGTTAAAATTTCAAGTCAAAATACATTCGGGAAGCCATTAAATAATCTAGCAAGTTAGGACTTTATTCTGGAAAACATATTCACTTAATACTTCTTAAATCCCCACGATCTAATCTCGGCCGTCCATGTTTATTAACCGCGATCGGACGGCCAGAACTCTCGAGTTCATCAGCGAAGGTAATAAGGGGATCGAGTACTAAATATCGTTTTTCTCACAATCTACAGAACCAAATTCGATGATACTTGTTCCTATCGACTCGAAATTAAATCCCGGTTCTAATGGTACCAATTTCCCCAATTATAATGCAGAATTGAGTAGTTTCGAATCTGGGTTCGAAGTTAGGTTTCACGGTTTGAGTTCGAATTCATTTCGACAAATTCTCTCATTGTAATGCATAATAGACTAAATTGGCATGTGGGTTTGATCGATGATGAAATTTCGAATAGAAACCATGGAGAAATTTGATCGGAAACTCACCGGAATTGCATTAACGGGGCGAAACCAAATCGGGAAAACTGGAAATCGTTATTTCATGTGCGGTTCAGGTATGCCACTTCTCGAATCAACTCGCACCAACTGAGAGAGATTTGATTCATGTAACCTATCACAATCCAAACTAGACATGTAACTCTAGATGTTAGTGGAAGAATCATTGATTTTGATGAACTAGGGAGAAAGTTACAGATCTCACAAGATTCGTGTTTACCTAGTTGGTTTCGGGATGAACTGGGCAAATTACCGCCGTGATCGAGTAGGCATCTTTAGATAGATTTATCTCCCCAAACTAGTGCGAATCAGCCTTGACCATCAACATGAAAGTTATAGAGGGATTAGAGATCTTCAAAACAAGCTAAAGACACGAAATTTGGATAAGAAATGAAGAAGTTATGGCGTGACGAAGTTTACCCGATTTCAGGAAACTGCAGTTCTGGGTTACGAACTCGCGAGGAGGTAACTTTGGATCAACTTTCCGATCATTGTAGAAGGAGTTAGATGGTGTGTGAGTAATGGTTGGAAAGAGGAAAGATAGGAGAATCGAATGAAACAAACGGCATACCAAATGGTGGAGTAGAGAAAAAGATATAGGTGTCTAAAGATCGACCCATGGCATGCCATAACTGATGGAAATCTGAAAAGACTAAGTTAAATCGGGGCTGACTGGGCGCGGCTTAGTCAGCCAGTCTTGGACACGTCAGCAACCTCCTAAATTTTGGCTCTAAACTTCAATTTATCATAACTTTGGCTAGGATGATCCGTTTTTAAACGTTCTTTTTATCGATCTTCATGGTTTTTTCATAACCTATTTATTGGTATAGGTTTTCATGGCCTGGTTTGACCATTCTCAAAAAGTCAACTCTAGCATGGCTTAATAAGCTTTAAGGTTTCTAGAATTTTATATTGACTTTTATGTTTCAAAAACATGTTCCAACACTTCCTAAAATCTTTATAATATATTTGGAGTGTTTAGAAATTTTCCCAAGATTTATTGACTTATAAATCTTATTATTAAATTCATAATACTATATAATAATGTATAATAATTAGGGTTAAATAGGAGAAACCCCTAAATAAATTTCACAATTCCATATAATAATTTAATATTCATAATTCCATACCATAATTTAATATTAATAGTAGTATTTATGGTTTAATAAAGAAATCCCCTAAATTAATTTAAATTAATTTAGGGGTATTTCAATTATGATTTAATAAGGCTAATTAAGTCCTTAGGAAACCTTGGTAGACAATTAAACCAAAAAACAACACAAATAAATACCTTAAAGTCAATATGGGCAAAAATGTGCTCTAAGCTTGGGATAAGTTTGTATAAGACCTAAAGGTCATACCTATACCTTATTTTCATGTTAATGAACATATAAAATCAATTACTAAAGAAAACCAAGCTTGAAAACAAGTTCAAATACAAAATGTGCTTTAAGGAGTCTTAAAGCACATTTTTGAAAAATTGTCTTGTAAATGAGTTTTGAGTGGCTAAATGTCCATCATTACTCTTTAATTAACATGTGTACTACTTAGTATCATATTAGGAAGTCTAAATCAATGGGAAATCAAGATTTTCACAATTATGTGCCTTGGTTAGTGAATAGTGCCCAAATAGTGCTAGTTTTGACTTAAGTCAACTTAGCTTAATTAAATGATCAACATAAGTCATGAAATTCCCTATTATAGGAAGGGGGCCGGTTTCCTAAGTGGTGACTCACCACCATGTACAAGATAAGTAAAGAAAAGAAGGAAAAGTAAGTAAAAAGAAGAAATTACCTTTATATGATAAATATCTTCAAAAGTATACCTCTCACCTCACTTTCTTCTTTCTTCCTTAATTCCCACCGATTTTTTCATCTTCTCCCAAGCTCCATCGGTTTTGCTACAGCAAGTAGCCATTCTCCAACTTCCATTGCTTGTAACTTCTAGCTCCATGGTCCAAATTCAATTTCAAGACTACCTTTGTCTTAGTTAGAGTGAGCTCTTCATTTTCCTCTTTTCAAATCTTCAAGAACTCCATTTTGGTGCCTTGAAGAATCTCCATTGAAGGAGCTTGAGCTCACCTTTCCATGCCTTGTCATTCTCCTTTGCTTCAAGGTAAGGAAAACCAAAGAAAATCTAAGGTTCCTCTCATTTTGTACATGTCCGAAAATGTCACCTCACAAGGGTGCTTTGTTTTGCTCTTCATAGCTCCATTTCAATCTTCAAAGGACTAGGAGGAGTCCTATCTTGATGCTTATTCAAGCTCTCTTTTTATTCCAAGGTAAAACAACTATCCTAATGTGTTAAGACAATATATATAACCTAGGGTTTGTAAGTGAGTTTAAACATGAAGCTTGAATGCTCATTGGTTTTACTTGTGTATCGATTAGAACATTGACAAGTAGCCAAGTCCTCTTGCCGATTTCCAAACAAGGAAGAACAAAGGTGTTCAAGTAAAAATCTTGAAGAAAAGAGGTAAACAAACTATCTCAATGTAGTTTAAATGCCTTAGGAAAAATGAGCTTGATTTGCTTAATAAAATACCTAAGGAGCCAATGGAAAATGAGCTAGTGAATTATTCTCAAGAGAATTATTAAAAGACATATGTGATGTTTAGTGTATTGTTGGGATAAAACTACACGTTAATATATATAGATTTACAGCAAACTAATAGGCAAGTGCACCTTAGTCGGAGTAGTACAACAAGTGTCGTATCCACAGGGAAATTGTTCAATTATCCTAGTATCGGTAAGTAATAAAAACAGTAAAAAGGGGGTTTAGCCGGAGGCAAGCTTGATTTGTTGTTGGATTAGTACAGAAATAATAAAAACAGTAAAAACAGGTAAATTAGTTGATGTGGATGGAAAAAGGGTATCCTAGGATAGCGGGGGAATTGCCTAAATTACTTAAACAGATTTATAACCTTGTCTCAATTATTTATTGTCTATTAGAGTTAATAATTGTCAGTTACAAACTCTTAGTTATAGCCTCAGTATTTTCCTGCTCAATCCGGAGTGTAAATACCAAGGTTAATTCCTTTGTGGTACTTAGACTATCTCAAAATCATATGTTGATAGTTACCATAAAAATGCAGTTGTTTGTCACGCAAAGCATTTAACAATTTTTGCTGAAAGGAATTAAAACAAGTTTAACAAGAGAGACAGGTGATAAATATTGTTTTACGTAATATTAGAATCAAACCCCCATCGTAGGATACAAATGAAAATTACTCAGACATTAACGGGAATAAGAAGATAGCACAGATAGATTTAGACATTAATTCAAAGAAAGAGCGGGTCTGCTCTCGCTCTCACTGCTGCTCTTCTATTTCTTTTGTTTCTGCGTGAGTATGGGGTGTTGTGGTGTTACGGGAGAAAATGAATGGAAGAGAATGATGGAATGTGATGAGCGATGGTCTGTTTCTGGTTAATCTCCCGTACGCTGATTTAAGGTAGAAGGACTGGGTTTATATAGAGGCAGAGGATGAGGTTGATTGGAGACAGAGCTGGAATGGAGACAGTGGAGCAGAGTGGATTGGGGCTGCGCAACGCGTGAGGAATTTCAGGACTGTCGGCCGGCGCCTGATATTGTTGAAGTAGTAGATAGATATGATTGCAGGCGCCGCAGAAAGTTGGAGAAGACGGTCGGCGTAGTTGCAGCTCTATTAGTTGTCCGGTCTTATTTTCACGGACAGCTTATCTCTTGTCTGTCCATTTTTCCACGGACACATTGTGTCCTTGCTTCTGTCCGCCCCTTGTCCTGCCATTTTTGGGCGGACATATTGATATTTCTTGTTTTGTCCGGCCAAATCTGCACGGACGTAACACGGTTGAACAAATTGCCGCGTCCGGACCTCCTGGTTCGGACGGTGCTATTGTGTCCGTCCTTAGTTCTGCGGACGCACTACGGACGTGTTTGGGATTTGAACTTGTCCGGCCTTTTTTGATCGGACGGAGCACGGACAGGTTTTTGCATTGTCCGGACCACTGTCCGGACCAGCCTGGTTCGGACAGGTTGAAGTTTCGGACAGTGGTTCGTACGAAATTGTTTTGCTCCTAGAATATTCGTTCCAGCTCCGTTTTAAGATCCGTTTGCGCCCACGCGTTCGTCTCTTTATCTACTTTGCTCCTAGCTTGGTTTTCCTCATGTTTAACCAATAAATTTGTAAGATAATCAATAAAACATAAACTAGAGGAAAAACATACGATAAATGAGAAATGAGCAAGAAAAGTGCTGATATAATATATGAAATACACCCATAAAACATGCTCATTTAGACACTTATCACACCCCCACACTTACCTTTTGCTTGTCCTCAAGCGAAACCATGTACCCAAGCAAGTAGGGAATGCTCAATATTAACAAATATTATTATGAAGGGTAGGATAAAGAGGTGAACAGTACATGATCTTTAAACTTTTCGAGGAGTGTGATCCATCAACTGCTGGTGGCACAGGTGTGTACTCAGGGTAAAAATAAAAATTAGAGTTTCGGGGTATGATCTGGAGTACTTCAATGCTTCTCAGTTAAGGTGACTTTGAGAACTTTTACCATGGCCAACTTCTCTCAAGAATGGGCATTTAGGAGAAAACAAATGGAAAAATAGATTTATGCATTTGTTTCACTTTTGCACAAGAGATGAGAAGATAATATGTAGGCATCAAGCCTTTGTATTTAAGAACACTCAACTCTCTTTGTTGGTTACCAATGGTGTCTCGCAAGTCCCTTATTTGTTTTTTTATTTTGACAGAGAAGCACCCCTTAGCAATCCCTAAGAGAGAAGACAGAAGGAACCCCTGAGCGATAAAAATCCAACCATTTCAGATCATTTGGTCATACCGCATAAAAATGCTCCTCAAAAGCAATCAAAATTTTAAAACTTTGTACCATTTGTACCATTTATCCCACAATTCATAACAGTATTTATTCTTAAAGAGAACAACCCACATATAAAGGGTCCACGATATTGAATTTGGACAAACGCAAGATAAGCAGAGAGATTAAGCATTTTAAGCACAAAATGTTGCCGAAAAGGGCACACTCCCCCACACTTAAATTGAACAATGTCCTCATTGTTCACCAGAAAACAAGGGAAGGGTTCAGAAGACCTTTTCGGTAAGTAGATAAAATAGAGAGAACACAAAGGTCACAAATAAACATTTAAGCACAAAAACTCTCCTCTGTAGATTTTATTTAAATAAAAGCATAATTAAAGAAACTGGTACTCCCCTGAGATTGTTTTTGCTAGCGTTTATTGGAGTTCCCCCACACTTGAGCTTCAGCCTCAAGTAGCGTAGCTTGGTTGCGGTGTGGATATGAATTTGCACCTGCATAAGACACTAGAAGCAACCATACTATAAACGGGTTTAAGAATTAGCAAAAACAAAATTTAAAGAGAACCTGAAAATTAAAAAGAGCATAAAAGCATATAAAAGAAAAGTGCATCCGGGTTGCCTCCCGGAAAGCTGCCCTTCTTTAACGTCTTTGGCTAGACGCTTTGTTGTTAGATCAAACCTGGGGGGTGGTTATGAGGAGTAGATCCAAAGCATGACTCGATGGTATTTTTGAGTGTCCACCGGGATGCATGTTTTCTTTTCTTATCCCGCTCTTCATCCGGGATTGGTGGTGGTATCTCTGTAATGGACATTTCGTCAGGAAGGGTGATAAAGAGAAGTGGGGATTATGATGATTGAGTGTCCCGCACAAACTTGAGATCCTTGGATTTGTTATCTGGAGACCTTCCTGATGCAAACTCCAGTTTTTCATTATAAGCTTGAAGGGTGATTGTCCCCTGGGCTACCCAAATGTGCACATCGGCTGTGGCAAGGAATGGTCGTCCAAGGATGAGAGGTGTAGTGGAGCTCTCTTCGATGTCCAAAATGACAAAATCGCATGGGAAGTATAAGTGCTCCACTTTGATGATAACATCCTCTACCACTCCGCTTGGGTAAGTTACCGAACCATCCGCCAGTTGAAGGGTCATCTTGGTCTTTTTCATTTCGCCAATTCCCAGCCTTTTGAAAGTGGAGAGGGGCATCAAATTTATGGAGGCACCCAGATCGCATAGGGAGTATGGAAATGAGGTGCTACCTGAAATACCCCAAACCTTAGTATATTGTTTAAACACCTAAATATGGTATATTAAGACTAAAAAGAGTCTTAGAAACATTAGTAAACAAATTTAAACAAAAACACAAATGTGCTTAAGGTCAATAAAGGCCAAAATGTGCTCTAAGCTTGGGATAGCTTGGTTAAGACCTAATGAACTTACCAAGACCTTATTTATATACTAATGAACATATTAAACCAATTACCAAAGAAAACCAAGCTTGAAAACAAGTTAAAACACAAAATGTGCTTTAAGGAGTCTTAAAGCACATTTTCAAAAATTGTCTTGTAAATGAGTTTTGAATGGCTAAATGTCCATCATTACTCTTTAATTAACATGTGTACTATATAGTATCACATTTGGAAGTCTATATCAATGGGAAATCAAAAATTTCACTTCTATGTGCCTTGTTTTTATGAATAGTGATTTTAATAAGCTATTTTGTAACAGTTTGTATAAGTAATTAAATTGACAAATAAAGACTATAATACCCCTAAGTACTATTGGGGGCCGGTTTCTTAAGTGTGGTGACTCACCACTCTCTTGTTAACATGTTAAGAAAATGAGGAAGACTACTTAAGTTACTATTTGCTTTAATGCATAAATATCTTCTAAAAAGCAAAACAAACTCACTTATCTCATTCTCTCATTTCTTTCCTTCATTTCCCACGGTTCCAAGTCTTCTTCAACCTCTCTTCTTCTCTTCATTCACGATTTGCAATAGTAAACACACAAACTCCATCTTTGACCACTTGTAATTCCTAGCTCACTTAACCAAATCAAAAACAAACACCACCATTCTCTTCCTCTCATCAAGCTCTTCATTCCTATCTTCTCAAAACTTCAAGAGCCCCATTTCGGTGCCATGGAGTTCCACCATTGAAGGAGCTTGAGCTTATATTTCTACATATTATTACTCTCCTTTGCTTCTAGGTAAGGAATCTCAAAGAAAAATCATGTTTCCTCCTATTTTTACCTTGACCGAAAATGCCCATTAATGGTGCTCTTTGTGTGACTTTGTTCTAGCTTCATTCCAACCTTTCATGGACTAGGTGGAGTCCTCTCTTGATATATTCAAACTCTCTTCAAAGACCAAGGTAAAACAACTACATTAATGTTTTTGAAATAATGTAAACCTAGGGTTTACAATGAGATGAAGCTTAAAGCTTGAATACTCATTATGTTATTTGTATAATGTTTAGTAGTTGACAAGGAATCAAATACCTAGCCGATTTTAAACAAGGAAACAAGAAAGAAGTTTGTGTGGAAAAGAGGTAAATATGCTAACCTAATGTGGTTTAAAGTCTTAGGAAAATGAGCTTGTATTGCTTATGAAAATGATCTAAGGAGCCAATGGGAAGTGACTTAGAAGAATGCTCTTAAGGGCTTAGTAAAAGGCATATGTGTTGTTGAGTGTATTTGCAGGTCAAAGGCAAATATATTGTGGAAATTCAGTGTTTATGATTTATGCATTTAAGGGCCTAAGAGCCATGTTATTTAAGGGCCTAAGTGCCATGCAATTTAAATTATGCACTATATTGTGATGTAGTGCTAAATGTGTGAAGTTTGTGTATAAAGATGTGTTTGATGGATTTTGGTTTCATGGTTGTTTGTTGGTGAAAACAATGTGTTTTGGTTTAGTAATGTTTAGGAGAACCTATGTCGAAATTTAGGTAATAAACAAGAAGTTCTAAGGGTTTAAAATGAGTTTGGCAAGTTAAGAGATGTTTAGAATGGTTAATGTTTCCAGTGGAGAACATGCATTAAGGTGTTTTAAGATGTGAGAAGGGCTTAGGCAATGTTCTAGAGGATTTTATAATGCAAAGAATGTTTTGGGATACACTAGAGTCATTTGGACTTGTGTTAGGATTTAGGCAAACTTTGGTGAACAAGAAAGTGTAAACTTGAAAAAGGATTTCAAGAATGACATAAGGAGTTAGTTGTGAGAATAGATGCTTGAGAGATGATGTTGTTGTGATGAGGGAGTATTTTGGTATAAGTGATCATCTTAGGTATGAAACACCACTTGGAGACTAGGAGAAAACATTGTAAGTGTTAGGAATTTTGGGAAGAAATGAGTAAAGGTTTAAGGAATTAGAAAATGAGTTTTATGAGTGTTTAAGGATGTCTTAAGGTGTGTTTGAAGTGCCCAAATGAGGTTAGGGTGTACTAGGATATATGGGGTGAAGTTTGGAGTTAAATGAGAAATGGAAAACAAGGGTCTGGGGCAGACCGAACTTGCGACCGAACTTGCAAGGTCGGTCGAGCCCAGTTTACCCTGCGAGAATTGGCTTCTGGAATGGACCGACCTTGGGGACCGGACTTGCAAGGTCGGTCGGGCTTGTATTTTGTGTACGGATTAAGTTTCTGGAATCGACCGAACATGGGACCGGACTTGGCAAGTTCGGTCGGGCTGAATTTTCAAAGGGAAGAAACTCTCGGGAATGGACCGAACATGCGACCGAACTTACAAGGTCGGTCGGAGTAGAAAATTTTGACGGAAATATGTTCTGGAATGGACCGACCTTGTGTAAGGTCGGTCGGTAAGGTCGGTCGGACCAAAACTTGTAAAAAAAAAAGAAAAGAATGTGACTTATGTAGTTAACCCTAGGGGGTATAATGAAGGTAACCTAGGGTAAGTTAGACATTTAAACATGTCAAATAATCATGTTAAACACTTAGTAAATTTGAAGTTAAGTAAGTTAATTAACCGACATTCTTGAATCATGTATAGGAGTGACCTACGGTGGAAACAAATCGAGGCAAGGACCAAGGTATGGTTTTCTTGCAGTCTGTTGCCTACCGGTTTACACCGGCTTGTGTGTTGTATGTTTTTCTGTGTGTTTATGACGTTATAAGATTTAAACATGTAATGAGTTTACAGTTGTTCATATTATTGTGATGTTATGATGTGACTCATTTCCCTTGTGTGTCTAACGTGACTTACCACCTGTTGTGTATTGGTTGTTAAGTTCCACCGTGAACTTCTAACAAGTGTTAACTGGGAAGTGAGGAATCCGGTTGTCCGGTCATGCATGTAAGTTAAGAGTAGATATCTGAATCAGATTCGACTCTTATGTTGTTAAGATTGTTCTCCTTAATTTGGCGTTCGATCTCCCGCTAGCTTCCTCCAAAGCTTACCTATTCTGACTTATGATCGGTTTAGTGGGAACATGTGTTTGTGTGGTGTGTTCGGGTCACTATATCCGAACCATCTGTGACTTAAGTTACTCGTTCGAATAACAGAACGGTAATGAGTGTGTGTAACGAGCTTAACATGAGGGTGAATCATTCTCTAGGCTCTTATGTTGTTTAACCTTCTTGGTTGTTATTGTGGAAAGAAGATCCACTGTGTATGTGATGTTGTGCTATGCACTATTGATGCTATGCCACATATTATGTTATGTTATGTATAAAATGAATGCCATGTTATCATGACAATTAGTTGCGCGTATCCCGGTAGCCGATGGGCTGCGCGTTAACCATACCAGCCAAGGGTTGCTGACCCCCTCGGGGGCTCCATATTTTTACTGCAGGATGAGGATCGAGGAAGCAGAGTGGTTGTAGGTTCTAGGCTGCAGATGTACTTTGGTTTATTTTGGATGTTGAGCCCGGGATGCGCCTGTGCTCCCGTGGCATTATATTTTGATTCCGTTGGAACTACTATGACGGTATATTGAAAGTTTACAGTGAAAGGATGTAATTAAATACTCGGTATTGTATATGATGTATTATGGTTTAGTTTATGCTCGGGAGTCTGATCATCAGACCGGTACACTTGTATTTATTCTGCCTTGTTAACCACGTGGGTGGTTGACGGCGTTGTAGCACCGAAGCGTTTAGTTATTGTTTAGTCGTTTATTTCCGCTGCGATTTCAGTTAGTAGTGAAGTAAGATGTAGGGGTGTTACAAAAAGTGGTATCAGAGCGAAGTATCGCTCTGATGACTAGAATACCGAGCTTAGGATATACCGAGTTAGGAAATAACTACAGTTACCTAAGTGATCAGTTATGGAAAGGTTAACCACTAGCCAAGTGTGGAGATACCTTGTTATCGGGAAACGTTTCAACCGTTGGAACCGATAAGTGTGTAAGCATAATGCTAATAATGTTCGTGTGAATTCAGATGTCAGGTAGACCGAGGTAGAGGCCGCGGAAGCGGTACTGGAGGTACAGATGACCAGGGCGAGAATACTACGGCCAGGTTATGGCCGAAGCTGTAGCGGCCGCCGTAGCCCAAATGGTTCCACAACTAGTAGCTGCAATTCAGCAGGGGCAACAGCCCGAAGTTCAACCACCACCGCCACCGCCACGAGAGACCAACTGGGTCAAGGCATTGGCAGACTTGAGACCCCCTTCATTTCATGGGGAGACCGACCCACGTAAGCTGGAGGCGTACATCTCCGAGTTGGAGACCGCCTACGAGACCTTGGATGTGCCTGCTGGGGCCAAGGTCCGTCTTGCCGCTTACTACCTGAAGGGTTCGGCACAGAGTTGGTGGAAGCTTGTGAGAGAGGACCGGATGGCGGATCCTCAGTTCGGATGGAGGGAGTACACGGCTCTACTGCGAGCTAAATACTACCCTGTGCATGTTCAAGAGGCCAAGCGCCTGGAGCTGGATAGTCTGAGGCAGGGGGACAAGGTGTCGGTTGATGAGTACTACACTGCATTCACCGGCCTTATCCACCTGTTACCGGACCTGGGATACTCGAACCGGGTGCTGGTAAACCGTTTCTACAACGGTCTCAGCCACCGTCTTCGCTATGGGATGGGGCCAGCTGAGTATACTACCTTGCAGGTAATTTAAATGAAGTGTGATATGAATAAGTGTAATCCATAAGTGAGTATTAATGTGAGTTTGTGAGTATGTATTGCGGGGCATGACTGACATCCTAAATTCAGGAGTGCTATCATGCCGCTGCTAAGGTTGAGATCACCGTCCGTCTGAGGGACGAGGAGAATGCGCACAAGCGCAAGGCCACGAGCGAGGGCCAGAGTCCGCAGGGGTACGGGGGAGGAAAGAAGAAGAAGAAACCTTATCCCCAGCCCCAGAAGAGTCAGCACCAGGGTGACAAGGGCCAAGCCCAAGCCACCACAGCTGAGGAGCCACTGAAGCTCACATATGCTTATGCGGCGAAACCCCTACGCTCTTACCCACCTAAGGGTAATTATCTAATCCTGTGTGATAAGTTGAAGTGTATGTTGATAAGTTGTGAAACAAGTATTGATTGTGTATTGTGATAGCAGCTAGCACGGGCTCTGGACCGGAGCGCCACTATTACTGTAAGTGGTGTAACGGAGACCACCCCGGCAAGGACTGCAAGGGAAACGACGTACAGTGTCGTTACTGCGAGAAGTGGGGTCACCGTGACTACGAGTGTTACCGGAACCCCAACAGCAGAGTCAACAAGCCCAAGGGGCAGTGGAAGGGTAAGGCCACAACAGCTATTGATGGCCCGAAGACGGCTAACCAGCCACCCACAGATCAGAGGCACACTGATTCCCAGAAGGGGAAGGGGTCGGGACCTAGCAAGGCCGCCCTGAATGTGGTGGACCGGTCTGAGGCGCCAGGGCCCTCTTCTAGACCAGGTACCGCCTAAACTGTTGAATGTAATAAGTGATTGCATACCGCATTTCATGCATGTGTGTACTAGTGAGTCCAAATGTATTATCATGTGAGTAAAGAGTTAAAGTATAGTGTGAAAGTCACCTAATTAGATAATTCTAAACTTAAAGGAACCTTCAATATATGTTATCCAATCCCACCCACACCAAACCCTGAAGAAACCACCATCAACATCACCGACTTTCCAATGGAGCAATGTCAGGTTATCCAGCCAGGTATGATACTCTTAAATGGATACCTGACACCGGAAGCACAAATCCATATCATCAGACGATGCGATGAACTAGGAGCAAAACCTGGAGGTTTCTACACACCCGAATACCCGAACGGATCAAGAATGCAATTGAAGATGATGTGCATGGGTAAGGACTGGAACCCTTACACCAAGACATATCAAGAAGTGCGAGCTGAAGACGGAGCAACAGTACCAAGTATACCCGAGGAGTTCCTTGCGGTCGTTAACCACGCCGTGGGAATTGCTCAACAAGTTGAAACGGATTCAATTCCAAATGTGAAAGCAGATTTATGCATTGTGAACTTTTACCAGAAAGGTGGACGGTTAGGTTTACACCAAGATAAGGACGAGTCACCCGAGTCTCTAAGTAAGGGAGTACCCGTGGTGTCTTGGTCCATTGGTGATACCGCAGTGTTTGTGTATGGCGAGCAGAAGCGTGCTGATCTCGCAAAGAAGCTAGTGTTGAAATCGGGAGATGTGTTAATCATGGGTGGGCAGTCAAGGATGCTATATCATGGCATCAGAAGATCAAACTGAATACCGCACCGTCGGCAGTGATCAATGCCACACACATGAAACCCGGACGTTTGAATTTGACCTTCAGACAGTTTTAAAGCCTTGTATAATTATGTAATGTGTTAAGCCAGTGTATGTTAGGGATATTATATGTGTTAAGTTATGTCAACAGTGTAAACCAACAATGTTGTAAGGAGAATGTGTTAATGAATAAAGTGGAGTTATTGAAGTATATCAACCGTGTTGTTACCCAGTACTTATTAGTTTGCCAATGAATTAGGCTGTGCACTCGGAACGGGAGGTACACTGAGTGTCTGCAATGAGGCAGAAGCCGGCAAGAGCGGCACAATCCTCACCGGTACCTTTCCAGTCAATGGCGTGGACGCTTCGATCTTGTTCGACTCCGGAGCCTCACACACATTTATTTCGCTATCCTTTGCGAAGAGGCTGGGGTTAGACGGTGATGAGATGCCAGACTTCCTAGTCACTCTCCCGTCGAAAGAGCGGATCAGGTGTACCCGCTACCACCGAGATGCTGTTGTAAGAATCAGAGGTGAAGAGTTTCCGATCGACTTGATAGAGTTCGACGGACTTGGTTTTGATGTGATTGTCGGGATGAACTGGTTGGAGCGGTACAAGGGCAGAATCCTATGTGCCGAGCATCGACTGCTTCTTCGGAGTCCATCTGGGGTTACCATATCTTACCGCCAGAGGCCCAGGGAGCCTTCGACTCAGATCATCACCGCCATGGCTATGTGTCGTGAACTACGACGAGGGAGTGATGTATACCTCTGCTATGTCCAGGACATAGAGAGAGATCCAGAGTTTAGCCCAGATGTGCCGGTAGTGTCGGAGTTTCCTGATGTATTTCCTAAGGAACTGCCGGGCATGCCGCCAGCACGGGAAGTGGAGTTTGAGATTGATTTGGTTCCGGGTACCGGACCAATTGCGAAGGCGCCCTATCGTATGGCTCCAGCAGAGATGACAGAGCTCAAGGAGCAGCTGAGAGACCTACTCGACAAGGGGTTTATCCGCCCTAGCGTTTCACCATGGGGAGCGCCGGTCCTCTTCGTGAAGAAGAAGGACGGTAGTCTCCGCCTGTGTATTGACTATCGAGAACTGAATGCAGTTACGGTGAAGAACCGTTACCCTTTACCACGCATCGACGATCTATTTGATCAGTTGAGGGGAGCATCAGTATTCTCCAAGATAGATCTACGATCCGGATACCATCAGATTGCCATCCGTGACAGTGACATTGAGAAGACAGCATTCAGAACTAGGTATGGACATTATGAGTTTACGGTTATGCCGTTTGGGTTATCCAATGCACCAGCGAAGTTCATGGATTTAATGAACCGCTTGTTCCAAGATCAGTTGGACAAGTCTGTGGTAGTCTTCATCGATGATATTCTTGTGTACTCGAAATCGAGAGGTGAGCACGAAAGCCACCTGAGAAATGTGTTACAAACATTGAGGAGGAATCAGTTGTATGCTAAATTTTCGAAATGTGAGTTTTGGCTGAACCAAGTATCCTTTCTTGGTCATGTGATTTCTGAGGCCGGGATCGCTGTTGATCCGGCAAAGATTGATGCAGTGCGCACCTGGCCTAGGCCGAAGACAGTTACCGATATCAGGAGCTTCCTCGGTCTGGCAGGTTATTATAGGAGGTTTGTAAAGGACTTCTCCAGTGTCTCGAAGCCGATGACTTCCTTAATGAAGAAGGATGCACCATTCGAGTGGACAGTCGACTGTGAGAGTTCTTTCAAGAGTCTCAAGGATGCTCTGACATCTGCACCAGTCCTGACTATACCAGACGGTCCAGATGGTTTTGAGGTCTATTGTGACGCATCAGGTAGAGGTATGGGTTGTGTGTTGATGCAACACGGGAAGGTCGTAGCTTACGCCTCCCGACAGCTGAAAAAGCATGAGGAGAACTACCCTACCCACGACTTAGAATTGGGTGCCATTGTCTTCGCACTGAAGATATGGCGACATTATTTGTATGGGGTAAGTGTGACAATCTATTCTGACCACAAAAGTTTAAAGTACTTGTTCACTCAGAAGGAGTTGAACATGAGGCAAAGAAGGTGGGTTGAATTTCTGAATGACTACGACATTAATCTGCAATATAAAGAGGGTAAGGCAAATGTGGTAGCTGACGCATTGAGTCGCCGAGCACACTCTCTCCATTCGCTAGTCTCTCATACTGGCTTGGTTGAAGAGGTGCGGAGTGCTCAGATGACGGATCAGTATATGATGGAGATCCGGCAGAAGCTTATTGATGGCACATTCGAGGGTCAGAAGTACGACTTCAGACTCCACGATGATGACCTGATTAGGCTGAATGGCCGATTGTGTATACCTAGGAGTAGCGCTGAGTTGAAGGAGCGCATATTGAGTGAATCCCATTGTTCTACTACTTCGATTCACCCCGGAGCTTCAAAGATGTATAAGGGTATGAAAAGATATTTTTGGTGGACTGGAATGAAAAAAGATGTAACTGATTATGTGTTGAGGTGTCTCACTTGCCAGAAGGTCAAGTTTGAGCACCGACGGCCTGGTGGTATGGTACAGCCAATGCCAGTGCCTGAGTGGAAGTTCCATGATATTTCCATGGACTTTGTAGTAGGGCTTCCGCCTACAAGGGGAGGTCTGAATATGATATGGGTTGTTGTTGACCGACTGACCAAGGTGGCTCGATTCATTCCGATGAAGGACACCTGGAAAGTGGCAAAACTGGCAGAACTCTTTGATAGAGAAATTGTAAGACATCATGGGGTACCGAAAACATTGTATCTGACAGAGATACCAGATTCTTATCGAGGTATTGGAAGTCTACGCGAGAAGCACTGGGTACCGAACTGAAATTGAGTACAGCGTTTCACCCACAGACAGATGGTCAGAGTGAGCGCACCATCCAGACACTTGAGGATATGTTACGTGCATGTGCACTTGACTTTCAGACCAGCTGGATTGATAAGTTACATCTGATCGAGTTTAGTTACAACAACAGTTATCATGCATCGATCAAGATGTCTCCCTTCCAGGCCTTGTACGGTAGACCATGCCGCACGCCATTATGCTGGGATGAGTCGAGTGAGACGGTCATTATAGGACCAGAGTATCTTGAACAAGTTCAGGCAGAAGTTCGCCAGATCCGGGCTAACATGAAAGCTCAGGATAGACAGAAGTCGTACGCAGATGTGCGCAGACGTGACCTGGAGTTCGCCGTGGGCGATCAGGTATTTTTGAGAGTATCCCCCATGAAGGGTATTTCGTTTTGGCCAGAAAGGCAAGTTGAGCCCAAAATATGTGGGGCCTTATGTGGTGACGGAGCGGATCGGCCCGGTAGCTTACAGACTTGATCTACCCGTCGAGCTGGGCAAGGTACATGATGTGTTTCATGTGTCCCAGTTGAAGAAGTATATGTCTCATCCGTCTCATGTGCTTCAGCCTGAAAGGCTAACCTTAGAGCCGACCATGCGATCAGTGGAGACTCCGGTACGGATTCTGGATACTAAGACTCGAGACACTCGCCATAAGTCTGTGAGACTGGTGAAAGTTCTTTGGTCTAACCAGGACGTTGAGGAGGTCACTTGGGAGCTGGAAGACAAGATGAAGGCGAAGTACCCGTCATTGTTTATTTCTTAGTGTTTATGTGTATAGGGTACGGGGCGTACCCCTTTTAAGGGGGTAGAGCCGTTTCGGTTATGTGTGTACGACGTGTATTTAAATACATCGTCTATGTTATGTTGTTATGTTACAGACCGTTGTGTCTGAATGATGTGGATGATGTTGTATGGACCTTGTGTCCAATGTTATGTACCCAATGTTATGTAAGTGTGTTGTTAATGATGTATGGAAATATTGTTTATATGTATTCCCGTGTTCTAATATTTAGGATATGTGGAAGTGTGAACTTTGAGGACAAAGTTCTTTTAAGGGGGGTAGATTGAAATACCCCAAACCTTAGTATATTGTTTAAACACCTAAATATGGTATATTAAGACTAAAAAGAGTCTTAGAAACATTAGTAAACAAATTTAAACAATAGAAAACAAGAAATGTGCTCTAAGGTCAATAAAGGCCAAAATGTGCTCTAAGCTTGGGAGCTTGGTTAAGACCTAATGAACTTACCAAGACCTTATTTATATACTAATGAACATATTAAACCAATTACCAAAGAAAACCAAGCTTGAAAACAAGTTAAAACACAAAATGTGCTTTAAGGAGTCTTAAAGCACATTTTCGAAAAATTGTCTTGTAAATGAGTTTTGAATGGCTAAATGTCCATCATTACTCTTTAATTAACATGTGTACTATATAGTATCACATTTGGAAGTCTATATCAATGGGAAATCAAAAATTTCACTTCTATGTGCCTTGTTTTTATGAATAGTGATTTTAATAAGCTATTTTGTAACATATGTTTGTATAAGTAATTAAATTGACAAATAAAGACTATAATACCCCTAAGTACTATTGGGGGCCGGTTTCTTAAGTGTGGTGACTCACCACTCTCTTGTTAACATGTTAAGAAAATGAGGAAGACTACTTAAGTTACTATTTGCTTTAATATAATATATCTTCTAAAAAGCAAAACAAACTCACTTATCTCATTCTCTCATTTCTTTCCTTCATTTCCCACGGTTCCAAGTCTTCTTCAACCTCTCTTCTTCTCTTCATTCACGATTTGCAATAGTAAACACACAAACTCCATCTTTGACCACTTGTAATTCCTAGCTCACTTAACCAAATCAAAAACAAACACCACCATTCTCTTCCTCTCATCAAGCTCTTCATTCCTATCTTCTCAAAACTTCAAGAGCCCCATTTCGGTGCCATGGAGTTCCACCATTGAAGGAGCTTGAGCTTATATTTCTACATATTATTACTCTCCTTTGCTTCTAGGTAAGGAATCTCAAAGAAAAATCATGTTTCCTCCATGTTTTTACCTTGACCGAAAATGCCCATTAATGGTGCTCTTTGTGTGACTTTGTTCTAGCTTCATTCCAACCTTTCATGGACTAGGTGGAGTCCTCTCTTGATATATATTCAAACTCTCTTCAAAGACCAAGGTAAAACAACTACATTAATGTTTTTGAAATAATGTAAACCTAGGGTTTACAATGAGATGAAGCTTAAAGCTTGAATACTCATTATGTTATTTGTATAATGTTTAGTAGTTGACAAGGAATCAAATACCTAGCCGATTTTAAACAAGGAAACAAGAAAGAAGTTTGTGTGGAAAAAGAGGTAAATGTGCTAACCTAAGGTGGTTTAAAGTCTTAGGAAAAATGAGCTTGTATTGCTTATGAAAATGATCTAAGGAGTCAATGGGAAGTGACTTAGAAGAATGCTCTTAAGGGCATAGTAAAAGGCATATGTGTTGTTGAGTGTATTTGCAGGTCAAAGGCAAATATATTATGGAAATTCAGTGTTTATGATTTATGCATTTTAAGGGCCTAAGAGCCATGTTATTTAAGGGCCTAAGTGCCATGCAATTTAAATTATGCACTATATTGTGATGTAGTGCTAAATGTGTGAAGTTTGTGTATAAAGATGTGTTTGATGGATTTTGGTATTCATGGTTGTTTGTTGGAGAAAACAATATGTTTTGGTTTAGTAATGTTTTAGGAGAACCTATGTCGAAATTTAGGTAATAAACAAGAAGTTCTAAGGGTTTAAAGTGAGTTTGGCAAGTTAAGAGATGTTTAGAATGGTTAAATGTTTAACCAGTGGGAGGAACATGCATTAAGGTGTTTTAAGATGTGAGAAGGGCTTAGGCAATGTTCTAGAGGATTTTATAATGCAAAGGAATGTTTTGGGATACACTAGAGTCATTTGGACTTGTGTTAGGATTTAGGCAAACTTTGGTGAACAAGGAGAAAGTGTAAACTTGAAAAAAAAGGATTTCAAGAATGACATAAGGAGTTAGTTGTGAGAATAGGTGCTTGAGAGATGATGTTGTTGTGATGAGGGAGTATTTTGGTATAAGTGATCATCTTATGTATGAAACACCACTTGGAGACTAGGAGAAAACATTGTAAGTGTTAGGAATTTTGGGAAGAAATGAGTAAAGGTTTAAGGAATTAGAAAATGAGTTTTATGAGTGTTTAAGGACGTCTTAAGGTGTGTTTGAAGTGCCCAAATGAGGTTAGGGTGTACTAGGATATATGGGGTGAAGTTTGGAGTTAAATGAGAAATGGAAAACAAGGGTCTGGGGCAGACCGAACTTGCGACCGAACTTGCAAGGTCGGTCGAGCCCAGTTTACCCTGCGAGAATTGGCTTCTGGAATGGACCGACCTTGGGGACCGGACTTACAAGGTCGGTCGGGCTTGTATTTTGTGTATGGATTAAGTTACTGGAATCGACCGAACATGGGACCGGACTTGGCAAGTTCGGTCGGGCTGAATTTTCAAAGGGAAGAAACTCTCGGGAATGGACCGAACATGCGACCGAACTTACAAGGTCGGTCGGAGTAGAAAATTTTGACGGAAATATGTTTGGAATGGACCGACCTTGTGTAAGGTCGGTCGGTAAGGTCGGTCGGACCAAAACTTGTAAAAAAAAAGAGAAAAGAATGTGACTTATGTAGTTAACCCTAGGGGGGTATAATGAAGGTAACCTAGGGTGAGTTAGACATTTAAACATGTCAAATATCATGTTAAACACTTAGTAAATTTGAAGTTAAGTAAGTTAATTAACCGACATTCTTGAATCATGTATAGGAGTGACCTACGGTGGAAACAAATCGAGGCAAGGACCAAGGTATGGTTTTCTTGCAGTCTGTTGCCTACCGGTTTACACCGGCTTGTGTGTTGTATGTTTTCTGTGTGTTTATGACGTTATAAGATTTAAACATGTAATGAGTTTACAGTTGTTCATATTATTGTGATGTTATGATGTGACTCATTTCCCTTGTGTGTCTAACGTGACTTACCACCTGTTGTGTATTGGTTGTTAAGTTCCACCGTGAACTTCTAACAAGTGTTAACTGGGAAGTGAGGAATCCGGTTGTCCGGTCATGCATGTAAGTTAAGAGTAGATATCTGAATCAGATTCGACTCTTATGTTGTTAAGATTGTTCTCCTTAATTTGGCGTTCGATCCCCGCTAGCTTCCTCCAAAGCTTACCTATTCTGACTTATGATCGGTTTAGTGGGAACATGTGTTTGTGTGGTGTGTTCGGGTCACTATATCCGAACCATCTGTGACTTAAGTTACTCGTTCGAATAACAGAACGGTAATGAGTGTGTGTAACGAGCTTAACATAAGGGTGAATCATTCTCTAGGCTCTTATGTTGTTTAACCTTCTTGGTTGTTATTGTGGAAAGAAGATCCACTGTGTATGTGATGTTGTGCTATGCACTATTGATGCTATGCCACATATTATGTTATGTTATGTATAAAATGAATGCCATGTTATCATGACAATTAGTTGCGCGTATCCCGGTAGCCGATGGGCTGCGCGTTAACCATACCAGCCAAGGGTTGCTGACCCCCTCGGGGGCTCCATATTTTTACTGCAGGATGAGGATCGAGGAAGCAGAGTGGTTGTAGGTTCTAGGCTGCAGATGTACTTTGGTTTATTTTGGATGTTGAGCCCGGGATGCGCCTGTGCTCCCGTGGCATTATATTTTGATTCCGTTGGAACTACTGACGGTATATTGAAAGTTTCAGTGAAAGATGTAATTAAATACTCTATTGTATGATGTATTTATGGTTTAGTTTTATGCTCGGAGTCTGATCATCAGACCGGTACACTTGTATTTTTCTGCCTGTTAACCACGTGGGTGGTTGACGGCGTTGTAGCACCGAAGCGTTTAGTTATTGTTTAGTCGTTTATTTATTCCGCTGCGATTTCAGTTAGTAGTGAAGTAAGATGTAGGGGTGTTACAAAAAGTGGTATCAGAGCGAAGTATCGCTCTGATGACTAGAATACCGAGCTTAGGGATATACCGAGTTAGGAAATCTAACTACAGTTACCTAAGTGATCAGTTATGGAAAGGTTAACCACTAGCCAAGTGTGGAGATACCTTGTTATCGGGAAACGTTTCAACCGTTGGAACCGATAAGTGTGTAAGCATAATGCTAATAATGTTCGTGTGAATTCAGATGTCAGGTAGACCGCGAGGTAGAGGCCGCGGAAGCGGTACTGGAGGTACAGATGACCAGGGCGAGAATACTACGGCCCAGGTTATGGCCGAAGCTGTAGCGGCCGCCGTAGCCCAAATGGTTCCACAACTAGTAGCTACAATTCAGCAAGGGCAACAGCCCGAAGTTCAACCACCACCGCCACCGCCACGAGAGACCAACTGGGTCTAGGCATTGGCAGACTTGAGGCCCCCTTCATTTCATGGGGAGATCGACCCACGTAAGCTGGGGCGTACATCTCCGAGTTGGAGACCGCCTACGAGACTTGGATGTGCCTGCTGGGGCCAAGGTCCGTCTTGCGCCTACTACCTGAAGGGTTCGGCACAGTTGGTGGAAGCTTGTGAGAGAGGACCGGATGGCGGATCCTCAGTTCGGATGGAGGGAGTACACGGCTCTACTGCGAGCTAAATACCCTGTGCATGTTCAAGAGGCCAAGCGCCTGGATAGTCTGAGGCAGGGGGACAAGGTGTCGGTTGATGAGTACTACACTGCATTCACCGGCCTTATCCACCTGTTACCGGACCTGGGATACTCGAACCGGGTGCTGGTAAACCGTTTCTACAACGGTCTCAGCCACGTCTGCTATGGGATGGGGCCAGCTGAGTATACTACCTTGCAGGTAATTAAATGAAGTGTGATATGAATAAGTGTAATCCATAAGTGAGTATTAATGTGAGTTTGTGAGTATGTATTGCGGGGCATGACTGACATCCTAATTCCAGGAGTGCTATCACTCCTGCTAAGGTTGAGATCACCGTCCGTCTGAGGGACGAGGAGAATGCGCACAAGCGCAAGGCCACGAGCGAGGGCCAGAGTCCGCAGGGGTACGGGGGAGGAAAGAAGAAGAAGAAAACCTTATCCCCAGCCCAGAAGAGTCACACCAGGGTGACAAGGGCCAAGCCCAACCACCACAGCTGAGGAGCCACTGAAGCTCACATATGCTTATGCGAAACCCCTACGCTCTTACCCAACTAAGGGTAATTATCTAATCCTGGTGATAAGTTGAAGTGTATGTTGATAAGTTGTGACAAGTATTGATTGTGTATTGTGATAGCAGCTAGCGGGCTCTGGACCGGAGCGCCACTATTCTGTAAGTGGTGTAACGGAGACCACCCCGGGCAAGGACTGCAAGGGAAACGACGTACAGTTCGTTACTGTGAGAAGTGGGGTCACCGTGACTACGAGTGTTACCGGAACCCCAACAGCAGAGTCAACAGCCCAGAGGGGCAGTGGAAGGGTAAGGCCACATCAGCTATTGATGGCCCGAAGACGGCTAACCAGCCACCCACATCAGAGGCACACTGATTCCCAGAAGGGGAAGGGGTCGGGACCTAGCAAGGCCGCCCGAATGTGGTGGACCGGTCTGAGGCGCCAGGGCCCTCTTCTAGACCAGACCGCCTAAACTGTTGAATGTAATAAGTGATTGCATACCCGCATTTCATGCATGTGTGTACTAGTGAGTCCAAATGTATTATCATGTGAGTAAAGAGTTAAAGTATAGTGTGAAAGTCACCTAATTAGATAATTCTAAACTTAAGGAACCTTCAATATATGTTATCCAATCCCACCCACACCAAACCTGAAGAAACCACCATCAACATCACCGACTTTCCAATGGAGCATGTCAGGTATCCAGCCAGGTATGATACTCTTAAATGGATACCTGACACCGGAAGCACAAATCCATATCATCAGACGATGCGATGAACTAGGAGCAAAACCTGAGGTTTCTACACACCCGAATACCCGAACGGATCAAGAATGCAATTGAAGATGATGTGGCATGGGGGACTGGAACCCTTACACCAAACATATCAAGAAGTGCGAGCGAAGACGGAGCAACAGTACCAAGTATACCCGAGGAGTTCCTTGCGGTCGTAACCACGCTCGTGGGAATTGCTCAACAAGTTGAAACGGATTCAATTCCAAATGTGAAGCAGATTTATGCATTGTGAACTTTACCAGAAAGGTGGACGGTTAGGTTTACACCAAGATAAGGACGAGTCACCCGAGTCTCTAAGTAGGGAGTACCCGTGGTGTCTTGGTCCATTGGTGATACGCAGTGTTTGTGTATGGCAGCAGAAGCGGTGATCTCGCAAAGAAGCTAGTGTTGAATCGGGAGATGTGTTAATCATGGGTGGGCAATCAAGGATGCTATATCATGGCATCAGGAAGATCAAACTGAATACCGCACCGTCGGCAGTGATCAATGCCACACACATGAAACCGACGTTTGAATTTGACCTTCAGACAGTTTTTAAAGCCTTGTATAATTATGTGATGTGTTAAGCCTGTGAGTTAGGGATATTATATATGTGTTAAGTTATGTCAACAGTGTAAACCACAATGTTGTAAGGAGAATGTGTTAATGAATAAGTGGGGTTATTGAAGTATATCAACCGTGTTGTTACCCTACTTATTAGTTTGCCAATGAATTAGCTGTGCACTCGGAACGGGATACACTGAGTGTCTGCAATGAGGTAGAAGCGGCAAGAGCGGCACAATCCTCACCAGTACCTTTCCAGTCAATGGCGTGGACGCTTCGATATTGTTCGACTCCGGAGCCTCCCACACATATATTTCGCTATCCTTTTGCGAAGAGGCTGGGGTTAGACGGTGATGAGATGCCAGACTTCTAGTCACTCTCCGTCGAAAGAGCGGATCAGGTGTACCCGCTACCACCGAGATGCTGTTGTAAGAATCAGGGTGAAGAGTTTCCGATCGACTTGATAGAGTTCGACGGACTTGGTTTGATGTGATGTCGGGATGAACTGGTTGTAGCGGTACAAGGGCAGAATCCTATGTGCCGAGCATCGACTGCTTCTTCGGAGTCCATCGGGGGTTACCATATCTTACCGCCAGAGCCCAGAGCCTTGAGCCTCGACTCAGATCATCACCGCCATGGCTTGTGTCGTGAAACTACGACGAGGGAGTGATGTATACCTCTGCTCCAGACTACATAGAGAGATCCAGAGTTTAGCCCAGAAGTGCCGGTAGTGTCGGAGTTTCCTGATGTATTTCCTAAGGAACTGTGCGGCATGCCGCCAGCACGGGAAGTGGAGTTGAGATTGAATTGGTTCCGGGTACCGGACCAATTGCGAAGGCGCCTATCGTATGGCTCCAGCAGATGACAGAGCTCAGGAGCAGCTGAAGAACCTACTCGACAAGGGGTTTATCCGCCCTAGCGTTTCACCATGGGGAGCGCCGGTCCTCTTCGTGAAGAAGAAGGACGGTAGCTCCGCCTGTGTATTGACTATTGAGAACTGAATGCAGTTACGGTGAAGAACCGTTACCCTTTACACGCATCGACGATCTATTTGATCAGTTGAGGGGAGCATCAGTATTCTCCAAGATAGATCTACGATCCGGATACCATCAGATTGCCATCCGTGACATGACATTGAGAACAGCATTCGAACTAGGTATGGACATTATGAGTTTACGGTTATGCCGTTTGGGTTATCCAATGCACCACAGCTAAGTTCATGGAACTTAATGAACCGCTTGTTCCAAGATCAGTTGGACAAGTCTGTGGTAGTCTTCATCGATGATATTCTTGTGTACTCGAAATCGAGAGGTGAGCACGAAAGCCACCTGAGAAATGTTTTCAAACATTGAGGAGGAATCAGTTGTATGCTAAATTTTCGAAATGTGAGTTTTCTGAACCAAGTATCCTTTCTTGGTCATGTGATTTCTGAGGCCGGGATCGCTGTTGATCCGGCAAAGATTGATGCAGTGCGCACCTGGCCTAGGCCGAAGACAGTTACCGATATCAGGAGCTTCCTCGGTCTGGCAGGTTATTATAGGAGGTTTGTAAAGGACTTCTCCAGTGTCTCGAAGCCGATGACTTCCTTAATGAAAAGGATGCACCATTCGAGTGGACAGTCGATTGTGAGAGTTCTTTCAAGAGTCTCAAGGATGCTCTGACATCTGCACCAGTCCTGACTATACCAGACGGTCCAGATGGTTTTGAGGTCTATTGCGACGCATCAGGTAGAGGTATGGGTTGTGTGTTGATGCAACACGGGAAGGTCGTAGCTTACGCCTCCCGACAGCTGAAAAGCATGAGGAGAACTACCCTACCCACGACTTAGAATTGGGTGCCATTGTCTTCGCATTGAAGATATGGCGACATTATTTGTATGGGGTAAGTGTGACAATCTATTCTGACCACAAAAGTTTAAAGTACTTGTTCACTCAGAAGGAGTTGAACATGAGGCAAAGAAGGTGGGTTGAATTTCTGAATGACTACGACATTAATCTGCATATAAAGAGGGTAAGGCAAATGTGGTAGCTGACGCATTGAGTCGCCGAGCACACTCTCTCCATTCGCTAGTCTCTCATACTGGCTTGGTTGAAGAGGTGCGGAGTGCTCAGATGACGGATCAGTATATGATGGAGATCGGCAGAAGCTTATTGATGGCACATTCGAGGGTCAGAAGTACGACTTCAGACTCCACGATGATGACCTGATTAGGCTAATGGCCGATTGTGTATACCTAGGAGTAGCGCTGAGTTGAAGGAGCGCATATTGAGTGAATCCCATTGTTCTACTACTTCGATTCACCCCGGAGCTTCAAAGATGTATAAGGGTATGAAAAGATATTTTTGGTGGACTGGAATGAAAAAAGATGTAACTGATTATGTGTTGAGGTGTCTCACTTGCCAGAAGGTCAAGTTTGAGCACCGACGGCCTGGTGGTATGGTACAGCCAATGCCAGTGCCTGAGTGGAAGTTCCATGATATTTCATGGACTTCGTAGTAGGGCTTCCGCCTACAAGGGGAGGTCTGAATATGATTTGGGTTGTTGTTGACCGACTGACCAAGGTGGCCGATTCATTCCGATGAAGGACACCTGGAAAGTGGCAAAACTGGCAGAACTCTTTGATAGAGAAATTGTAAGACATCATGGGGTACCGAAAACATTGTATCTGACAGAGATACCAGATTCTTATCGAGGTATTGGAAGTCTACGCGAGAAGCACTGGGTACCGAACTGAAATTGAGTACAGCGTTTCACCCACAGACAGATGGTCAGAGTGAGCGCACCATCCAGACACTTGAGGATATGTTACGTGCATGTGCACTTGACTTTCAGACCAGCTGGATTGATAAGTTACATCTGATCGAGTTTAGTTACAACAACAGTTATCATGCATCGATCAAGATGTCCCTTCCAGGCCTTGTACGGTAGACCATGCCGCACGCCATTATGCTGGGATGAGTCGAGTGAGACGGTCATTATAGGACCAGAGTATCTTGAACAAGTTCAGGCAGAAGTTCGCCAGATCCGGGCTAACATGAAGGCAGCTCAGGATAGACAAAGTCGTACGCAGATGTGCGCAGACGTGACCTGGAGTTCGCCGTGGGCGATCAGGTATTTTTGAGAGTATCCCCCATGAAGGGAGTATTTCGTTTTGGCCAGAAAGGCAAGTTGAGCCCAAAATATGTGGGGCCTTATGTTGTGACGGAGCGGATCGGCCCGGTAGCTTACAGACTTGATCTACCCGCCGAGCTGGGCAAGGTACATGATGTATTTCATGTGTCCCAGTTGAAGAAGTATATGTCTCATCCGTCTCATGTGCTTCAGCCTGAAAGGCTAACCTTAGAGCCGACCATGCGATCAGTGGAGACTCCGGTACGGATTCTGGATACTAAGACTCGAGACACTCGCCATAAGTCTGTGAGACTGGTGAAAGTTCTTTGGTCTAACCAGGACGTTGAGGAGGCCACTTGGGAGCTGGAAGACAAGATGAAGGCGAAGTACCCGTCATTGTTTATTTCTTAGTGTTTATGTGTATAGGGTACGGGGCGTACCCCTTTTAAGGGGGGTAGAGCCGTTTCGGTTATGTGTGTACGACGTGTATTTAAATACATCGTCTATGTTATGTTGTATGTTACAGACGTTGTGTCTGAATGATGTGATGATGTTGTATGGACCTTGTGTCCAATGTTATGTACCCAATGTTATGTAAGTGTGTTGTTAATGATGTATGGAAATATTGTTTATATGTATTCCCGTGTTCTAATATTTAGGATATGTGGAAGTGTGAACTTTGAGGACAAAGTTCTTTTAAGGGGGGTAGATTGAAATACCCCAAACCTTAGTATTTGTTTAAACACCTAAATATGGTATATTAAGACTAAAAAGAGTCTTAGAAACATTAGTAAACAAATTTAAACAAGAAAACAAAAATGTGCTTTAAGGTCAATAAAGGCCAAAATGTGCTCTAAGCTTGGGATAAGCTTGGTTAAGACCTAATGAACTTACCAAGACCTTATTTATATACTAATGAACATATTAAACCAATTACCAAAGAAAACCAAGCTTGAAAACAAGTTAAAACACAAAATGTGCTTTAAGGAGTCTTAAAGCACATTTTCGAAAAATTGTCTTGTAAATGAGTTTTGAATGGCTAAATGTCCATCATTACTCTTTAATTAACATGTGTACTATATAGTATCACATTTGGAAGTCTATATCAATGGGAAATCAAAAATTTCACTTCTATGTGCCTTGTTTTTATGAATAGTGATTTTAATAAGCTATTTTGTAACATATGTTTGTATAAGTAATTAAATTGACAAATAAAGACTATAATACCCCTAAGTACTATTGGGGGCCGGTTTTCTTAAGTGTGGTGACTCACCACTCTCTTGTTAACATGTTAAGAAAATAGACTACTAAGTTACTATTTGCTTTAATGCATAAATATCTTCTAAAAAGCAAAACAAACTCACTTATCTCATTCTCTCATTTCTTTCCTTCATTTCCACGGTTCCAAGTCTTCTTCAACCTCTCTTCTTCTCTTCATTCACGATTTGCAATAGTAAACACACAAACTCCATCTTTGACCACTTGTAATTCTAGCTCACTTAACCAAATCAAAAACAAACACCACCATTCTCTTCCTCTCATCAAGCTCTTCATTCCTATCTTCTCAAAACTTCAAGAGCCCCATTTCGGTGCCATGGAGTTCCACCATTGAAGGAGCTTGAGCTTATTTCTACATATTATTACTCTCCTTTGCTTCTAGGTAAGGAATCTCAAAGAAAAATCATGTTTCCTCCATGTTTTTACCTTGACCGAAAATGCCCATTAATGGTGCTCTTTGTGTGACTTTGTTCTAGCTTCATTCCAACCTTTCATGGACTAGGTGGAGTCCTCTCTTGATATATATTCAAACTCTCTTCAAAGACCAAGGTAAAACAACTACATTAATGTTTTTGAAATAATGTAAACCTAGGGTTTACAATGAGATGAAGCTTAAAGCTTGAATACTCATTATGTTATTTGTATAATGTTTAGTAGTTGACAAGGAATCAAATACCTAGCCGATTTTAAACAAGGAAACAAGAAAGAAGTTTGTGAGGAAAAGAGGTAAATATGCTAACCTAATGTGGTTTAAAGTCTTAGGAGAAATGAGCTTGTATTGCTTATGAAAATGATCTAAGGAGCCAATGGGAAGTGACTTAGAAGAATGCTCTTAAGGGCTTAGTAAAAGGCATATGTGTTGTTGAGTGTATTTGCAGGTCAAAGGCAAATATATTGTGGAAATTCAGTGTTTATGATTTATGCATCTTAAGGGCCTAAGAGCCATGTTATTTAAGGGCCTAAGTGCCATGCAATTTAAATTATGCACTATATTGTGATGTAGTGCTAAATGTGTGAAGTTTGTGTATAAAGATGTGTTTGATGGATTTTGTGTTCATGGTTGTTTGTTGGTGAAAACAATGTTTTGGTTTAGTAATGTTCTAGGAGAACCTATGTCGAAATTTAGGTAAAAACAAGAAGTTCTAAGGTTTAAATGAGTGAGTTTAAGTTAAGAAGTGTTTAGAATGGTTATGTTTCCTTGTGAAAGAAACATGCATTAAGGTGTTTTAAGATGTGAGAAGGGCTTAGGCAATGTTCTAGAGGATTTTATAATGCAAAGAATGTTTGGGATACACTAAGTCATTTGGACTTGTGTTAGGATTTAGGCAAACTTTGGTGAACAAGGAGAAAGTGTAAA